>JANIJN010000004.1:0-569996 GCA_030557975.1 Soucietia sequanensis
ATATCCATTTAATCCTCTCAATTCAAAGAAGAATCTAGTTTTTCCATATTTGTTAATTTTAACTAATGACCAGGATGAATAATAGGCAGTCAGTGTTAGCCCACATAATTTTAGTGTTAGTATTGCATTCGAATTAGTATATTCTTCAGCTCCAGCAAAAAAACTAATCAGTTCATCATATACTCCAGCTAAAAAACTAGCGAATCCTGTATAAATATCAGTAAAATTTTTAAACTCATGCAATCTAGATTCTGGTGGACTCGAAGTAGTTGAAGAAGAAGTAGTTGTTGGATGTGATACATAACTATCAGATAAATGAAAAAAATTTTGAGCCACAGGGATCCCCTCATCGTACTGATTATTTGTATCATGAGAGGCAAGACCATCATAGCCTGGTGATTCGGTTTCAAGGGAAATATCATTGTTGGAAGGCGGTGAATACGTAAAAGGTTCTAGTGTTGATTCTGAACTAATTTCGTGGGCGCCAATTAACGTGAAGAGACTCACCAACATAAAAAGCATTGCACAATATGCCTGGAATAATTCAAGTAGTTTCATCATAGTGACAAGCTAGTTAAATGATTTTTTAATTGAGTTATTAACAAATCAATAGAAAGAAGAGTGGTATTGAGTTTTAAATTGTGATGTGTTGCAACAAGGGAAAAAAGAAAATTTACACACACAGCGGCTTTTTGGCCTTAGAAAAAAAATTTGGTGGATTTAATAAAGTATATATTAGGCAATTATAGTGATTATCATTATTCGATAGCAATAATGATCAGTTCAATCTGAATGAATATAAATATTATAATTATCATCAATTACAAATTGCTAATGGATTTTTAAAACATGAAAGTAATTCATAACAAAATAATGAAACATCACAAAATAATCAATAATTTGATTCAATTAATAATTCTCCCATAATATTAATTCATTTGATGAGTATGACCAACTTTCTAGGAATACTGAATCAAAGGCTCTTGAATAATTTTTAGATGATTTACTTATTACAGGAGTATAAGGTAATATTCAAGATGAACTTAATCATGATAAACTGAATCATATGATTAATCAAGATAATAAGATTGATTAAAATATTAAAATATTCTTCTACAGACGCCATCATTGAATGATACTTCAATCTATCTGTTTTTACCTTTCTTTACTTTACTCTTACTCTTTACTCTTACTCTTTACTCTTACTCTTTACTTTACTCTTACTCTTTACTTTACTCTTACTCTTTACTTTACTCTTACTCTTTACTTCACATTTCATAAGTTATTGTTACGATTCTATAAATATCACCTAAGTTTAGTCACCAACTGCCCAACTACCCATGCACCATCATTTAATATTACTTCAATCTAATTGCATTTACTTTTCTTTACTTTTTATTGTTTATCTAAGCATACCCATTTAATAGTACTTTGATCTATTTGCATTTACTTTTCTTTACTTTTTATTGTTTATCTAAGCATACCCATTTAATAGTACTTTGATCTAGTTACTCTTACTCTTGACTTCAATGCTAAGATATAGGTTAAAAGGCGTAATTTTAACGTAAGAGAAAGTAATTTAGAAATCATTCCTCTTTTAAAATTGATACACCTATATCTATTCTTTATAGAAATGGATATGTGATTTACCTATATCTATTCTTTATAGAAATGGATATGTGATTTACCTATATCTATTCTTTATGGAAATGGATGTGTGATTTACCTATATCTATTCTTTATGGAAATGATGTGTGATTTACCTATATCTATTCTTTATAGAAATGGATGTGTGATACACCTATATCTATTCTTTATAGAAATGGATATGTGATTTACCTATATCTATTCTTTATAGAAATGGATATGTGATTTACCTATATCTATTCTTTATAGCAATGATGTGTGATTTACCTATATCTATTCTTTATAGAAATGATGTGTGATTTACCTATATCTATTCTTTATAGAAATGGATATGGATATGTGATATTTTCTTCATAAAAATAAATTCACTAAGTCTAGGACTGGTCTTATATTGTTTTTTAACTTTTTCAGCAGTTAAATTAACCAACTCGTTGAACTCTTCAGGAACTTGTTCATACAACTTTGCTTCTTCCCTAAAACTCAAAGCAGTCGCGACAGCGTCCTTGAAATCAAGTTCTGACTTGATCAACTTTTCTTCTTTAAATTCGCTTGGATGGTGGACCGAAGAAGAATCTTGCAGATTCTTTGTTAATAATGATAAAATATACTCAGAATCATTATACTTTTGATTGGTTGATTCCTTAATCGGTTTATCTGTATTGTGATTTGATTATAGAAAGTTGATTAACATTACATGGATGAAGTTTAGATTAGAACAATGTATCAGTAATGGATAAGATGGTTAGCGCTACTAATTCTACGTCTACTAGTTGAGTAGATTATAGTATAGTATATTATGGTGCACGTATATTATGGTGTACGTATATTATGGTATAATATAGTGTAGATCCTCGGATAATGCAAGGAGTTAAGATACATAACAACGGTTAATCACCGAGTGAGTATTGAGTATAACAGGAACAAAGGATGAAGGATAAGCTTTTCCGAGGACGTTTAATCGGAAAAAGTAAGAGAAGACAAGAGAAGAGAATGTGGATGAGAAGCGGATAATTTCGGAGACAGACAAAGACAGGCAAAGACAAAGAGACAATCGTATAGTATCATAGTACACAAATATACTACACTAGAGTACAGTATATTAGAGTATAGTATAGTATAGTATGGTTACAGTATTATATTATAGTATATTATATTATAGTATAGTATAGTATAGTATATTATAGTATAGTGTAGTATAGTATAGTATTATGTAATAGTAGAGTATGGTGAGTAGTGTATACAGTAAACCCCCGCTGTTAGTGCCATATTATACTATGGTATATTCCAGTGCAATAAAGTGGTGGTGGTGGAGATAAGACACAAACATACAATATAATACACTGTACTCTATTCTATAATACCATTCACTTACGATGATATGAGGTGATACTGTTTATCCACGGATTTTGCCTCTTTATATATCTCATCACTCCACTCCATCTTACATTCTATGTCTCTCGGTTATGGATCACTCTATTCCGTTTATTCTGTTATATACTGCAAATTATACTCTAATATAATATATAGTATAATACACTATAATATACTATAATATACTATAATATACTATAACATATACTAGAATACCATCCATGATCTAATATGAATAATCAATATGAATAACCTATCTTCAAAATTAAATTCAAATAATTCAATTTCTCCTCCTCCATATACTTATAAAATTTCAAAAAATTCATCTTCTTCATCTTTATCATCTCCAAATATTGATTTGTCATCTTCAAAATTTAATAATTTAATCAATAATAATATTTTAATACGACGTAATCATAATCATAATCATAATCATAATCATAATCATAATCATAATCATAATCATAATCATAATCATAATCATGATCATGATCATGATCATAATCAATATGATGATGATACTTTATTAACTCAAAATAATTCATTATTAACTCATAATTCAATATTAACTCAAAATAGCACTCCATTATTAACTCAAAATAATAGTCTAAATAACAGTACTAATAACAGTTTAAATAATAGTATTAATAACACTCCATTAATAACTCAAAATAATAGTTTGAATAATAGTATTAATAATAGTCCAATTTTAAATCATTGTAATTTAAATACTGAAATTAATAATAATAATATTCATAATAATCATCATAATAATATTCATAATCATCATCATATAAATTACCTTAATGAGAATAATATAAATAATCCTAATGAAAATATAAATAATCCTAATGAAAATATAAATAATCCTAATGAAAATATAAATAATCCTAATGAAAATATAAATAATCCTAATGAAAATATAAATAATCCTAATTCAAATGATTTACAAAAAGTGAATATGAATATGAATAATGTTAATCATAATCAAAGTCATAATCATAATCAAAATCATAATGAAAGTTTTAATGATATTCAAATTTATAATGAGACTCTGAATGATATTCAAAATAATGAGACTCTGAATAATATTCATACTCAAAATTATCATCAAAATTATAATAGTCATATAAATCATAATAATCATATTCAAAATCACAGTCTGAATGATGTTTATAATCAAAATAATAATAATATTAATAATGAATTTATAAATCATAATAATGAAAATAATGAAAATTCTTATCCTGATAATGAATCAATCATAAATCATAGATATACTGGAAATGAACCCACTAATGAATCGCATATCATTCATAGAAATACTAATGAACCTACTATTGAGTCAAACATTAATCATAGATATACTGATGAACCTACTATTGAAAACACCAATCATATATATACTGGAAATGAACTCATTGATGAATCGCATATCATTCATAGAAACACTAATGAACCTACTATTGAGTCAAACATCAATCATAGATACACTAATGAAAATGAAACTACTATTGATATAAGCGCTAATGAAATTGATCCCATTATTGAAAACATCAATCATAGATACAATGTCGATACAAACAATAATGAACATGATCTCACTATTGAATCAAATACCAATGAACATGATCCCACTATTGAGTCAACCACTAATGAAAATGATCCCACTATTCAATCAAACACTGATGAAGATGAAGTCACTATTGATACAAATACTAATGAAGATATAAATTATAATAAAATAATTAAATTTTTTTTAAAATTTAATAATAACATAATATTAAATAATAATAATAATAATAATAATAATAATAACAGTAATAATAATAATAATGAATCATATAATAATTCACAATTATTAAATAAATTATCATTATTATTATTAAACTTACAATTAAATGGGGAGGAGGGTCAGGAAGATGAGGAAGATCAAGATGAACAAGATGAGGAAGATCAAGAAAAAGATCAAGAAAAATCAATTGGTTTATCAAATTTTAATATCAATTTTAATTTCAATAAAATTAAATTAAATAGATTAATAAAAAATGGTAAATTGAATAATTTAATAGATTTATTAAAATATATTAATCTTAATAAAATTAACATCATTGAATCAGATAATCATCATTTACCATCCAATAATCAATTATCCAATAAAATTTCATCATTCAAATCATTAAAATTATCCCACCCCCATCCATCAAACCACCCCCTTAAGATCAAAATAATTGAAAAATTAAAAATTCAATTACATCAATACAACCCACACCCACAAACCTATCAATCATTAAACACCGCCATAACCCTATTTGAATTCCTCATAACTGAATCAATAACCCACAATAATCCTCAATTCCTAATTAATCATTTCATAAATGGTAATTGGTGGTACATTATATCAACCCTAAATAAACCATTCATGAATTTATTAAAACGAGGAGAATTTTTCTCGCTTAGAATTATTTTCACCAGTTATTGTATTTGTATGATTATTAGAATTCCATTGATTAATGATATTTCAATTTGGTGTGAATTTATTGATTGGTTTAAATTGAATTATGAAAAATTATCATCATCGATCGAGGCAGAGGTAGGGTTGATTGATGGTTGGTATAAATTTGATTATAATTTTTATAAATTAATTATGATTGATAAATTTAAATTTAATTTAAATAATAATGATTTTTTAAATTTAATTAATTTTGATCCGGATTTAATAAACTGAATGATCAACGGACAAGAGTGGAATGAATAGTGAACGAAGTGAACTATGAATGAACGAAGTAAATGAAATAGAGTGACAAGAGTGGAATGAATAGTGAACGAAGTGAACTATGAATGAACGAAGTAAATGATCAACGGACAAGAGTGAACTGTGAACGAAGTGAACAACAAGAGAGAACAACAAGAGTGAACAACAAGTGTGGACAACAAGAGAGAACGACAAGTGTGAAGTGAATCAATAATCATTATTTTGATCCTTGATTTAATTATCTTGTATATCATGACATTTGTATCTTACACTAATCACATACTTTTCATATAAATAATCATCCTTAATAACGCATTTCCTTATCGTGATATCATTTACTTATAATGATATTATTCATATTTCTATAGCTATAATTTTTTAATGAACATCATGACATTTGTATTATTAATCACATACTCTCCATATGAATAATTAGTATTCTGATTCTTAATAACCGATCAAATAATTCAATGTAGTGATCAATTAGCTCAAAGTTATTTAACAGATGTATTGCGTTGAATATTCCCATTCCCTGAAAACTTTCACTTAACAACATTTTCATAAATTTACATTCTCTACTGAAAAAGACTAAACTAGTGTATAGAAAGATTAATCACATATCATTAATTAAGATTAACATCGTGACAATTACCAAAGACACAACATTAGAGGAGAAAGCAGTAGTATAGTTGAAAAAAAAAAGGAAACTTTGTCCGTCAAAGGCTTGTTTGGAAAGTTTTCAGAATTAAACTACCACTTAAAGAACACTCAATGATGTTCATCATTCATGTATACTCATCCGCTAAAACAGTTTTGACGGTAAGCTGTCCATGATGAAACTTCTTTTGCAGCAATTTTGATAATTTTTTTTTTTGGTACTACACTTGTTACATATATCATTTGATTATTCTAACTGAAAAATAAATAAAATCAAGCGACTCTTCCATTCGAGGAAAGAAAGAACTACATTTGAATGATTTCAATGAATTGAAAATATTAGAAAGAAATATCTATCTGTTTAAGCTGTATTTTGTATATTACAAGACACCATAGAAGAAAATTGACCTCTCGAGTTATCAATTAATTTATACGACCAATTGACACACGAGTACGCAATAATTACAACAAAAATATTGTTTTTCCAAGATTAGGCTTGTGTTTTACAATTCAATGATGATTATATATACTTGAAACTTTCCAATCATCATGAAATATATAGAAACCTAATGATATTAACATTTATTAACTTTTCGAAATTAAATTTATTTTCTTGTAATAATTTCACAATTTATGAAAATATTGGGGTCAAATTATCAATAATTACTGAAAATCAAACATGGTGAAAAAATGTTGTTTACTTAAGTCGGCACATCTTATACAAATACCACAAAGAATTTCTTGGCCTTCATTCATTGGAAAGTCGAATTATAATGCTATAAATTAAGTACTAAATGGATGTTGTACACAAGACATATTAAAAGATATACAGATAAGAAAAACGATTAATAAATAATATAGATTATGATTAAATAAGTAATTCTAATTATGTAAAAGAAAAAAAATAATTTATTATACGTTTACAAATTTAATGTTTGAGTTTCCTTCAGAAAAAAATTCCTTAGTTTTGATTTAATCTTTCATCAGCCCAAGTTGGTAAAACGAAACAAGCTTCATGAATTTTTCTATTATAATATTTCAAATTTTCTTTAACAAATTTATCATCCCAATCAAATCTAATTGGTTTTGTAACGTTTGCTTTTGGATTTTTTGAACAAACCATAAAACCAATTGAACCTGATGGATAGGTTGGAATCATAGTATAACCATATTCAGCAACTGGGAAGATATCTTTACAATCTTGTTTTAATTTAGCAATAATATCCATATGTAACCAAATATTTTCTGCTTGAGTTGTGATAACACCATCTTCAGTTAATGCACCTTTCAATAATTCAAAATAAGGTTTTTGAAATAATGATTCAGCTGGACCTTCAGGATCTGATGAATCAGTTATGATAACATCAAATTGATTTTTATAATCAGCTAAAAATTTGAAACCATCACCAATATGAATTTTGGTTCTTTCATCATTATATGATTTTGACATTTCTGGTAAATATTTTTTAGAAACTTCAATAACAGTTTCATCAATATCACATAACCATGCTTCTTCAATTGATGAATGTTTTAAAATTTCTCTTAAAACACCACCATCTCCACCTCCGATAACTAAAGCTTTCTTTGGATTTGGATGTGAATTAAGAGCTAAATGTGTAATCATTTCTTGATAAGCGAATTCATCTCTTTCAGTAACTTGAATACAATCATCTAATACCAAAACATTACCATATGTTTCTGATTTGAAAACTAAAACATCTTGATATTTGGATTTTTCAACATGTAATACTTTTTCAACTTTCAATGACATAGCTTGTCCTGGCCACATGGTATTGGAAATTTCGGCGAACCAGCCATCTTTGATTGAAGGGTGTGTTAATTCTTGTGACATATCGTTATTATTATCTTTGAGTCTAATAAAGCTATCTTATAATCTCTTGATGTTTCCAAAAATTTTTCCGTTTTTAAATCGAACGAATGGAAGCAAAAAAAAAAAAAAAATAAAAAGAAAAAATCATGAAAAAATAAAGAAAAAAAAAGAAAATAACCGCTAATCTTCATCCGTACACCAAATAAAGTAAGACACATCTCGATGACATAAGCAGATAAAAAGCAAAAAAAAAAAATTAAAAAATTAAAGATGAGAGACTTGAAATATGAAAGAGTGAATATATTCCTTATCTTTTCGTTGATTCAAGAACATATAGTATACATACACATATCATAGTATGCCTTCTGTTGAACTTGCAACACAGGTGAAAGCCCAGAAACAAAAAGGTGGTAAGGGTAAACAAAAGCTTGCACCAGAAAAGGAAAGATTCATACAATGTTGTGGTGATATTTCATTAGAATTGGTTGCATCATTGAAAAATTCAAAAGATATAAATTTAAATGGATTAATTACAAGATATGCAAAAAAATATAAATTAAAACAACAACCAAGATTGACTGATATTATATCTTCAATTCCTGATCAACATAAAAAATATTTAATACCAAAATTAAAAGCAAAACCAGTTAGAACTGCATCAGGTATTGCAGTTGTAGCAGTTATGTGTAAACCTCATAGATGTCCTCATATCGCATACACAGGTAATATTTGTGTTTATTGTCCTGGTGGACCTGATTCTGATTTTGAATATAGTACTCAATCTTATACTGGTTATGAACCAACTTCAATGAGAGCAATTAGAGCAAGATATGATCCATTTGAACAAGCAAGAGGTAGAGTTGAACAATTAAGGCAATTAGGTCATTCAATTGACAAAGTTGAATATATTATTATGGGTGGTACATTCATGTCATTACCAATTGATTATAGAGAAGGATTTATTACTCAATTACATAATGCATTAACAGGTTTTAATGGTACAAATATTGATGAAGCAATTGCATTTTCTCAACAATCTCAAACAAAATGTGTTGGTATCACAATTGAAACAAGACCTGATTATTGTACTGAAACTCATTTAAGCGATATGTTAAAATATGGTTGTACAAGATTGGAAGTTGGTGTTCAATCAGTTTATGAAGATGTTGCAAGAGATACAAATCGTGGTCATACTGTTAAATCAGTTTGTGAAACTTTTGCCGTTGCTAAAGATGCTGGTTATAAAGTTGTTAGTCATATGATGCCTGATTTACCAAATGTTGGAATGGAAAGAGATTTAGAACAATTCAAAGAATATTTTGAAAATCCTGATTTTAGAACTGATGGTTTAAAATTATATCCAACTTTAGTTATTCGTGGTACAGGTTTATATGAATTATGGAAAAAAGGTTTATATAAATCTTATAATGCAAATGCTTTAATTGATTTGGTTGCAAGAATTTTAGCTTTAGTTCCTCCTTGGACAAGAATTTATAGAGTTCAAAGAGATATTCCAATGCCTTTAGTTACTTCAGGTGTTGAAAATGGTAATTTAAGAGAATTGGCTTTAGCAAGAATGAAAGATTTTGGTACTTCTTGTAGAGATGTTCGTACAAGAGAAGTTGGTATACAAGAAGTTCATCATAAAGTTTCTCCTGATCAAGTTGAATTAATCAGAAGAGATTATTATGCTAATGGTGGTTGGGAAACTTTCCTTTCATATGAAGATCCAAAGAAAGATATTTTAATTGGTTTATTAAGATTACGTAAAGCTTCAAAAAAGTATACTTATCGTAAAGAATTCACAAGCCAACCAACATCAATTGTAAGAGAATTACATGTTTATGGTTCAGTTGTTCCATTACATTCAAGAGATCCAAGAAAATTTCAACATCAAGGTTTTGGTACTTTATTAATGGAAGAAGCTGCAAGAATTGCAAGAGAAGAGCATGGATCAGAAAAAATAAGTGTCATTTCTGGTGTTGGTGTTAGAAATTATTATGCAAAATTAGGTTATTATTTAGATGGTCCATTCATGTCTAAAGATCTTAAAGAAGAAGAATAAATTTTTTTTTCGCTCTAATCATTTTACTTTCCCATTTCCATCTTCGTTCTATTCTTATGTCTTTCTTTCTCGGTTTTGTAAAGTTATTTTTATTCAAATTAATTCATTTCGCTTGGGTTTAATCGAAATTTGTGTTGCATTTTTACTTGTCTTTTTGCATATATTATTTATTTTTTAAAATTTTTTTTTTTATCTTCTCTTAATAACGAATATCTTATTATCACTTTATCTGTAGTTTTTCCAAATGTACAAATATAGGTAGACTGCCTTTATTGGTAAAGAAAAAAAAATTAGAGGATCATACATGTAATCATACAAAGTTGGCTCGAAAACATTCTTATCAATTAATTTCATTGAAATTTGGGGATTGAACCATTAATATACATATGCATCGAATTAAAATTAAAATATTATTTATGGTGTTACACAGATGAAGCGAATTAGTGAATTTTCATAGCGTAAAGCTTGATTTGAATTATCAAATTTCATCGAAGTGAAAAAAAAAAAAGATGACTATTATTAACGATAGCTAGGTAAAATAATGTTACATATGAATGACTGTGAATAATCTAATGAATGAATTTGATAACGCGAATGTATGCTAAACTTCATTATTGCAAATAGCAAGAACAGAAAGGTAAATGAAAAACTAAGTCATAATGATGATAAATAGGTTTTAAAGTAGACGCATTAATGATTATGAGGGTAAAAAAATTTACCATTTTGATTGGAAATTTCTTTTGT
Organism: Soucietia sequanensis; assembly: GCA_030557975.1. NCBI lineage: Eukaryota > Fungi > Ascomycota > Pichiomycetes > Serinales > Metschnikowiaceae > Soucietia > Soucietia sequanensis. The sequence continues at coordinate 11,071 of JANIJN010000004.1, forward strand.
CCAACCAGCTATATCTTCACCAGATCCACCAACTGGTCTTTCGAGTACAACATTTTCCAAACCGAGTGCATCACTTAAAAAAGGATGATTAACCATACCACCCGCATCTGCACGTGTTTCGGGTTGTAATACTAACATTGGTGAAAGAAATTCTGCAATTTCAATTGCATCACTTGGATTGAACTTATATTTTTCCATTAGAACATCTTTTAAGCCCCATGGTTTTAATTTTGAAATTCTTTGTAATTCACCTCTTGAATTGAAAAAATCTCTTGTATAGTAACCTTCTTTTAACATAGATCTTGGGAATGGACCAATCAATTCAATTATTTGAGCAATGTGATCATCATCTTTTGTATAAGATTTACCATTTCTTGGGTCAAATAAGTAATCACCAGTTAATAATTCAAAAATAAGGCAAGCAAAAGACCATAAATCAGTTGATGCCCCCCAATGATAACCCAATAAAACTTCAGGTGAACGATATTGACGAGTTTGAATTTCATCGGTGAAATGATGATGAGTCCAACATGCATTACCTAAATCAGCAATCTTAACCGAGATAAGTTCATCTTCATTAATCATTATATCATTATCGCTATTATTCATTTGATTATGGTTTTCATCATCATGGAGTGATGGTATTTCAACGGGATCTATAGCAGTATTATTAGAGATTGACATTGATGATAATGAGCTATGTAAAGTTTCGTTTCTTTCTGACTGATTATTCGAGTCAGAGTTTTGATTTATAAATGACGTAACTGGAACATCATTTTGATTAAAGCTGTCTTCATGATTTGCACTAAAACTTGATTTCATGGGTGTATTTTGAGTTGACATTGATAATCCAAAATCGTTATGGAAAGATTTATTAAATGATCGTAAAGGTGATGGTAATGGTTGAGATCCCGTAATCAAGGTTTGTCTTCTTGATCTACGACCATTTCTACCTAATGATGGCGATTGTGTTGTAATTTTAGATAAAGCAGAAGTTGGAGTTGTGATCGCTGATGGTGAATTGTTTATTGTATTTGACATAACTCGTTTGCTTTGAGGTGTGTTTTGAGATGACGATAAATCACTTGCACTAGTATTAGTAAGACTTAAAGATTTTGATTTTGATTTTTGTAATTTTTTTTGTAATTTTGTTTGATATTCTTCTTGTTCAACAATTCTAACAATTTGTTCCACGTCTCCAATTTCAATTAAAACGTTTTCCGGTTTTAAATCAGTATGAATTACACCACATTTTCTGTGTAAAAAATCCAATGAGGACAATAATTGTTTTGCAATTTGTTTAACGAAAACTATTGGGATACCACGATGTTTATATCTTCTTATAAGACCAAGAAGATTCTCACCCAAAACTTCGAAAACCATCACTACATGAACACCATTTGGACCTTCATGAGTGAAAGTATCTAATAATTGAATGACATGTTGATGACCCGGGTGATGAAGATCTGATGTTGTTACTTTATCTAACAATTTTATTTCATCAACAGCAGTGTCAGTGTAATGTTTTGCACTTCTTACTATTTTCATGGCAACGTGACATTGTTTATCATTATCTCTTGCTAACCAGACAGTTGAGAAATGACCCCAGCCTAATTTTCTGACTAATGTGTACTTATTATTTTTATAGTTTTCCCCAATAAAACAAGGGTGATATCCACCAGGAACATAATCTTTAAGATCTTCTTCATTATCTGGATTGAGAGGTACATCATCATCATCATCATCACTATCATCACTATCGTCTATATTTTCATCGGAATTTTTCATTGAATTTAATGATCTTTCTTCCTCATCACGATTACTGTTACTTTCCTTAAACATCTTACTACGTTTTTTCAAATCTTTCTCATGGAAAGAAGTCTTCAAAGGGGAAAGGTCGGGTTTGAATGACTTTACTACAGATGATGAATCAGTGGAAACAGTTGGTGGTGCAGGTGTTATTAAATTTGGAGGGAAATGTTGAGGTTCTGGACTTTCATGCTTGGTATGGGGGATTTCATCATTAAACGTATGGTCATGCTTCATATGATGATGATGTTCATGCAGATGATGTTGGAGGTGATCGAACAGTGGTTGTGAAGTTTCATTTTCATGAGATTGTGTATGGCTAGTTGGGTGATCTTGCTGAGTATCTTGGTCTGCGTTTTGTATGGCAATAGATAAATTTGATATATGTGGGTTATGCATTAAATGTATGATATAATTGAAGTATAATGGAAAATGTATTGAATAGCGGAAACAAACTGAGTACTTGGTTAAAAGGTAAAGTTTTTCAAAAGTCGAGGAAGCTAGGGTTTGAAATACCTAATTATGGAAACCAGCTTTTATTTTAATATCCAGTCAAGTTTGGTAACAACTTGATAGGTTTTGTTCTTTTTCAAATGAAAAAAAAAAAGAGAAAAGCAATTGGACAATGAATAAATCTAGAGCTAATAGCCAAAGGAGAGGATACGCTAGGGTGTCAGATAATAATAGTACAAGGGATGTATGAATACAAATGGTAGGGTGACTTGGCCGTGAATCGTAATGAGAAGAAGTGACTATAGGTTGTGCTACTTTATTCTCTCAGGTTTGGAAATTTTAAACGTCTCTGATAATCAGATCTGTGCACTTTTTTCTGTATTATTATTTCTTTAATTATTTTTTTGTATTTGGGGTTTTTTTTTTAGTTTTTTTTTTTCTGCTGAATTTTTAAATTTTTTTTTTTCTCTCCGTTGTTGTAAAAATTGGCTGAAACAAAGTTTTAGCGTCAATTTGAGGTAATATCGGTATAATAATTAGGGGAAAACCCACACACGCGGTAAATCCGGCGGGTTTTACATGTCTCATGCACAGCTATTGTAGAATACTTAACTTACATTTACGTTTTATATGTGTTTCGTTTTGATGTGTTGAATTGTATACATAAATAAGTATTTGATAATTATATAAAGATGGAAAATTTTTATAAAAAATTGTATAAGATTTATATTAATATATGGTGGTTAAAATTTATAATTGAAATTGAATTGAACTAAATAAAAAAGTAACAACAAAAAATCAACTCTATAGAATATTATTGATTGATTATTTGAATCAATTGAATCTAGATTTAATCCATTTCAATATCTTCAGGTTGAGCTTCTTCTTCTTTCTTTGCTTCAGGTTGTTGATTTTTTTGAGCGGCTCTTGCAGCAGCTAATTTTTCAGCCATAGCAGCAGATTGAGCAGCTTCTTGTTTTTGTCTAACAGCTTGTTTCTTTTCTTCTTCTTTAGCTAAGTAACGTCCTCTGATGATATTACCAATTGAAGCTAATTCCTCATATTTAGCAATATATTTACCTTTAGTTGAATCGAAACCATCATCATATAACCAATCTTCAGCTTTGAGTAATAAACCGTTTAATTTGGTTTTTTCTTCTTCAGAGGCGAAGTCTTTATATTGATCTTCTAATTTACCTCTTAATTCATAAATATATTCTTCTAAAGCATTCTTTTTATCTTCAGTATCAGCAACTAATTTATCTTGCATGGTTAAAGAATTTTCTTTTTCAGTTAAAGCATTTCTGTTTTCATCTGATAAAGCAGAAGTGATGGCAACTATAGTTAAATCATCTTTTTTAACAACTTTTTTAACTTCTTGATATTGTGGTTCAGCATCTTCATCGACTTGTTCACCTTCTTTAGGTTCAATTAATTCTTGAACTAATTTTTCTTCAGTAGTATGAGCTGATTCAATGGTATAGAAACCTGATGGATCATTTCTTAATTTTAATTTAACTGGAATAGATGATTCACCTTGGTTTGGAACGACACCTTTAATGGCCCATTTAACAAGGACTGGTTCAGTACCAGCTGGTAATTCACTTCTATTAGTATATTTAGCTTCAACTTCAAAATCACCTTTTCTGTATAAGGTAATAATTTTAGTAGCTGGGAAAAGACCACCTCTTGGGAAAACTTCCAAATGATCTTCATCTTCTTCTTCTTTATCCCAAAAGTATGAGACTGAGTAAGGGTTGAAATCTTCAAATTTGAAAGGTCTAACTCTTAAAGTTGGAGAGTGCATGGCACAAATAAAAGCATTACCTCTGGCAATAGCTTCATCTTGATTTAAGGTGAAAGATAAACCTTTACCGAAAATTTCGGACAATTTAGCTTTCAAAGATGGAACTCTGGTACAACCACCAATAACTTCAATTGAATCGATATCACTGGCAGTTAATCCAGCATCTTTCAAAGCAGTTTCAATAGGTAAGTGAACTCTGTTTAATAAAGGTTGAACGTATTCTTCTAATTCATCTCTGGTTAAAGAAGAGGAAACATCAACATCATTCATAATAGATTCAACATTAAGAGGAGCTTGAGTATTAGCTGATAAAACTTTCTTTAATCTTTCAGCAGCAGTTAAAAGTCTGTAGAAAGCTTTTGGATTTTCTCTGACATCAATTTTATATTTACCAACGAATTCATCAGCGAAATGATTAGCAATAGCGTAATCGAAATCTCTACCACCAAAATGTTTATCATAAGCAGAACCTAAAACTTTTAATTCACCTTTTTTAACAGCGGCAATTGAGACTTGATAAGAAGAGTGACCAATATCAACAAAAGCAACGGTTTTTGGTTTGTCTTCTGGTAAGTCATTAGCTTTGAAAACACCATAACCAACAGCGGCAGCAGTGACTTCATTAACGATTCTAACTGGATTTAAACCAGCGATTCTTGAAGCGTCAGAAGCAGCACGACGTTGTTTTTCAGTGTACCAAACTGGAACGGAAAGACAAATATCAACTAAGTTACTTTTAGTTTCTTTATAGGTAATATCTTTGATTTTATTGATATACATAGCAGCTAATTGAGTTGAGGTAAAAGTTTGTTCTTCATTTAAAAATCTGACTTTGGCGCTAATACCACCATTTTCATTTTCAATTAAAGGAGCTGAAAAGTATTTTTTTTCAATTTCAAAATCTGGATCATTATAGTTTAAACCTAAAATTCTTTTTAAGTTATCAACAGTGTTTTTGATATTTGAGGTTTGTTGATTTTTACCAGTTTCACCAATGAATCTACTTTTTTGACCGAATCCAACTAAAGATGGAGTGGAACGATTTGAGACTTCATTGACAATGATATCAATACCTCTGTTTCTAGCACATGCAACAACAGTATTGTTGTTACCTAAATCAACACCGAATGGAGTAGACATATTTTATATATATATTTATAATGTAATTGGAACAACAAGAATATTGAAAGACTACAAAAAAAGAAGATAGGTATATATATAAAAGTATCAAAAAAAAAAAAACTTTCCAATATTAATCGAATTCGAACACCTTCTTTTTTTCATTTGCCTCGCCTTCATTGACAAGTATTTTCTTTTTTTTTTTTTTTTATTGGCAAGATCATCACTTGGACATGACACGACCACACATAATTCATACGCAATTGCTAGAACATTCGAGAACATTAGGCAGCGTGTGGGTAATGTCATGATTGACGATTGCAAAAAGTATATTGTTATACTACATAAGGGGTAGATTAGAACATGGTGGGGTAGATAAGAATATAGTTAAGCTTATTGGCGATGTAATGTATACTATTCTAACTACTATGCTCTAGTATAGTAATTAATGTCATCCATCCTGGACTTTCAACAAGTTGCAAGTAGTCTTCATACTTGCGTTCGGTGACATACTTTATTACAATACCAAATTCGGTATCACCTAGTATTCCCATTTTGTTTAAATAAATCAAGAAGTGGAAATCAAATAGCTGTGAACCATCTCCTTTATCTTGATTTAAATATTTGTAAACACTTCTCAAATCTTGTAACTCACCGATAAAATCTCTATTTTCAATGGCAAATATTTCATCTTGTTTGAACATTGGTTTGGGTTCTAATGGGAATGAATCCAGCAATGAAACCAATAAGAAGTCAACAGGAAAACTTGGTTTGGCATTGGTTTTAACTTCTAAACCATACTCATTAATTTTCAGATAAAAGACATCAGGCACATATCTAGTACCATCTGAGTTATTTATATATAATTGTGAGGCTTGAGTGGAACCAGTAATTATATCTGCTTTAATCAATGCTTCTGCGCTTGTTGATACTTGATATGATCTAGGTTCAATTTCTCCCTTTAATCCACCTGATATGACACATGTAACAAATTTTGATGAATATTTCCCACTATTTGAGTGTTTAGTGATATTTGGATACTTATTTTGGTATTTAGCTGACATTATAACTTCCAAACAAGATAAAAAGTAACTGTTTTTATGTCTTTTGCATAAAACAGTACCATTACCCATTCCTGAATCAACTAGATCTGTGAACGTAATACCAACTTTATATAATCCTAAAGATTGGGCTATTTCATCAACTTGACTTTCATTTTCCCATTCTAGTAATGTTATCCCATCTAATTCACATGATTGGGGAGGTTCATAAATCGCTTCAACAATTGCTTTTATACCTAATGGTACTTTGTCAAATGATTCATATCTTCCATATAAAATACCAAATCTTTGTAATCCTGTTTGCCTCCAACTATCAATAAATTTGTTTAGCACAGAATGATCAGCAAATTCAACATGATCAACCATACGAAATTGTTGTTGTTGTAATGTAATTACGGGTGGTTGACATTTTGAGCATATCCCTTTAGGATATGGAGCATGTCCATTTGAACAATGTAAATCAATATTATAGTTTGGTTCTTCCAATGGTGCCATATATGAAGTTGCATTGTTTTTATTATTCTTTGTTTCATTGATCTCATTTAAATGTGCATGGAAGGACATATGTTTAAATCCTTGTTCTTCTCTGTAGTTCTTATCCCAAGGTGCCAATGGCGAACAATAATCACACATTCCTTTATCTCCGTGACGACACATGTATGACTTCTTACGTTTAATTAAACCATCTTGTTTATCTAAATAGTCATCGACGGGTAATTGTACAACTTTTTTTGGCGTCGGCGCTGTTGGTAATGGAATTGAACCCTTAGTATCAATTGAAATGTTTCCCGTATTATTAATGGTGTTACTAGTATTAACCAAAGTATTGTTCGAATTTGATGGCAGGTCAGTAACATCACTGTTCTCATAAGTAAGAAACAACATATCTCCATTTTTAAGACCTAATGCCTCAACAGATGAACCAACAAATGAAGAAGCAGGTTTTCCCTTATCATTGGGCTTATCACTTATATATATTGATTGTGGATCCTTTATACTGATTTTATTGACCAAATCTTCCAATGCAACTAAGAAGTCTTGATTCGGTTCAGCGCTTATACGGAACATACCATCTTTTGATCTGAATCGGAGAATCTATTTCAGTTAGTAAATTTGCAAATGCAATGTGTGTAAGGAGGTTGAATTATACATACCATTGTGAGCTTTCTTTTATTATATGTAGGGGAAACTGTAGGCTATCAATATTGTTTAAATATTCAATACGAATGATTGTCAAGTGATGTCGACTCTCTTTTTGTAGTGGTATCAATTACTTGATCTCTGGTGGCAATCAATCAGGTTATACACCTTTACAATTCCACTATGATATTTTTCTTTTGAAAAATCGCAGTGGTGTACGGAATCGAATGAGTACAAAATACTAAAGCTCCGTACACCCAATATTTTGATATTATGGAAAATTGTTATGTGCAGGAACGACGTCTTAGTTTTCTATCAAGGTAGTATGGAGTGCGACTCAAATTAGTTCGTACTATCCATCTGGATAGTACATTTGTCAATTTTAACAATACAGAGAAGATTAGCATTGTCCTTGCATAAAGATGACACGCTTTACAAAGAGATTTACACATTTTTTTTGCATTTCGAATGGACGTAGATGTCCATGATCACATTATGACCAAAAACTTGCGATGTTAAGCGTCGATGATGGGTTAAAGGGGTCATTGAAGCTTTTTTACAGAAGACTAAGGTTCGATTCTGGTGACGCCGAAAAAATTTGCTGTAAAAAAAAAACATCTTGCATGAATAAGTATTATGTTTCGTTTGAAGAAAAGCGTTGATATAAAGGTGATATACTGGATAGGCGTATATATTTAGCTTGAGTTTGTAGCAAGACCAATTAATTGTAGTTGATTTAGAAGGTAGTGATTTTGAAAGAGTGGTCTTTGAAATCTCCAGATAGACGGCGTCTAAAATGCATCAATTGACGCATTCCGTAATTTTTTGAAATATGATACGAGTACCGATAACACCATTTATTTGAATTTTCAAAATTAACTAATATACATATCAACAGGTTCATGATAACAATTACAAACAATATAAATCTTGCTCTTGACTATTTCCCATATAGCTAAATATACGAGGCATTCGGATTATAAATGAAGAATAATCATCATAAAAAGTTATTTCCAGATGAACCATCATTAGGACATTCCAGAAGTGAGTTATTTGGATTGTCATCAACCACAAGTACTTCGTCAAATTCCATACGGCCAAGCACTTCAGTATCATCAGATAATGTTAAACATGGAAGTAAGTTTAGCGATAGAGCTATAAGTGCATTAGGTAGCAATTTACATGAATTAAGTGATGCTCAAATTAATAAATTGATTCAACTAAAATATAATAGTAGTCCAGTTCAATTAATAAAAGGACTATCACAAGACTTAACACACAAGGAATTGGAATTAATTTTGCTTAGAAAGAAAATGTTTTTGAGAGAACAAGAGTTAATAAAATTGTGTAATGAATATGGTAATTTATCAAGTTTAGAAATTGATAATAAATTGAATAATCTAACGTTTGATGACAATGTTGATAAAGTTTTAAGTGAATTGATTGATAATGCATTAAATGAAGATATTACTAATCCTGTAAATACAAATCCATCTTTGACTAGTGACATTCACTTATCATCTGACTCAATAAAACCACCCACAGAAAATAAGTCCAATAGTTGGTTGAGTAATTGGTTCAATGGGCATGCTGATAACATAGATATTACTCCTCGTGTGTCAAGTGACTCCGATAGTAAATCATTAATCAATCATGAGACAGAAAAATTAAGTGATGGTAATAATATCTTGCATAATTCATCTCAAACCACCTCGCATAAATCTTTTCTACCTGGATTGAAACGATTAAAATCCCCGAGTTCAGCTCCGAAAAGCCACGAAAAACAATCTAACGAATCTCCTTCATTATCAAGAGTGCCCGTTGAGCTAGATAGTATTAATTTTGATTATGGACATAATGAAAATCAAAGCCTTGATAGTAACGATAATGTAGATCGCACAATTGGTTTTAACAATATTAGAACTCAATTAAAATCCCCCATCATGTCAAATAATGAAGACGGTGGTGATTTAAATACTGATAAATATGGGTTTTTCAATGACATTAATAATTTAATTTTGAAACCACTGCCCCAAAAGAAAAAATCTCTATCACTTGATATGGGTAATAAAGACTCGTCATTGGCAATGCAAAGTAACCCTTTACCATTTGAAATGGATCATAAAAATCAGCATGATGATAATTCTCATAATGTTGAAAATCCTCATGACAATAATAATAATATACCAAGCCCGGTACCAATCCCAATACCTATGACAGCAAGTGTAACATCAAGATCATCTAATAGTAATATATCTGCAAGTTTAAATGATTTTGATGTCATTGGAACCACCAACAGTAAACTGACTCGACCAAGCGTTGATAAATTAAAAGAAATTGGTAAATTACATGATGCTAAAAATTTTCAAATTGAAAAGCAATGGAACGTATTCATAAGTGAATTGTTGAAAGATTTTTATAAGTACAATAATCGAAAAAATATGACTAAGCTGAAGAATGAGAATCATGTGATGAATGAATTAATAAACGAAGAAATTTTTGGTTTAAAAGGATTAAATTTAATCAAAATTGACAAGACAGGTAGTAATAACAACGATGAACAATCAGAAAAAGAGAATTTTGTTGATGAAGATATCAATAAACATTATAAGCAATTACATAGTTTGATTAATCAACTGGGTATACCATATAAATATAGACACAATCTTTGGCTGGAGCTACTGGGAGCAACCAATTTGAAAGTAGCAGGAGAATATGCTCAATTAGTTAAAATTAGTGAGAATTCATACTTAACATCAGCAGTTATGAAATTGAATTTTAATCAAATCAATTTAGATTTACATAGAACAATGCCGTCTAACGTTTATTTCAATGATTTAATCAATTCACAACCAGGTCCAAATTTTTATAAATTGAAAAGAATATTATATGCATTTGCTGTTCATAAACCCGAGATTGGATACTGTCAAGGAATGAATAAAATTGTTGGAAACTTATTACTAGGATTGACTAAACATGAAATAACTAATATGAAGGACTATGAAGAAGATATATTTTGGGTTTTTGTTGGATTAATTGATGAGATTTTACCTCATTATAAAGTTGATAATACGATTTTAAACTATTTTGATAATGAATCATTGAAATACATTAGAATTGATCAAAAAATTATGATTGATATTTATTTCCCAAAATTTATGCCGAAATTATATCATCATTTGGTTAGTTTTTTAAACGTTCAAATTGAATTTATCACATTAAATTGGTGGCTATCAATCTTTACCGAGAATTTCTTGAGTTTAGAGATTTGGTTTAAAATTTTTGATAATTTACTTATCAGTGAAAAAGTTGAAATTAAATTAATCAGTTTAACATTGTCAATCTTCAAAATTCTTGAAACGGTTCTATTAGGCGTTGATAATAGTGATGACATCTATTTAATCATGAAAAATTTAAATCATAACAATTCAACCAAAATGAACTTAAAATTCAGTCAAATTATCAAAATCAATAATGCAATAGAAAAAAAATTACATATTCAAGATTTATACAATTACAGAAGGAAGTTTAACGATACTGAAATTTGATGAGGTTGCAAAAGATTAACATGATATAATGTTGGTTCATAGGATTTTTCCGGAAAACTATCACAAAACCAAAAGAAATCGAAACAAAGAGGGAAACAATAAAACAAGTGAACAAACAAATTATTTAGTTGCACGTGACATGTATCCGAATACAAAAATAGAAATAAAGATAGTTCTAATTGACATATATATTAATGTGTATCGGGTTATATAAGCTCAATCGGGACGAGCAAAAAGGGTTTGAATGATCAAAAATCGTCGAATGGGCAAGTTAGATTTACCCCAAAAGCGATCTGAAGATACCCACTACAAGGGGAAAATATATCATTACGAGCTAGCTTTACTGAAATTATGTCTACACCAAAGCCAAAAAATCAGCCTTGTTCAAGTTCAATTGTTAAATGAATTCTATTGTTTCTTCAAAGTGAGTGGGAATTTTTCTGATACCAAACATGTCAGCGGTGTACGGATTGTACCTCGCGATTGCTAGCAAAAAAAAGATTTGGCCACGACCAGTTTTCAATTTGTTTATTTTTACTTTGTTTTATTTTTTTTATTTTATTTTTTTGATAAGTGCTTCAAACATCTGATTCATGTGTGGAAATACAGTTGAGAACACATACTATCGAGTTAAATACCCATTTTGCTGGCATTTTTATTTAATTTGTTAGTCTTTTTCAACTAATTGTTTCTCATATTCTTTATTATCAGAACCATACTGGCATAACACTCTTTTTAAAGTTGGTTTAACTGTTTGCATATCCTATTACTCATATCCACTCTTTTTTTTTTTTTATTTATAAGGTTTTCATTTGCTACCACTATCTCATATACGTATAATGAATTTCAAAGTGGGTAGATTACCACTTCAAAAACAAATTGGTGTTTTGGTGTTAACGGTCATTACCATATATGGATTATCAGTTTTTTTTTCTAATAGCTCAATTGTTTCAGACTCCAATAGCAATGTTCCAAAAGTTGTTTATATTGATACTACTACAAATCAAGTGATAAGTGATTTTGATCCTACTAAATTAGTTGTTGGAGATAAGGAATCTGACAAAAGCGACAACAAAAACAATGCAGAACAACAACAATCACAACCTCAGACAAATTCAAATCCAATAAAGGATGAATCAAAAGAAGAACAAAATGCACAAGCACAAATCAAGAATGCTCAATCGGGTAAAGAAGATGAAGGTACTAAAGATGTCGCCGATAGTAATCCAAATACTCATCTTGAACCAGCACCAAATGCTGAGACCCATATTTACAAGGATGAAAAAGTTAAGGCAACTTTTGTAACTTTAGCACGTAATTCTGAATTATTTGAACTAATTAAATCAATTAGAAGAGTTGAAGATCGTTTTAATAGAAAATTTGGTTATGATTGGGTTTTCCTTAATGATGAACCATTTACTCAAGAATTTAAAGATTTAACAAGTGCAATTGTTAGTGGTAAAACTAAATATGGATTAATTCCTAAAGAACATTGGTCATATCCAGATTGGATTGATTTAGAAAAAGCTGAAAGATCAAGGTCAGATATGAAAGTTGCTGGTATAATTTATGGAGATTCAGAATCTTATAGACATATGTGTAGATTTGAATCTGGATTTTTTTGGCAAAATGAATTATTAGATGAATATGATTGGTATTGGAGAGTTGAACCAGGTATTCAAATTCATTGTGATTTAAATTATGATTTATTCAAATATATGGCTGACAATAATAAAGTTTATGGATTTACAATTTCAATTTATGAATTTAGAGCAACTATTGAATCATTATGGAAACACGTGAAAGATTTCATTAGTTTACATCCAACATATGTTGCAAAAGATAATTTAATGGATTTCATAAGTGATGATAAAGGTGAAACGTATAATTTATGTCATTTTTGGTCAAATTTTGAAATTGCAAATTTAAATTTTTGGAGATCAAAAGAGTATAGAGAATATTTTGATTATTTAGATAAAACTGGTGGATTTTTCTACGAAAGATGGGGGGATGCACCTGTTCATTCAATCGCTGCAGCTTTATTTTTAAACAAAGATCAAATCCATTATTTTGAAGATGTTGGTTATAATCATGGTGTTTATACTCAATGTCCACTTAATAATGAATATAGATATGATCATAAATGTCATTGTGATCCAAAGAATGATTTTACATTTAGAGGTTATTCCTGTGGTAAAAGATATTATGATATAATGAAAAAGGAGAAACCAAAAGAATGGGAAGCATTCACATAGATGATCATCTAACAATATACTCATAACAACTTCCTCTTCTTCCCCATAATTTATTAATATATAGAACCATAATTGTATAATCAAACTATAATGATCAAGCCAATTTCACAAGACCAATCAACCTCAACCAGAACCAGAATTGAGTTTGACAGCTTTGTAGATATATTTATCTTTGTAGTATAAGTGTACCAGTTTTCACCACTGACATTTACAGAACCGGAAAAACAGGGCTCATTCAGAACTCTTTTCCACGCTTTTTCACGCTTTTTCCTACTTTTTTTTTCCAGACGCGTGTCCTTTCCTTGTCAATATAATTTTGCTTGTACAAATGACTCCATCACTCTGGCAAACTATACTACTTATACTTCCACCTCGTAGAAGACGAGTTAGTATGGGGCAGGTCAAATAATAAACGGGTAACGGGCAAAAAAAAATAGGGTGTCAGGTGATTTAATCCTGTATTGAAAAACAAGAGATTTACGTGAATTACTCGTTGTTTTTTTCATTCTTGTAAAAATGCGCAGAAAGAATAATCGATCTATGAAATTTTAGTTTTTTTATTTTTATTTTTATTCTAATTGAAGTTTTGCTGTCTCCAATTGATAATTGATATTTATTTTCTATTTTTATTTTTATTATCTTTTGAAGTACTACTTTTTCCATTAGAATATATTCTTTTTCTCCACTATAAGTCTATTCAATTAACTATTTCAATATGGCGTCTAGATCAAATGCTCGTTTGATTAGGTTTGCTATATTTGCATTGGTCCTTATTGGATGTGGGTTCATTCTTTCAAGAGGTTCAACTTATACCAATCCAAGTGTGCCTTCAAATCCGGTTGAAGTTGCTGATAAAGTTTCAGATGCTCAAAAACCTGCTGAAGTACCAGCCGCTGCCGTCAAAGAAGAAGCTAAAGAAGCTTCCAATGAAAAAGCTGCAGTTCCCGCTGAAACTATACCAAAAGCTAGCGCTGATAATCAAATTACTACTGATGGTAAAATTAAGGCTACTTTTGTTTCATTAGCTCGTAATTCTGATTTAAATGCAATTTTAGGCTCAATTAGACAAGTTGAAGATCGTTTCAATGGTAAATATCATTATGATTGGGTTTTCTTAAATGATGAAGAATTTACCGATGAATTCAAAAAAGTTACTTCTGGTCTCGTTAGTGGTGTTACTAAATATGGTTTGATTCCAAAAGAACATTGGTCATATCCTGATTGGATTGATCAAGAAAAAGCTGCTTTAGCTCGTGAAAAAATGAAAGAAAAGAAAGTTATTTATGGAGATTCTGTTCCATATAGACATATGTGTAGATATGAATCAGGTTTCTTTTGGAGACATGAATTAATGATGGAATATGAATATTACTGGAGAGTTGAACCAGATGTAAAAATCTTTTGTGATATTGATTATGATATTTTTAAATGGATGAAAGATAATGATAAAAAATATAGTTTTACAATTTCATTACCTGAATATATTGAAACAATTCCAACATTATGGGATACTACCAAAAAATTCATTTCCGACAATCCTCAATTTGTTGCTGAAAACAACTTATTAGAATGGGTTTCTGACGATGGTGGTGAAAGTTATAATAGATGTCATTTTTGGTCAAATTTTGAAATTGCTAGTTTAGATTTTTGGAGAGGTGAAGCTTATACAAAATATTTCGAAGCCTTAGATAAAGCCGGTGGATTTTTCTACGAAAGATGGGGAGATGCACCAGTTCATTCAATTGCAGTTGCATTATTCTTACCAAGAGAACAAGTTCACTTTTTCGGTGATGTTGGTTATTTTCATGTTCCTTTCCATAATTGTCCTGTTGATCAAGATACTAGAATTGAAAAAAATTGTATTTGTGATCCAAGTGAAGATTTTACTTGGAGAGGTTATTCATGTACTACCAAATTTCATTCAGTTCAAAATTTAAAGAGACCTAAAGGTTGGGAAAATTTTACCAATTAATTAAGTACCTACATAATTAAGAGGATATTCACTCTTTTCTATGATTTATAACTCTACAAATATATTATTTTAATTTCTGTTGTTATTTGTTTTTTGTCTTCAATTGTTTGTTAGTGTATATGTATATATCTATATCTATATTTATATCTATATGCATCCTTGTTACCCATCGATTTCATAGTCACTCGCTTTTCTTCCTCTGTGCCGTTTATTAGACGTGTCACATAATCGCACGCTCCTGCACACAGAGGGAAAACCTGAAACAAATATGTAAAATGTTTGATAACGAAATGTTTCACACTGCTCAATCTGTGACTGCAATTTCTTCACAATTACGTCCTTTAATCTGTGAGTGTGTGAATGGTGTAATTCATATACAAATATATATATGTGTATACACTTGCACTGACTTATTTTAATTTCTGCCACTTTCTACTACTTCACTTCCCTGTGTTCTTCATCTTATCTTACTTTCCTTGGTCTTATCGTCGCACGAGTGCTTCAGTTGTTCCATTTAATCTATACTTAAAAGATACTGGATTCGTGTCTTCGTTCTCGTACTATTAAAGTATCCTTGTTTATACCCACATAGCCCATCGATATTACTATAAGTACGCTTTCCAAATATCTTCAGCTACACGAAACTAGTCGTTTCTCTTTAAATTACTAAGTGCGTTTCATACCCATAAAGATTCATTGGTTATCACTCGAGTTTACACTATTTTTTTTTTTTTGGTTTCTTCTAATAAGTTGAATATTGGTTTTTAGTCATCATCTCTGTTCAAGCTTTATAACAAGGTCGTTTTCTTTTCGAAAAACCACACCAGTGCTTTACATTTAATTACATTTCTTTAATTGGATAAGTGTGCTAGGTTCATTGATGTACATAATTTTTAACTTTTGTGTGTGTGTGTGTGTGCTATAGCTACATTATTTTTATACCCAACTGTTTGAACTAGATAGTCCAATTATTAAAAAGTTCAAATCCTTTGAGTTTTCAGCCCTGAATCCTTTTCAGTCCTGTCATTCAAGTCTCCTATCGCTGATCATAAGAATATCTTACTTCTTGATTTGACTTCCAGGACCTTACTCGTATATCATCAGTTCTGTTCCTGAAAAAAATAATAATTTTAAAAAAAAAAATAAACCTAAAAAAAATAAATAAATAAATACATTGAGAATCCTATTGTGCTTTGACTAAATTGAGTCATTTATATGCCTACAAAGAGTTACATTTATCCATTTCTTTAATGTCTCGAAGCAAGATATCATTAATTCAATCAACTAGTCAAACTCCTATAGTACTTCAATCTAAAATTTCGTCGTCAAGATCAAAACTCAAATCAGCTTCAAGATCTCCTAAATTATATAATATGGAATCAAATGACAAGGAGAAATCTCCTGATTCAATAACTGAAACCCATCGCAAAAACCACAGTTTAGATAGAATTATGAATAACGATATTGATAAAGCAACTTCAAAGTTAAGACCTTCTTCACCTTCTACGATACCTCAAGTTGTTGTCAATAATAACGATTCGAATTCAACCAATCCACCTTCGTCTTCATCTTCAACCTTTTCTTCAAACAAGCGTCATAGACCTACTTCACTAAATTTGAACTCAACCGGTAAATCTAATAACTCTGATGTTGCATTAAGAATTGTAAGTCCTGGATTACCACAATTAAATGAAGAAATGAAAACCACTGTGAAAATATCTCAAAAAATTGAACAACAACAAAAAAATTTGATTGCTGCAAGACAAGCTGGTACTGCTTCTAATAACTATAATATTTCTGAGGTAAGTATTGATGAAGATGGAAGTCAAACTATTCATACCAAACAACATATTAATTCCGACAGCGATGCCATTGATAGTAATAATAATAATAATAATTCTGAGTTGAATAATACAAAGGATGATGATACAGAAATTGGTACCACAGAAATTAATCATGAAAATCCTTCATCGTCGGTCTCATCAGCAACTTCTGCCTCCTTATCTAACATGACTAATAACGATGATACCGATAAATTGGATACCGAGATAAATGAAAGTGTTAATGAATCTAATCTTTTATCAACACCAAATTCTGCAAAGCGTTTAAAAAGAAGTAATATTCCAACGCCATTGACTATTAATCATCCTGGGTTTAATTCCATTTATCAATCTCAATTCAAACCTTCCATCCAGTCTGCTCCAATAAGACCTTCTGTGTTGTCAGCTAAAGGGCGCTCATCAAATGCAAGTACTTTCATCAATGCTCCTTCAACTGCAAGGTATAGCCAATTTCCTCAAAGAGTTTTAATGAATTATAACTATCCTCAAAACCAACAACATCCTCAAATTCTTCAACATCAAAAATCACAATCTCAACAACAATTACCTAATCATCAAGTTCCTTATCACATTCAAGTTCAACCTTATAATCAGTACCAGCAACAAGTTTATCTGCAACAGCAACAACATCAACATCAGCAACAACAACTTCAATACCAACAAATTCAGCAACAACAACATCATCATCAACAACAACCAAGCATTCATTATAGAAGACCTCATGGTCAACCTCAACCAATTCTACAACCTCAGGTTTACAGGCCTCAACCAATAATGGCTTCACAACAATCACCCTATCTTGTTGCTACCACTCCATACCCATACTATCCTCCTCAAGTACAACAACAACAACAACCATATAAAAGAGTCAGACTCATGGCCCCGCCCTATACTGCTTCAACTCAATACTTTCCCAAAAATACTATAAGCAGGACTCCAGTAATTAGTCAAATTCCACCTACCAACCATCTGGCTTCAGCTTCTCTTAGCTCAAACTCATCAGACTCATCTCCCCAAGGACCACAACCAGCACCACCACAACAACAACAACAACAACAACAACAACAAAATCAAAAGCTGCAAAATAACTCACCAAATAATAATACAAATAAAATCCAATTGAATTCAGATATTACTCATACATCTCAATCAACTTCAGTAACTGATGTTTATCATGGTGATTATACCAAAGCTGCCCCTATGAGCTGTCAACCTTTATCATCACTACGTGAGTTTTTTGATTCATCATCTGTGAACAAAAGTAATACAAAAAGACCAATTGATGATGATAGACTACCTGCTTCTGAAGAGGAGATTAAAGAAATGCAAGAAAAATACAACAGTATACTTAATAATAGCAATAACAATAATTCTGTAAACTCTTCAAATAATAAATTAAAAGCAGGAAGTGAAATATTTGGCTCAATCAATTTAATGAATGAAAGTGTATTCAATTTTAAAATTTTCAATCAAGCTGGTACAAATTCTACTAATTTAAATCCTGATAATACCCAAAAGGATGAACACAATAATAATGGTGGTATTATTGATGGAAAATCTCCAACAGTCGTTGCTAATACATCAATCGGCTCAAACTCAAGTGATAAAGAAAACATTGATGCTAATGCACACCCTATTGCTACATCTAATGTTGCTTCAAACGTTAAAGACTCGTTAGCAAAAGAGAAAGAGAAATTTTTGAAAATTTGTGAAACTAGCTGGGATGAATTCGTAAGCGGAAAAGTTTGAATCTAATTTCCACTTTTACTTTATGAATATTTCAAATAAATTTAATCATCAATTTATCAATAAACTTTTCTATCAACGTAGCATGTATTTTTTTTTTTATATATATTATACCAGGCAATCATGAACTTCACAATCATACTAATAATTCTTTTCTTCTACTACGTACAATCAAATGAGTTCCCCCTGTTTTTTATTTTACTGAAAATTCATAGACTTTAGAGTCACCTGTAAATGTTAATGTATTGCCAAATATTATATTTTGCAAAAACTGATAGAGCGCGTCACGTGCGGCAGCCTGTAAATATTTTAAAAAACCGAGTTTTCTGTAAGCGCACAATCGAATCTGATGGGAGGCGATTTTTTGAAATGATTGTAATTATTGTACTTATATTCTTCCAGTTGCTTGAACTCCACTTTTCAAAAATTATATCAAAGCAAATACTTTTCAACCACAGTAATTGTCAGATGTTTCTATCTAGGTCATCGGCAAATATACTAAAGTATGGAAGCAATTCCATAGCAAGATGCTCAATCAAGTTGAGTTGTGCTGCTGCTTTAAACTCGAAAAATATTCAAAGTTCAAGAACTTTTAGTATAATAAACAACAAATTAAATTTTCAATATACTCGTAATAATTTGAATGATAAAAATACCAAAAAACAAGAAGATGAAAAGAGAGAAGAAATAAATAAAAAAATTACTGAGGAAGACAAAGCAAAGGAAACGGGTAAAAAAAAGGGCCCCGATAGAGATATGGATCAAGATGAAAAAGATCTTCGAGAAGAAATAAGAAAAAGATTAAATAATCAAAAGCTGGATAAGACAAAAGTTTATCAATTTCAATTATCTCCTTTCAAAAATACAGCAGGTTGGTTGTCTTTATTTTTCTTTACCTCAGCTTTATTATTCTTCAATTTATCTCAAAAGGAAAATGAACAGTTATCATTTCAAGACTTCAAAACAAGATACTTGGAGAAAGGTTTGGTCACCAAATTAACTGTCATCAACAAGTTTGCAGTTGAAGCTGAACTTATTCAAGGAGCTTATTCGGATCAAACATTCAGATCAAACACCGGTTCCCCTGCAGTCGTTTTCACCATTGGTTCAGTAAATGTGTTCGAAGAACAGATGAATGAAATCCAAGACAATTTAGGAATTCCTGTCAAAGAAAGATTACCAATATGTTATGAAGAAAGAGGTTCATGGGTAAATTATATAATACCAATTTTGCCAACTGTGTTATTACTCGGTGGGTTATGGTATATAACAGTAAGAAGAGCCAATCAAGCTGGCGGAGCTGGTGGCTCTGGTGGCCCAGGTGGAATATTCAAAATTGGTAAATCAAAGGCTAAGTTATTTAATCAGGAAACCGATGTGAAGATACAATTCAAAGATGTTGCTGGATGCGAAGAGTCTAAAGAAGAAATTATGGAATTTGTTAAATTCTTACAAAATCCTACTAAGTATGAAAAGTTAGGTGCAAAAATACCAAGAGGTGCTATTTTATCAGGTCCTCCAGGTACTGGTAAAACTTTATTAGCTAAAGCTACTGCTGGTGAAGCAGGTGTTCCATTCTTATCTGTTTCCGGTTCCGAGTTCGTTGAAATGTTTGTTGGTGTTGGTGCATCTCGTGTTCGTGATTTGTTTAAGTCTGCTCGTGAAATGGCACCCGCTATCATATTCGTTGATGAAATCGATGCAATTGGTAAAGAGAGAGGTAATGGTAAAATGGGTGGTAATGACGAAAGAGAAAATACACTTAATCAATTGTTAGTTGAAATGGATGGATTTGAAACTTCAGATCATGTTGTTGTTTTAGCTGGTACTAATCGTCCTGATGTTTTGGACAAAGCTTTGTTAAGACCAGGTAGATTTGATAGACATGTTTCAATAGACACTCCAGACGTTGAAGGTCGTAAAGCTATTTTCAAAATTCATTTGGGTAAATTAAGTTTGAAGTGCGATGAAGAAATAAAGGCAACTCAAAAAGATGTCGATTTTAATAAGTACCAAGAACTCAAATCTGAAGCTATTGAAAATTTGGCTGGTAGATTAAGTGCTTTGACTCCGGGTTTTGCTGGTGCTGATATCGCAAATTGTTGTAATGAAGGTGCTTTAATTGCAGCCAGAGAAGATGCAACATCTGTTGATGTTACCCATTTCGAACAAGCAATTGAAAGAGTAGTTGCAGGCTTAGAGAAGAAGTCTAGAATTTTAAGTCCAGAAGAAAAGAAAACTGTTGCGTATCACGAAGCTGGTCATGCGATTTGTGGTTGGTTTTTGGAATTTGCTGATCCTCTAGTAAAAGTCTCCATAATCCCAAGAGGTCAAGGTGCTTTAGGTTACGCTCAATATTTACCTAAAGATCAATACTTGGTTTCTCAAGAACAATTTGCACATAGAATGATCATGACTTTGGGTGGGAGAGTAAGTGAGGAATTGCATTTCGAAACTGTTACTAGTGGTGCATCTGATGATTTCAAAAAAATCACTCAAATGGCTCAACAAATGGTTTTGAAATTAGGTATGTCAGAAAAAATTGGTAGTCTTTATTATAGTGATGGAGACGAAGGTGGTGGTATACAAGTACATCATAATTACTCCGAACAAACTGCTAGATTAATTGATGAAGAGGTAAAAAGGTTCATCGATGAAGCCTACGACGCTTGTTATAAACTATTAAGTGAAAAAATTGATTTAGTTGATAAAGTTGCCGAAGAAGTGTACGCTAAAGAAGTTCTTACCAGAGAAGATATGATAAGATTAGTTGGACCAAGGCCATTCCCAGAAAGAAATGATGCTCTTGATAAGTATATTAAAGGTACCGACGCTTTTAAAGGTAGACCAAAAGTAAAGAAATCAGATGACACTAAAGAATCTGACGAATCTAATTCAACATAACAATGATAGATATCAATAAACCATAAATTTCAATACTTGTAAATAGGTTACATAAACACACAAAATTTACGTTCATTAAAAAAGTCATGTAATTTGTTTCAATTAGGCTGATCTCAATTGCAATTTATAGTAGAAGGGAGTGCAGAAATAACTTCATTCGACGATCTTCATTGTTAATCAGATTCACGAAACATTTGTTCGATTTCTTCCCTTATGTCGTTTTTTGACAAATGAGTGCTCGTTACTTTGTTGACCGGTTTTTTCTGTGAAAGATGTGACTGCGTAGTCAAATGATAGGGTTTTGGTACTTTATCTTGTAGTGACGAAAAGTCAACATTATGCTTAGATCGTATGAAGTGTTTTCTCCAAATCATGTAATCATTCGATGTGTAACCACAACCTAACAAAGGGCATTCAAAAATCTGTCTGTATTGTGAGCATTCGTTGGGAATCGAATTTTGATGTTCTTTCAATGACTTGAAGTCAACGAATGTCAATTTACAGAAATTAGTGTCATCAAGCACGTTACCACATTCTAGTGGTAGTTTATCGATGGTTTGTGGTAGCGCAGGTATTTCGAAATGTAATGGAAATTGTTTTTTGACTTTCAATATTGACGACTCGGATAGATTTATTTCATTCAAGTTATTCAACCTCGAATGGACTGGATACCCAATAAGTTGAAGTTCAGTGGTATGGCTTACCAAAAGATGCTCCTTGTACATCGCATCATTTGTTTTTGTAAAATTACAATTGGGAAAAGGACAATCGAATAATAAGTCACTTGAGTTTTGACATTGCTTGGTATCAACTGTGAATGAACCGTCACTTGAAAGGTCACTGTTCTTACATTCTTCATATAATTTATCCTTTTGATAGCATTCATTGTGTGGTTTATGATGTAGTGAATTCTGAGTTGTATTAAATGCTTCATTTGAACCAGCAAGTTTTTCTTCTAAATCAGATAAAAGCTGCCTCTCAAGCTCTCTCTCGAGATTCTCGCATTCGTCTTTCCCGATGCACTTTGCGCCATATGCTAAATCTGAATCAAACGATGATTGGTCTGTATCATCCTCTGAAGTGCTCGAAATTTCTTCTCTATCATCAACTATTTCATTTTGATAATCTTGTGACAATTCAGCTGACGGTCCGTCAAAGGCATGAGCATCGGAGTTTGAAGAACCTTGTTGCAAGTCAGAGTCATAATCTAAGTCTGTATCATTGACAATTATGTTTGGTTCGAGATGTGGAGTTTCACGTCCTTTGATCTTTGGTGATGATATAGGGGTAGATTCGTCTCGTGGCATGTCAAATAACCTTAAATTTTGTAGGGGTAGCTTACTTGGTGAATCATCTTCAGCCAGATTATATGCATCGTTGTTATTACTGCTATGAATAAGCATTTCTTCATTTTTTTGAGAATATAGCTGAACTGATTTAGACGGAGAAACTTTTTGCTTTTTGGTTGGTGATGGCTTAATTATGAAAAGATTGTCTTCAGGTATTGCTTTACCATTGATCTTCAATTGATGTAAGCCTTTCACTGGCAGAGGCAATCCATGTAGTTGCGAGTTATGAAACGTTTGGCTTTCTTTCAATTTGTCCTTGAGTTTTCTTTTAGCATCAATTCGAGAACGTTCAGCTCTTAGCAAATTTCTTTTGCTATTCTTTGCGTTGTAATCATTTCCCCAAATATTTTGGACTACACCAACACCGTTTACTTTTGTATTTTTTGAAGCTAAAGACTTCAAATGGCCATTGTCGATCAAAATTTCTCCAGAGACTAAGTCAATTTCATCGCTCTCTTTCTCATCATCGATTTGTGAATATTTATACAAAATCTCGTCCCACTTATCTTTGAATTTTTTGGTACTTTGACGTTTGAGACGATTTATCTCTTCTTGAAACTCCAGTTCCGACTTATGGTTCATGTGGGCATGATCGTATAGAGATGAAAAGGCAGAAATTTCTTCTTCTTCTTCTTCAATTGTGCTCTTTGATTGTTCTAAGGATATCAGTCGCTCGTGTAAAGTCCTTGTTGTGTTATTTTCATTACCTATAGTCACCCCATGGCCGAGGGACTTGTTATGTACTGAGTCCATTATATACTAGCATCGATGCAGGCTCTTTTGAAGTTTTGGAAGTATTCAGGGTTGAAACTTGTGTATGAAGTTTGATTTACGATTTTTGTGTTTACCTTTTGTTTATTCAGATATTGGCAAACACGTGAAAAAAAAAAAATCCTGCGATTATAAAGGATATTTGCATTCACTACACTGCTTAACTAGAAAACAACAAAAATACCAAATCTGTATAACGTATATACGAGCATGTCAAAAAGTAATCACGATCTTCAAAGAGAGTCGTTAGATTATCTTATGAAAAAAAACCCCGAGGTTGCAATAACTAGCGAACATGAGAAAGAAGACCCGAAAATTGAGAAAGATAAACGTATGTACCATTTTATGAAAAATCTAGTCTCATGATTAATACTAACTAAATCTAGCACAAAAGAGGTCATTTGAATACTCTAACTACATAAGGAATAAAAGACAACAACTTAAACTAACGAAAGATGAAGAGGAAAAGCAAAGAAAAGATCTTGAGTCAAATGAATATAAAACGAAGGAACAAAAAATAAAGAATGAGATGGCGTCCAAAACGGCCAAGAAAAGAGCAGCAAGACAAAAGAGATCTAATAAGCAGAAGGCAAAGCATATAAGTGTAGGTGAAGACCTTACTCGCTCGCTGGTGGGAAAAGTAGAAAATGGTGAAAATAGTGAAGGTGGTGAAGATGTACAAGGTAATGCCAAAGCAAAGTTCAAAGAGTCTTTATTAAAACTTGAAATTGATGATGATTTGAAAGAAATTGGTATATAGTAATTGATTTAAAACATTTCAGTCGTCTATTTACATGTTATTAATCGCCATCAAAATGAAGTAATGAACAGTCGTGATTATCTATTCTTCTTCATTATTAACAGTTTTCGTTCTTTCGTTATTCTTATTGTCGTCCCAGCATTTTTTGAAAGCTTGCATTTCAGGAATACATTGTCTCCAATCACCAGTATCAGCATGACAAAGTTGAAGTTTGAGATTTTCAGGATGACATCCAGTGTTCAAAATTCTTTGATCCCATTCATCGGGTTCGTCGTCTTCATCTGGCTTTACCGAATGAGCAGCTTGATTTGAAGGCTTCATATCATTAACTCTATTATTGCAGTTGAGTAATGGGTTAAGATACTTGTTAAGGTTGTCACATTGTAAGCTTGAAAACCGAAAATTAAAATAACCTTACAGTACTGTATATAAATTTATTTTGTTCATTCGGTATAAAAGTATATGAAATGTTCTATCAGAATATATGAATCTTCATCTTTAGATATCAAATCTTCTCGAGAAGTTTTGCATTATTTCGAAATATACGGCGTCATGTAGTGATTAATCAAATCTCGGTACAAAGTTTCATGTCGAGTTTGTCTTTTGTCAATCGCGTCGGAGACTATTTAAATGCATGGTTTAGTATTATACCAGACCTTGTGCTATCAGTTCACTAGGTTGCAAAAAGCTGACCCTTAACGTCAAATCTCAATTATTTCTATACACTGATTAAACACATATTATATATGTAGTTGTTAAACGAGAAATACATATTGGTCTTCTTGTGGCTGCTTGCGGCTGCTTCCAGCAAACCACATATTTCATGATACATCAGTGCATGGTACACGTATATCAGGAATATCGTTCTACCATTGGGATTTATATCTGTAATAGTGCTCGCCTGGACTAGACAAGTGATGTAAGTTATTCGCATTAAACGTCACTTAAAACATTAGAAGAAGATGAAGTATTAAGAAATCAATAAAGAGCATAATAATTTTTATTCCACTCTTTATGCCATTTCACTTATAAACGCTATTTCGTACAAATCCCTATGTCACCCACTTTGGATGTTCTGCTAATTTACACTTACAAGGAGGCCGGAGGCTCTTAGAACGGTAATTTATTTTTAATTTGTTCATGCTACGTTAGACTATGAGCCAGTTAATAAAATGAAGGGTCTTCACAAGTTAAAGGAAGGTGTGGAAAGGGCTGACTCGCTGAATAAGGAATCAACTGGAATAGTGAATACAAGCAAGATTAAGTATTAGTGTCAAAATTAATTTTAAGGTATGATAGAGTCGTTTATATTTTTCGCTCAATCAACTTTGTCGTACTACAATATCACTCCACTTCTTGCACTTTGGCGGGAAGCTGGAATTTCTCAGTATTTTGATAATTATAAATTTTAATATGTATTAGAATATCATTATGTGTTATTACTTAATTATTTTATACAGGCTGTGATATTAATCGACAAATTTTACATAGAATTGATCCTACAGAATGTTCCGCCACAAATTAAAACTCTTCATCTTGAAGTAGCAGATGGTTTTTAGGAATTTTACAATATTAGTACCGAGTTCTTTAAAATCCAAACCCACTTTTAGAGTAAGCCATTGGTTTTAAGTCTGGATGTGGGACAGCTTCAAATGTTTCTGTTTTCAAAGACCAAGGACAGTTATCATCATCAATGACTCTATAGCCTTCACCATCATCTTTTTGCTTATCGTAATTTTCATTTTCTGTAAAATGAACAACACCTCCTAAGTTTCCACCAGCATCACAGTAGTTTGGTGCACTAAAGACAGTAATCAATCTACCTTTATGTTCTAATTCAACACCACCCATTCTAACCTCATGAGATCTTAAAACTTTTCTAATTTTATTATTTAAACAGAATCTTTCTGTAATGTCAGGTCCAAATTGTAAACCACGACCTCTCTTGGATGGACCACGTCCATTTTCTGGTTGAGGGTCTGTCCATAATAATTCCATTGCAAGACCATCTGGTGGTGGCTGAAGAGAACCTGAAGTTGGGAAACGGTTGAGTTTTTTTATATCTTCCACTTTAATTTTGTCATCGGAAAACAAACCACCGTGCATTACTAAGTAAGAACGGTTAATCAAAGTGGCATATGGTAATGCACCAAAAGATTCGGCAAATGCATCGAAAACTTTTCTTGAATATTTAGCTTCACATTCGTCAGTAAAACCATAAGTTTTATTCATATCATTTGTTTCATGATTACCTCTATTTAAATAAACGGATTTTGGATACAAAATCTTTAAAACATAATAGTATAAAGCCACCTCACATGACCAAGAGCCTCTATCGACGAAATCACCGTTGAATAAATATATATGATCATCGGAAACGTACCCGAATTTCTTGAAAAGATTCAAAACATCATAGAATTGACCATGGGTATCTCCGACAACTGTTAGTTTTTTACCGTTCTCCAAATATACTTCATCCTCTGGAAGAGTATCCTTTTTGATTTGAGAATGAGGAATACTAAGCTCAACTAAAGAGCATTCGTCTCTGAATAATTCGTAGACCTTAGATATTATAGCGAAAACATGTTTTTTGGGCAATTTACCTCCATCTTTAAAAAGCTGTATCATATATCTTAAATAATTTTGATCCAAACCTTTGATGTCAACTCTAAGATTTTCGTCCTCGGGTTTACTAACGCTAATATCTAATTGTGGACCTTCCCATGTCTTTTCAACTAGTAATGAATCATAGTCGATTTCTCTCAATACGGACGATGGACCATTTCCAGCGATTGCACGCTCAAAAGCTTCCTTTTTCAAATAACTTTGACATTGTTTGAGGTTTTGTAAAGTGATTTTATCAGTGGGAACTTTTTTCAAGACAAGTTTGAACTCTGTTTGAGCTTCTTTATAATTCAATAAGGCCATAAAAGCAACACCTTTACGATAAGAAGCTTTGACTAAAGCTGGATCATTCTTCAATGCCTCGTTACAATCAACAACTGCTGCACCATAATTTTCCGACTTTATATTTGCCTGTGCCCTATTAGAATAAAAAATAGCATTGGTTGAATCAAGCTCAATTGCTTTAGTATAAAAGTCAATCGCCTCTTGATACTTTTGGTTTTTCAAAGAAGCGTTACCTTCATCTTTAAGCTTCAAAGCTTCTTCCTTATTGTTTGACATTGTGACCTACTTAACTTCTTATATGAATATAAAATCAGAAAGTTTTTAACAAATATATGGAGATCCGTTCGTAATTTATTCCCTCGATACTCGAAAAAAAAAAATTCTGTGATTTTAAATCGCGTGCCAAACTTTTACAACAATTATCATTTTACAAAAATCTTACAAAAATATATGGATGTATAGACAATTTTTAAAATAAAGTAGTGGAATAAAGTTAGAAGAAATGGGTTACTGGAGAAAAGAAACTTAGTGGTTGGTTAGTAAAAAATTTGATAACAAAAACTATAGCAAATATATAAAGCATACGCTCATCCTCTTATACGTAATCCAGATGCTGCAGCTCCAATTTCTGTTATGCCAGAAATTTTACAGACATCACCTTTGAATTCAGGCTTATATTTAGCGCCGACAAGAGCTTCAGTCACTGATTGAGTTCCTTTATAAATTGGAGTATATGAAGCAGCACATATATCAAAGCTGGCGTATGGATCAAAGTCAATTTCAATAGCATCACTTGATACAGAATCTGCTTTGGCCTTATATTTTTGAATTGTTTCAATTTTTTGAGCAGGAACAATTTCTAGAAGTTGACTAGCAAATAACGAAGCACTAGAATAGTTATGATGCTTGAGAGATTGATTCATGGCAACTGTTAAGGCATTAATTTTATGCGGTCTTTGAAGATTTGCTGTGGCAAAATAAGCAGCTAATTCCAAATTACGTTTAACGTCAGATGGATCCAAAGCACGACGAGCTAATTCTATTGATAAACCCAAGATGTATTCACGACATAAAACTAATACATCTTGGCATTTAGTTTCTTGTTCATCATCAGCAACTGTTGACACTGCTATAGTATATATGATATTTCTGAAAGTAGCTATAGCTTGTGGTAAATTGTTAGCCTTGAAGAACTTGAATCCAACTGCAAGCTTGGCTTCCAATGTGTCAAATCCAGGAATATATGGTTTGAATTTATTTGGATCATCTTCGTCGTTATCATCTCTGATAAAATCTTTCATTGCTGGTAAATCGTCGATACCAGGCAAATATAACTTGGAAGATTGATAAACTTCCAAAAATCTTTTACGTAAAGGTTCGAAATCAACGGCACCAATTTGCTTATTCAATAATGATGCAGCTTGTTCGAAAGAACCTGCAGCGACATAACCAGCAGCAGTTTTATTGTTACGAAGCCAGTATGAGATTTCACCGTCAGCAACATCAGGTCTTGTGCCCGATTCTTCAGGAGCTTCTAAACCAACCGATTCTTCAAGTTCATCACCCAAGTCTAAGTCATCATCACCCAAATCCCATGCCTCGTCTTCTTCTTCACCATCATTCTCTATATCAGCCTCCGTTAAGTCTAAAGCATTACTTTCTTTAGCGATAGTGTCTTCTTCGTTATTTTCAAGAGATAAGTTGTCGACTTTACCGGTTATTAAAGCAGTTTCAAAAAAGGATAACGAAGACTCTTTCAATGGCCAATTACCAAGTGGTTCAGATAATGGTTCTGGCAAAGACACAGATTCTCCTAATTCTGGTAATTCGACATCTTTTTCATCAACACCAGCCTCTTGTAAAATTTCTTGAGCTAATTCAGTTAAACCATTAGACTTGGCCAATGTATAAGCTAAAGGTAACATACCACCTTGAATGTAGACTTGACATCTCTTTTTGATATCATTATTATAGAAAGTATTTTGAATTAATGATGAGAAGTTACCACGATGTTCGGCAATAGCAGCCATTTTTTCCAACTTTGTAGTGTCACCTTTGTATAAGTAGAGGAATGATAATTTATCAAATAAGTATAATTGTTGATATACGAGCTCAACAATTTCAATATTACCTTGATTTAAGGCTTCTTCGCTTAATTTTTCCCATATAACATTATTATTCAAGATTTTAGCTTGTTCTAAAGCAACTTGTAAGTTACCACATTCTAAGGCTAATTCAAATCTTGTTTCAGGATCTTGCACAAACTGTAATGCAACTTCTGGGTAACCCTTCTTTTGTAAGTAAGCAATGATATTTTGACCAACTAAGTTAGAATTTTTTATGATTCTCAAGACTTCATTGAAATTTTTATTGACCAATGCTTTCTTGAATCTATATTCGGTTGGATCAATTTTTATGATAGTAGCTTGTCCATAACGGGTTAAGCAAAATACTTGATTTTGTGAAACTCTTGTAATATATAAAGTATTTTCTAAAGTCTTAATTATACCATTATCACCATTCAATAAAGTGTATTTAATATGATTTAAAGTGGAGTATAATAAAACTCCAGAATCATCCCAAGCAGCACTTTTGATTCTGATAGTTTCATGCATGGCAGTGATCAATTCCAAATCTTTATTAGCAATTGTAATTGTGTGTTTAGATAAAAGGGCCAAGTATTGACCATCATTTGACCATGAAACGTATTTAACATTATTGACATTGATTTCAGCCAATTCTTTCTTTTGTTGCACATCATAATTGATCACAGAATGAGCTTTAACCAAAAGAATTCTACCTGGACCACCATATAACGCATCGACTACTGATGAGTCTAATTGAATTGTTTTAGTGATATTATTGCTTAAATCTTTGACATGTAATAATTTTGATGATTTAATGAAACTAACAAATCTATTACGAGAGATGAAGCAAGCAAAGTTTCCTTCACCTTGTCTAACATCCGTTGGTTCAATAGCACCTGTAACATTTTTTGGTAAGGAAATTAAAGCATACAATCCACTATCGGCTTCACCATGTGTGACAAGAATTGAATTATCAGATTGATTATACGATATAGTTCTCATAAAGGACCAAGTTTTACCAATTTTTTTCAAGGATAACATTGGCATTGTATTTTGTTGTTGTTGAAAATCGAAAGCTTGCACTTGTTTCTCGTAGTTTACATAATAACATTTGTTTTGGAAAATTGTATAAGCTGGTCTTTCTCTTTCTAATTTGAAAACCATTACACCAGAGTCATGACAAGTAGCAAACAAATTGATATTAGGATGAGATGTAATCAACCAGAATCTATCATGTTCACGTCTGAATTGCTTAACTGGAGTTCTTTTATTTAAATCCCAAACTCTAATTGTTTTATCATCTGAAACTGAGAGAATTAAATCTTGATTAGGGTGGAACACGGCACTTAAAACATTACCAGTATGACCTCTGCAAGTATCAACTTCCCAAGCTTTAGAATCACTCATTCTCCATAATTTGACTAATCTATCATCACCTGCAGAAACGATTAATGGTAAAGTTGGATGGAAGGCAGCCCAATTAACACCTTTATCGTGACCTTCTAAAACGTATTTAACAATGGCATTCACGTTACCAAATATGTCTTGTTGGGGTAGCTGTTGTCTTTGTAATTGTTCTTCAAATGATCTTGCTGATGAAGTTGGTGCAGAATGTTTATTTCTTAAACCTGCGATATCCCAAACTCTAACGGTTTGATCCAATGATGCCGAAACGATTAAATTGTCAGTTGGATGAAATTGAGCTGACATGACATAATGATTATGACCTGTTAAACAAGCGATTTCTTGACGATTTTGCCAATTCCAAATTCTAATAGTTTGATCATCTGAACAAGATAATATCCAAGGTAAATCATGATGAAATGAAACTGTACGAAGATAATCCAAGTGACCGTTTAAAGTGAAAATACACTTGCGGGTATTCAATGACCAGACTTTGATTGAGTAATCATCAGAACCAGATACAAATAATGGTTGAGTTGGATGGAAATCAACACATCTAACGGGACCATCATGATCTTCAAAACGATCAATCAACGTACCCATACGATAATCCCATAATTGAATAGTGGACGAATGTAAAGCAACGAGAACCCAAGGTCTTTTAGGGTGGAAAGCAACACCTTTAGCCCTAGAAGACTTCGATTCAAACTTTGTTAACATCTTCATCTTTGAACTGATTATTACTTATTGACGTTTGAAGAAAGAAAAAAAAACAATCAGTGAAAAAAAAAAATTATTCACAGAAATTTAAATGTCAATGAAGCACAAGAAAACAAGAGAGCAGTTAGATGGAAGGAAGGAATCAATTGATCAAGTATATCGTATAAGATTTTATGCAAATTCAAGACAAACTTGTTGTTGTTCTCGATATATCCTGAAATTTTTTGATTCGTGGTCGTTGAGATTTGTTCTCAATTGAACACGCTAAAAAAATTGGCAGATCTGATCACGTGAATATCACCACATATATACAGAATGAATAAAGAACATTCGACGTATTTATTGAGATGCTTGTATTGAGCTATGTTAAAGTATTAAAGTATTAAAGTATTAAAGTATTAAAGTATAAAATGTAAGATTATATGAAAGTATATTATGACTAAGAAGGAGAAAAAGTAGAGTGTTTTTTAAAGTTGAGTCATTAAATCATACCATGAAGGACAAAATACCTATGGATAAGGCAAGAAGTATACCAATCAAGCTTTGAGCTTTAAAGCTTGTACCATCACTTTTCGAAGACTTAGAAGAGGACAGGGTTGATTGAACGAATCCACCAATGGCATTGGAGGTATCATAACTTTCATCCGTGGTGGCAGAAGTAGTTGACGTTGAACTTGATTTTGATGTCGATTTTGATTTTGATTTTGTATTTGTTTTCACTTTAGTAGATTTCAGAGATCCCGTACCTGATATAACAGTTGTAGTATCATCGTCATCGTCATCGTCGTCGTCATCATTGTCTGGTGCAAATCCAGTTGCATCATCACTACCTAACCAAGTTTTCTTTTTAACCAAATAAATATCGGTCGAATTACCATCAGTTGAATTGTATAAGAAAGCGTTTAATTTTGATTCATCATCATCACCATCGAGTAAGGCATTATCAGGTAAGTCATAAGGTTGAACGGTGACTTCTTTCAAGTATGCATAATAATAACCATAATCTTGCATATCTTCTGAGTTCCAATCAACGGCACCACCAGCCCATTCAATAGTACCTTTACTGTTTGAAGAGGCACCACCGGGCCATAAAGAGAATTGAATACGAGAAGGAGTTTGAGGGAAATCATATCTATTGGTAGTATCATTCCAAGTATCGCTTTTTGTTAAAGTACGAAGTTTGTTACCATCAATTGACCAAACAATTTTTTCTTCTTGCCAATCAACTTCATATGTATGATAATTTTTAAAAGTACTTGAAAGATTATAAGCGTCGGAATTTTCATAATCAGTAATACCTAAAGAATAAAAATTTGATTCAATAGAGGTTAAGTTATAACCAACTGCTTCATAATCAATTTCATCTTGAACATCTGAGAACAAAATGAAAGCTGTAACAACCCCACCACCACGAGAAGTCTTTAGTTTAGCAGTAATTTTACCGTACCATAAATATTCAGTTGAAGAAACAACAGTACCAGAAGTACCATTTGGCATTTGAAGTAAAAGGGCATCATTATGAGTATCGATATAACCAGAATAAACCCAATCTATTTCAGATGAATTACCCAAATATTTTGTATCCTTTTTTAATAAATCAGTGGAGGTAAAACTAGTATTCAACTCGGACATTCTTGGCATAGGCATACAAGATGTTAAATTAAAGGAATATCTAATATCACATCCACCTAAACAATAAGAACCAGTACCACATACACCATATTGAGAGCAACAAGGAGAAGATTCAGGACATTGAGACGTTGAATTACATTCGGTTTCAGCAAGAGTAAACTTTATGAAAAAAGTGGAAATAACCAGTAGTATTATCCACGAATTGAGAGATGCAACGACCTTCATTATGTAAAATTAAGACAAGTCAAATCAAGAAAGTAGAGTTAATAAAGTGGATCAAAAAACCAATAAACAAACGACTAATGAAGTACTTATAAACGAATGACTAATGAAGTACCAATAAACGAATGACTAATGAAGTGTCTATGAACAAATGAATCTATGAACAAATGAACAATCGGACTCAATTAAAAGTATACTGATCTAAGTCAGTTTTGAAAATAAATAAAAAAGTGATTATCGATATACACCACTATAAAGAGAAGAGAAAAAAGTAGATTAACAATATTTATATATCTAATTTGGGATCAGAAATTGAACTTAAGACATTTCCAATCTGGAAATCCTATAGTCATTAGTCGAAATCGACAGTTTTGGTCTAAATAAGAACTTTACTACTGAAAAAAAAAAAAAAAAAAAAATGAAAATAAAAACATGAAAAAAAGAAATTTTCAGGCGTATTGTGAAAATATCCCAATTCGGGTTAAATTGATGCGTGTTTATGTTAAGAATAGACTAGGTATAGAAGGGATGTGAATCCTTATTTATGACTATCGATATGACTTTGGATACGGTAATGGATATGGTATCGGATACGTGTTGAGGATTGCAAACGATGCTTTGCAAATGTACGAGCTGAGCACAATATATAGAGTTAGAAAATCATGGCTTCAAACTTATAGTCTAGTGCTTTTCGTTTGTTTTTTTGCCTGTTTCCAGTGTCCATGACCGGGATTACATACAAGAATTACGATAACGCGATTTAAACTCCTTTAATGACTTTATTTTACGAGGCTTTTGAATTAAATTTTACTCTGAAAGATATATACTACCCTAACTTTTTGAGGTGATCTCAATTTTGAGAAAAGTAATTATACATGTTTGGCTGGTATGTTGAAGGCTGATCATATATAAGATTACCTCCGCTATTGGTATTGGTATTGGCATTGGTAGAATTATGTGTAGAAGTACTAGCACTCGATAAAGTAGGTTGTAGTGCCGACGCTTGATATTGTTGCTGATATGGTTGTTGTTGTTGTGGTTGTTGTGAATAACCCTCATAAGCCAGTTGCGATGGTCTCTTGGGTGGTAAAGCTGGTGGTGGTCTATTGTAACCACCAAATGTGCTCGTAGAATCACCACCTATGTTTGGACCAGTAAACTGGCCAATATTACCTACACCTCCGCTAGAAGAAAAAGATCTATCTAGCGGTGGTTGTTGACTTGAATTTGCACTGGCGAAGAAGTTATTATTGGCTCCACCGTATTGTGTTGGTTGCATGAAAGTTTGATTTGATGATGATGATGATTGATGAACAGTGGTGGGATTTTGCTGAGAGGTGCTATTGTTATATGATCCACTATACTGACTAGTATTATTTGATCCTACAGACAATCCTGTGAACTGCTCGCTTAACGAAGAAGTTCTTGATTGTTGTTGCTGTTGATGTTGTTCTTGATCACTGAGAATCTTTTGCTTTATATTATTGATATAATTGAGTAATTGACCATAGATATCAACTCCCTTTTTCAATCCTGAATGAAAAGGTTTCCAGTTCTCTTGATAAAATTTATTGATTTTAACAGTTTGATCATAAAATAGATCAGATTGAAATTTCTTCGACGATTTTATTTCTTTTACTTTTGGATTCAACGTTAATTTATTCCATTCCTCTTTTAAATCATTTATGAATGACTTTTGATTATTTATCAATTTGTCTAATTCCTTACTATATGGATCAAATTTTTTCAATTCTTCAGGAAATATAATAGATTTAATTTCGTTTATTGACTTGACCTTACAATTTAAAAGTAGTATATCGGAAATGTCGTCACTATGAATTTCTTTCTTTAAAGTTTCAACCAATTTGGTTTTATTTGCTTTAATCACATTTAAGTCGTGTAAGATATCTTCAACCAATTTAATTTGTGATTCAATTGCACTTGATTCCGTTGCCTTATTATTCAATTGAGAATCATCAATGTCCAATAGACTCACCTCGTTATTCAATTCTGGCTTTTCAGTTTCATTATTACTCTTAAATAATTGCTTAAATTCTGAAGATCTGGACCCCTTTGTTAATACTGAATACAAAAATCCATATTCATTATTTATGAGACCAAACAATTTTGTATCTGAGTTTGTTGCATCATACAATGATTTTTTGACCTTTATCAATTGATCCTTGTATGATGAAGATGAATCACTAAAATTTCGAGCTATTAGACTCTCTGCTTCTGAAATTATATCATATATTTGTTTTCTTTTCAAGCTAATGTTTTCTTTATTCGAATTATCAAATCCAGAATTGGATGAAATTTCATCAACTTTTGCTAATGTAGATGTATCCAATTGGAATTCACCGTTATCGCCATCTTCCAAATCTTTATTACTCACCACAAGTTCCTTTAACTTTACAAGTGCTTTGGGTAATTTCAAAAATTCAAGAACAGAGGATAATTCTTCATTTGAAACATCAATTTCATCCATTTCATTTCTTAACAATTGGGATTTTTCTTCGGAATAATAACTTAATAATTCGTGTATATTTATAGGAACAACATTGTTTAAGAAATTATTATAATTATATTCATTGACTTCATTGAATAAAGGTATTTTATTCATTGGAGTTACTTTCGCACTATCCATTGGTTTAATGTCGGGGATTGTTACTAATGATGGAATGATTTCATGATAGATTAAATCATTATCTTTATCTAAATCTTTGATTTTAATACCAACGGCATCCTTTTGGTACTTATAGTTGTCAAGTAACTCATAAGCATCACCCGAAGGGGCTTTTGATATTGTTCTCAAAACAGTGCTCGAAATTTCACTTAAAATATCTTGGGATTTAGTTAGATAGGCAATGGACTCACCGAATTTCTTACTTGCTTCTAAATGTAACCCCTGAAAATAATAAGATAACGACCTATAGAAGATTGATTTGAATTGAATAATAGCGATCCAAATAGGATCGATGATTGCCGATACTTTATCATCAGGAACTGCATTTGTTTCAGGGTTATTACCCAAATCTTCACTATCTCCTTCACTTTGTATATCATCATCATCAATCCCGCTATCGACGACAGCAAACGTTGAGGATGAGGTGATTGTGTTATCACCATTAATTAAGTGGCTTATGACATCAAAACATGCTTCATAATGACTAGCAGTACTTCGACATAATTTGGCGATTAATGAATTTTTTTTTTGCTCCAAATCCCCACTAATAACTTTCAAAGTAAAAATTTCTTGACATTGAGCCAAATTCAAATCACTTAGAAATTTGACAGTCGCTTGTTGTAAATCTTGAGAAGGAGCGTGGAGGAAATTCTCATTCACAAATTGAAATACCCCAGCTGATTGTTGAAAATATTGAACGGATTCCTTGAAAGCTGAATCATCAGACGCATTATGTTGAGATTGATTATATTTCGATATAGCGTATTTGGATAGTATGGCACCTAGATTGAAAAGAACACACGCTTTTTCAAATGGTAAAGCGTGTTGTTTATGACTCACTGAATGCTCAAAAGCGTCATACCAATTGAAAGTTATTCTGTTACTCTTGTTGGCGGTGGCAAAATTTAATCTTAAATCCAACAATTCCAATTGACTATAGTACTTGAAGTAAATTTTAATTCCTGTCAAATCTGGATGAACTTTTGTAAGATCTTGTCTTGTTTTATTGAAACTATTTAAATCTTGCTGATAATCTGAGGTATTACCATAAATTGATAACAAATAATTATTCAATGGTTTAAGCCAGCTAACATCATCAGACTTCTTACTCGGCACCGAGAGGAGATATGTCTTCATGTTTCTATATTTAACAAATCAGTTCGCTAAATATCAATATCATACAATCTAAAATTAAAGCCAATCGTTCATGGTGTTATCTTAAATTGATCAGAAAGGGTCACATTTTGAACAATTACGACATCAAGTGCGACATTCGTTAGACTTTTACACAAAAGCTTCATAATATAAGCCATTGAGCTTTTACCCATAAAATCAACGGCTCTACTTATTTTGTATGGTCAACCCTAATAGACATTTGATTTATAAGGCAAATTATAGTTGCGAAATTATGGTAAGTGTGTTATTATGAGAGAAAGAGATCAGACAAAGACATAGGAAAATGACATGTTGGTAATTCCCATGATTATCAGTAGCTTACTTACCTTGTCACTTACATCGTAAACTATGATTAGGAAAGTCAAATTACAAATGAAAGCATATTGAATAAAAGTATATTAAATGAATATATAATAAATAAAAGTGTATCTTATAAATATGTAGTAAATAGATTGTCTTGAATAAAGCTAGATAAATACTTGAAATCAAATTTGATCGTTCTTAAGGTATCCACCTTCTTTACAAAGAGAATAGAAAATACTATCTTTATTTTCGAGAAGTTTTTTAGGGCTTTCAAACTCTTTGACTTCACCTTTGTCAAGAACAACGATTCTATCACTATCCATTACCGTTTCCAATCTATGCGCAATAGTTAAGATAGTCTTGTCCGTGAATTTTGTTCTAATTGTTTGCTGAATAACCTTATCGGTTTGAACATCAACGGCGGCAGTAGCTTCATCCAAAATCAAGACTTTTGATGGATTCAATAAGGATCTGGCTAAACACATTAATTGTCTTTGACCGGATGACAAGTTGGAGCCACCTTCACTAATTCTAGCCGACAAACCAACGGCTGGCTTTGAGTTTTCATCCTTCTTGGCCTTGGCTTTATCCTTTTCACTCACATTTGACTTCATACTTTCAACATGCTCTTTTAAATGAGCTAATTCTAAAACATTCCATAATTCTTCATCTGTGTGTTGTTCAAATGGATCCAAATTTTCCCTTACTGTTCCTTCGAATGCATGAGCATCTTGTGGAATAATATTTAATTTTCGTCTCAAATCGTATAATCCTAATTCTGATGTATTAAGACCATCGATATCAATATTACCACCCGTAGCTTCAATTATTCTAAACAATGCTAATGTTAATGTCGACTTACCAGCTCCTGTTCTACCGACGATACCGATTTTCTCTGATGGTTTAATATCTAAAGTAACGTTCTTCAACACGGGATCTAAATTCTCTCTATACTTAGCACTATAATTTTTAAATTTGATGCTTCCATCAACAGGCCACGATAAAGGAGGCCTGTGATCTTCAATAATCATTTCAGCCTCCGATGGTAAATTACAATATTCAACCGTTCTTTCAACAGCAACAGATTTACTCTCAATATCAGCCCAAAACCTAACGATACCATTCAAAGATGTAGTTATACTCAAGACATAACTCATAATAAAACCAACCAAGCCTGGACTCAATGGATGTTTACCATTGAGGGTAGCCAACATTAAAAGTGCTGAAAAGCATACAATAAAAGCTGATATGTTTTGCAACCTCATTGATAACCATCTTGTTGACATTATGTTTGCATGGTCACACCGAATCAAACAGTCAAGATTGAACCTATTGATATGAATAAATCTCTTTTCTTGATTATAAGCTCTCAAAGTTTCTACCCCATTTATAGATTCTTGTAAATGTGAAAAAATTGGACTTTTACGAGCACTTCTAAGCCTCTTCAAGATTCTCGAAGATGGAATGAAGTAAACTCTAAAGTGATTATACATATAACCAAGAATGAAGAGTACAACAAACATCATGGGCAAGTTATAACAAATGATAATTAGCAATGAAAGTACTTTTAGCGAAAAGTTAGTAAAGCCTAATATGGACCAAACGAGCTGTTGATCAATAACATTTATATCTTCGGAAAATCTATTCAAAATTCTACCGACGGGAGTCGTTTCAAAAAAAGACATAGGAGATCTTAATACACTATTGGCCATTTTGTCATGAAAGAATTTTGAGCTTCGAATAACAGAATAGGACCATATGATAAGCGTACCCAACAACATGACAGCACCAGCAAAAATGCCAGATAACGCATAAGCCGTTAAGTAAAATGCAGGTCTGACATTATAATCGTAACGAGCATTTAGTTCTGACCAGTATTTCAATACATAGGTTCCAAATACACCCAAGCAAATATTCGCAACGAACAAAAGCACATACGCTATCAAAGAGGTATAACTGCATGATTTAAAATATTCTAGATAAACACCTAATTGAACTTTACCCTTCGTGGTATTTTCATCTGTATTACCAGTCTTTCTAATGTTGCCTTCATACTCTTCATCTGCCTCATAGTCGTGATTGAATGATACAAAACTACCAGCACCTATCGTGGTGTGCGTCATAACTCTCTCTAAATTATTTTCATTTGCATCAAATGCCTCTAAAGCTTCAATTTCCTGGTCTGGATGGAATTTGTGGATAGATTTTATATCATCTGATTTTAATGAAACGTGAGCACTAGTTTCATTCGTTGCTTGTGCATCACCTTCGTCAACTTTGAGTTCTTCTTCATGCTGCCCAAATTCATTGATCAATGAAGCTAAATGTGAATTCTTAGCCATGACGTCATTCATATTACCTTTCTCAACAATTTTACCACCCTGCAATAAATTAATCTCATGAGCTGAATGTAAGACAGATACTGAATTCGTCGCTAAAATCAATGTTTTGGTAGATAATAAACCATCCCTGTCTAATACTTTATTGATGATACTTTTACCAACGTGTGCATCAACAGCTGACAAAACATCATCTAGAAGGAAAATGTCTGCTCTGGAGTAAACCGCTCTGGCCAATGATATACGGGCCTTTTGACCACCAGAAAGAGAAATACCTCTTTCACCAACAACAGTACGATCACCATCTGCTAAAATTTCGAAATCTGGAAGCAATTGGCACGCTTCCACTGTCTTTGTATAAAAATCTTTATCCAACTTTTTACCAAATAAAATGTTTTCTTTAATGGTGGCATTCAAAATCCATGGGTTTTGAGAGCAATAGGCAAAGGTTCCATTTACTTTAACTGAACCAGTTGAGGTTTGATCAAGTGGGAGCTCACCTAAAATAGCTTTAATAAGAGTCGATTTTCCAGAACCAACTTTTCCAACGATACAGGTTAACTTGCCTTTCTTTGCAGTGAAATCAATATTTTGAAGAGCGGAATTGTTCTGATCTCCACTGCTTTCTTCTTCTTCTGCATCTTTGGTACTCCAGACAAATGAAGCGTTCTTGATTGTAACAGATTCGTCGCCCAACTTCAACGGATTATAAGTTCTTTGAAGAAATCCAACTTTCATTTCATCGTCTTGCAAAAGCTCTCTTAATCTTTTGAGGGATACATTGGCTTCCACCAAGTCAGTAATGAGATTTGGTAACATAGAAATTGGACCAGCTAGTAATTCAAATAAAGCTAAGGCAGGAAAAGCTGTTGAAGGTGTCAAAGGTATCTTGCTAACAACAGCAAAGCAAACAAAACATGAACATGAAATAAAAAATGGGATGCAATCCCATAAAAACATAGCAAAAGCATTATAAATACCAATTTTTTTAGCAGTGACTAACTCTTTGCCATTTCTCACATGGTCAAGTTTCTGCAACATTGGCTTTTCCCAAGAATATAACTTGATACTTTTAATTGAATTCAATATTTCGCTCGTTAAACTTGTTCTTTCATCTTTATACGCCATTAATGTAGTGTAAAGTGAAGATATCGAAGTACTTATCTTGGTGCTAAAGGGTACTAAAATCAAAGCAGTAACAAAACCTGCCCAGGTAGACTTTCCAATAATTTTGTACAAAGAGAGTAAACAAATAATTAAGCGGATTGGATTCGATAGAAGTTCAACGGCCAATCGCAAAGTTTCAGCGACGGTACGAACATCAACGGATAAATTATTAACAATATCACCACTTGATCTTTCCTTTCTTGCTTCTGGAGATAATCTCAAAGCTTTCTCGTATACCATTGAACTCAAGAATGAAGTACATTTGTACTCAAAGTTGTAGAAAACTATATAGTATCTGTTGAATGAAATGAATCTCATCACAGCAAGCAAAAACATGGCAATGGAAAGCGAGAATCCAACTATGACAGGTTGTCTTTGATCGATATCAGATGAGCTAGCATTAGTGAAAAATAATATGAATTTCTGCAATAAGAATGGTTGAGAATAACTCGCGGCAATATCCAAAGCAACCGTTATTATACCAAAAATTATTGAAGATGCATTTG
The DNA here is from genome assembly GCA_030557975.1 of Soucietia sequanensis. Taxonomy (NCBI): domain Eukaryota; kingdom Fungi; phylum Ascomycota; class Pichiomycetes; order Serinales; family Metschnikowiaceae; genus Soucietia; species Soucietia sequanensis. The sequence goes on from JANIJN010000004.1 coordinate 52,758, forward strand.
ACTTGACAAGGGCTTTGAAAAGAGAAGGTTTGAATTTTTTATCAGCTTCTGTTGGATTCTTTAAACTTTCTATTCTCTTTTCCATTTTTTTTCGAGCATTTTCGTACTCAACTTTCCAATATTTTTCAAATTCATTAATGGCCACGTCGGCTTTTAAATCAACATATATTTGAGGAAGATCTTCGAAATCCACATCATCATTTTCATAGGCTTTCCTTATAGCTGAATTCATGTAGCTTAACGATAATTCCACGAAAACGTTTCTAACGGTTGAAATATCCCAATCGTTCAAATTATAGTAGTCAACTAACTCAACAGATGGAGAATACAAAAAAAGTTCCGTGACCAAAATTATGATTGAATTCAAGAATAAGCCAATCTCAATAGTATGGGCTATAGCAGTGGCAGCGTGGCCATTTTGAGGTATGTAGATTTTATGAGGGCTAAACGTGTCTTGAATAATAACAACCAATGTATACAAGATACTTATAGACCAAAATAATAACAATGAAGCATGTGGACAAACTGATCTAGTTGGCTCTAATAAATGAAGAGGGAAAATTATGAGCATAATCAAAGCGGTGCTAATAAGTAAACTCAATGACTTTGTTTCAGTAAGTGAAATTGAGTTGATACATGCTAAAGCAAAATACAATACACCTTGTAGGATGATGTTATTGAACTTTATCCAGTGGTAAATACCAGTACTTTTGATTTTCAAAATTGAGCCGAAAGAGTATTTGATTGGGAAAGGACCAAATCTGTTGTTTAACAATACAGTTCCAATTTGATAAAGAGCAACCAAACCAATTAAACCATTAATGAAAATGGATACAAATGAAATGAAGCATGGATTCAAAGAATTGAGATGAGGATCATAAAGTGGGTTTGACCACGAATCTGCTATAGAGCATTGATTCAGACTCAGATGGGATTTGACTGAAGTTGTATTTAGCTGTAGTACTTGCTGAAAGACCTGCAGCATATTTAAAGTTTGATGACTGAATATGAGTTTGAGAGAGAAGCTTATTTGATGAAATGATACTTTTTATATATTATATTAAGTAGTTTGAGTCATTCGGTTTTAAGTAATATTGAAAATTTTATATATTATATTAAGTAGTTTTACGCTAAGTAATTCGGTGCTAATTAATATTAATCGGATTTTATCGTAAATGTTATCAATTCTGATAATTACAAATGCAGCCGTATCGTTCTATGGAGATATTTGAGTCATTTGAAAAATTATTTTTTATCCTTATCACTACCCGCAGTGTTATTGGACCAAAGCAGCACAGACTAGTTGCAATAGAGATATAGAAACCTTCTGGTCACATATACTCACAACGGCTTGTATTTCGTGTTTGAAAACTGTATCTCTTCAATACATCACCAAACGTGGGCATTCAACGAGCCGGACCAATGCCGTACCCTTGAGATCTTTGTAGGTTTAGATTTTCGGATGCAAATATCGAAGTATCTCAAATATGTAACCAGTGAATAAAGTGCCCTTCACTATGATCTCTTATGGACTGTATAATGAAAAAATAACATTCTAAAGCTATAAATCATAAAAATTTACTCCCGACATTGCCCCAAATTTTGTATCTGGTAATTCTTGGCTGGTTAACGCTTGTTCTAAAATTACACATTTTAAATTGATTTGCCGTTTCATGATTTTAGCTTAGATTCATTCAAATTCTTGGAATCCGAGAAAATAATTGGTTTCTTAATCCTCCTCATGTAGGTTTACATTTGTTTAACTCTTACTGAATTGCAGAATGGAGGTTGGCTGCTATTCTTTGAATACAAGCTCATAGCTTGTGCTGCGTGCAGGAATCATAATTCTTCAATTTTTTTAAAATTACGAAAGAAGACTACTTTAATTCTTGATAAAAGCTACTCGCAGGCGGCTACCAAGCAAACAGGTCCAATAATAATTCATGTCAATGAGATAAGAAGCAAGATGAAGCGGTTTCAACCTATTGCTGAAATTTCGAATGATTTGGATAAGCTCATCCCAATTGGAACTTTGAATATATATGATTTACCATCAGACATTTCTTCATTATCGGGAGTCAGGGTACAAGAGCATAGAAAATGTAATATAAGGCGATGCTCATCCTGGAAATGGTTTGACCTTCAGTTTTTTCACGATACTATTGATTACGATATTCACCCTACTATCAAGGACATTCATTTTCTCTTGACATATCGATATATAAGTGCAACATATAAAGTTGCAAAAGTCAGGCTAACATACGAATCCAGAATTTATATTAATGTTTTGAAAGTCAGAATATACATAATACCCCAGGATGTTCTTGGGTATAATGCAATTGCAGAATGGAGAGCTTCGAAAAAGCGTCTAAAACTATCTCAACGATATGCTGAAATTTGGCAAAAGTTAATACGGCTATTGGATTATTCGAATGAAGGTTGGCACTTACCGGAAAATCATGATTTAGATCTCAAAAGCTACTTGGGCGAAGGAACTTTACTTATTCCATCCGGTTCTAATCAAAAACAGCATAGTGATATTCATCATACGCCCTCTAATTTTCATATCGATAGGTGGAGTAGGAATAAGCCTTACCTGCAAGAAAGTCATTCCTACGATAATGATCAAGACTTAAGTGATAAACTTCAAAAAATATATAACAATATAAAGTCACCAGATCTATCTGAATATGAAAACAAACCAGCCCAAACATTTATCAAGAAGTGTCAAGGAGTTCCAACGTCCAAAGACACGCTACGAAGGTTGATACAAAACCGTAAAGTTGAAGACACACTCGTCCACGGGGTGAAATCAAAACTATACTCATTTCAAATTAAGTCATTAGCAAAGATGTTTGAAAAAGAATCTTCAATAAAAAGAGCATGTATACCGAGCCTCACAGAATTTTTAAGTCCTGACCTTACCACTACCTACTACTTTGACACAACAAAAACGGCATTTTATACAAAGCCAGAATACTATACCCTTCCCAGAGGAGGAATATTGGCTGAAAATATGGGTTTAGGAAAAACCTTGATTTGCCTTAGTTTGATATGTCTTACCAAATACGAAGTATCCACAATTCCAGAACATATGTTATTATACGATGAAAGTTCTGTTGATGTGAGTATAATCTTCTCAGATCAACAAGAAGAACTCTTTCCTGGTGCTAAAAGGATTCATACATTAAGTGAGATATGTAGACAAGATATCAACCAAAACTCATTGCCTTGGAAATATTACATAAATGACCTTCCTACTTCAGTCATAAGCAAGCTTATGGCTTCCCCTGGCTATTTTAGAATTCCTTTGAATAATAAGCAGTACGCTTCTCCGTTCAATTTACAGACAAGAAAACATGCTAAAAGGTGGAAGCTGATAAACATCAGTACCACCGCTGAGGGCAATATTTACAGAACCTTGTTCTTATGTAATACAACACTAATAATAGTTCCTGACAACATATTCCATCAATGGAACAACGAATTAAAAAAACATATCGATCCAACTTTCCTACGAAAATTATTTGTTTCCACACAGTTCAAAAAAACCACAATTACAGATTATGAAACATTTACGAACGTCATACCCCTTGATCCTAAGGAACTAATAAAATTCGACTTGATTGTGATCTCTATAGGCATATTCACGAAGCAAAGCTATTCAACCAAAACTGATCATTCTTTAAATAATGTATATTGGAAACGGTTGATTATAGACGAAGGACATAGTATGAATACACTGAGCACGAAAGCAAATGAAATTTGTAAAGGACTATACTCCGAAAGAAGATGGGCTGTCACTGGGACCCCAACCTCGGGATTGACAAGATTACATATGGATGAAGAACAAATAGATGACCATCCTTCAGCGCAATACTCACTTAAGAAGAAGAGCAAATATATCGTCAAGAATAATTTTAATGTGCAGAAAGATATTACAAACTTGGGTAATATAGTTGGAATATTTCTCCAAATTGAACCTTTTTTTTCTCAACGTACATTATGGAGTTCTTTGATCACGAAACCATTCGTGGCTGGCAAATATGGATCTACCAATAACTTATCAAACTTGCTTAATGCAATAATGGTAAGGCATGCACTAAACGATATTGACCATGATATTAAACTACCTCAATTGCATCACGAAGCAATTCTCTTAGAACCTTCATTGCATAACAAAATTTCTATAAACTTATTTACGGCGGTTCTTGCTGTAAATGCAGTGTCTTCTGAAAGAAATGATATTGATTATATGTTTCATCCGAAAAATGCAGCACAATTGAGAAGACTTATTACGAATTTACAACGAGCAACATTTCATTGGACAGGATTCCAGCAAGAAGATATTGAATCATTGATTCATGTTTGTCATCACTCCTTAAAGAAAAGAAAAGCGAGTGGAAAATCGGTGTATAATGACGAAGATCTTTACTTGATAAAAAGATCACTCAAGGCTTCAAAAGATGCCTTGTCTAATCCTAGATGGAGGACGGCGGCACTATTACATGAAATGAATAACTATATAACGGGTTTGCCAGATATATTCACAAAGTCATTTGGAACGGGTGTATTGAATTCTTTGTCTCAAGAAGGCTCACATAATGATATAAGTGTTTTTGGTGCTCCCCATATTAATGCAATGCAAGACTTTTTTTACAAGAACAGATTTCTTAATATGAACGACGAGGAAAAGTTGACTCAAAAATTAGATTTCGTATCAAACCCTTTTTGGACAAATTATTGGAAAGACACCATCAAAAGAAATGAAAAATATAACAAGCAGGATAATAATCTGGGATCCAATGGAGCAATCAATGCAGAACAAGTCATTGGAGCTATTGAAGTACCTACGTTGGTTGAAGATACTCAAAATAGTGACAGTTCTGATCTTGAGTTTTCTGTAAAAACGAGTAGCACCCCCAAAATCAATCTTAGTCCTAAGGACAAGCTTAGCAAAGAATCTTGGGGAGGGCGTGAAACTAATGATGAAAGTTATACCACTACTTCCCAGATGAATCAAAGCATAACATTTGAAAAGTTGAGACGTGCAAGCATTTTGGGTACTGCTTCAGCAAAGCTTTCATACTTATCAAGTAGACTTCTTGAGCATCAGAATGATAAAACGAAGTCAATAGTTTTTTTTGAATTTGAAGACAGTGCATATTATCTTACGGAATTATTAGACATCATGGGTGTTAACTTTATTTTATATGCAACGTTTATCAAATCAGCTGAACGAGCGAAAAACTTAGCAGACTTCAGCAAGTATCAAAGCGAAATAGATGGCGGTATAGTTTTGATAATGGATTTAAGGTTGGCAGCGCATGGCTTAACTATCATTTCAGCTACAAGGGTGTATTTTATCAGTCCCGTCTGGGAGAGGTCGGTGGAAGCGCAAGCTATTAAAAGAGCACATAGAATTGGACAAACGAAAGATGTATATGTCGAAACTTTAGTACTCAAAGGTACTTTAGAAGAAGAAATATATAGGAAGAGATCTCACGAGTCTGAGAGTGGAGTAAGTGAGACAAAACTACAACAAAGTCTGAAAAAGAAGAAGTATTTAATAGATGATACTGGCATTCAAGAATTTATTTTGAAACATCACTTTCTAGATCATGAACCATCTGAGTTGGAGTATTCTCCTTTCGTAGCTCCTGCTGTTAGTGACGTTCAGTTTTCTAAGTCTGACATAGATGATGACGATATGGGATTCTCTCTATTACTGCACAAAGACTCGCTTCACAAGCAAGAAGGACACGCCTTAATGAGAAACTGGAAGATACATTTGTTTAACAACGAACATCTATCGAAGGTAAATAAATCGGAAGCCAGAAAAATTGCAAATGATATTGAAGAACCGCTTCCTGATTTCGAAAACACTCAAGACTTAGCATCATTAGCAAGAGTTGAAGACCCCGAGCAACCAAGAAGAAAGAAAGTGAGATTCTAGTTTCATAAGTGCAGATATTGTTCGAATTTATATATGTAATGTAAAGTTATGATACAGCTGAATTAGCATCAACGTCTTATATTTCCCTTACTATAAGAGAACCATCAGAAGAGCTTGTTAATATAACTTTCTCGAATGGATGGCAATCGACATCAATTACTGCTCCCCTATGACCAGCATATTTCCTCAAAATTATTCTAGATTTGTAGTCCCAAATCGTCACCGTCTTATCTTCTGATCCTGAAAGAATAGAAACATTATCATAACTAAATCTTGCTCGAATTAATTGATACTCATTTCCCGATGGTGCACCATCGTATATGTATGGACTTATTCTCAGCATCGTATCAGGAACAAAATCCTTAGCATTGTAAGTTTTGATTTTGCCATCCATGGAACGTGATAGTAATATAGAATCATCCTCATTCAATGCAATGGAAGTGACAGAGTCACTTTGTCCTCCACAGGTCCATAATGGCTTATCGAGTGCTCTCACATCATATGCTCTTATGCTTGGATCTATACCACCAATATATAATGAATTTCCTTGTTTGTTAAATGTACCGCTCAATAAAGGATAGTCGGTTTTGATTTCATTTATACAAAACTTTTCTCTTTGGTCCCACAATTTCGCCGTTCCGTCATCACTGACACTAAGAGCCACGTTGTCTTTGGAGATGTCAATCTCATTTACAGTCAATTCATGACCAATGCATTTTCTAGTCCTTTGACCTGTTATTCCATCCCAAAATCCAAGTGTTGTATCAGCACTAGCGCTGGCGAGTGAGATATCATCGAATAACCATTTCACAGACGTTACAGCTGATTTGTGGCCTAACAATACACCATAATTTGGAGATTCGTCCTCCTTGTTAGTAGGTAGCGTCCATAACTGAATTGTTTTGTCACTACCTCCTGATACTATATGATTACCACTATGACTAAATTTGGATGATAACGCATATCCTTGATGCCCTTCTAGTATGACCGCTTCATCGTATAATACTTTACTATTGGAAAACTCTGATGATACCAAAGCACTCGAGCTATCTTCACTAAGTCGTTGCTTTTTCACCAAAGACATATTTTGCATACGTTGAATTTTTTTTGGATAATCGTTTTCAATGATTTCATAAATATTATTTATGTAGCAAAAAAAACTAAACAAAAATCAATGCGACCAAATTAAAAAGAATACACAAACTTGTGCAAGATGATTTGCAAAATTAAAACTATATTAAAGAAATGAAATAAAGTATTACTATACATCAAATTGGGACTTATCTAAAAACTAAAAACTAAGCCTAGAGAAAAATGCATGCGTGGGTATGTATATACATATGGCTGTATTCGAATAAACTAATCAAGCAACATACTCATAAGTATCTTGTTCACAACGACGAATATATTCTTTTTCCATTAAGAAATCAATTACTTTTTTGATGTCGATGATTTTAGCTCGGAACCTGGCTTGAGCTTGAACAATAACTTCGTTTATCAAGTCGTTATTCTTCATCTTTTTTCTTGCTTTCATGATTCTGACAATACTGGCGGAAAGATAATTCTTACGAGACTCATCAATTTCTTTGTTTGCATCATCTTCTTCTTGTTTTTGTTCCGTTTTAATTGAACTGACGAAATTAACTTTCAATTTTTTAGATGAATATTCTTCAACGATGGTGAATCTTGTATTGTCTTGGTTGAAACTATCGGAATCTGATGGCAGTTGTTCAAGCAATTTGTATTTGGTGAATGGTAATAAATGAGCTTCAAATGTTTTTCTTGAATTTCCAACAATTTCATGTAATTCTTTAAATGTATAAGAGCTTTGTTTATTGAATGCTAATAAAATGACTAATTGAGTATTAGTCACTGTGAAAAGAAAAGGAGGTTTACCCTTTCTTGATATATTGGCTTTGACTTCACTTTTACCATGATTCCATAACCATTGAAGTTGACGGCCATTATGCTGCTTAGTGTATACTTCTTCAACTTTATCAAAAGCTGGTTTCAATTCAGGTGCTAAGTTCAATTGATACTCCTCCATGTACTTGAAAGGCCACATACTTTGAGCTAAAACTAAAGGAGTGAAATCTTTAACAGTGTTATCAGCACCCAAAGCTTCTTTAACGTTAACTTTTAAGTCACCAGAAGCTTTCATATCTTGAAACATTTTGGTCATTTTTGAAGTGTATTCTAATGAGTTTTCATCTTGTAATCTTTGGATTACACCTTCCTCTAATTCATCGGATTTGGTGTTACTGTTGATTAACCGCTTGGCTAACAACCTACGATAATGCTCTTCAAATGTATCTTTATCGTTAATGAATTTAAGTACAACCATCAAATGATCAGAATTCATATCATCAGTTTCTTCTTTACCTGTTGCTTTTAAAAATCCGTCGGCATACTTGGCTAATAAGTCAGGAGTCTTGCAAGCAGATTTCGGAGTTGGAGTTGCAATTGAGTTATGATTGACAAAAAAACTGCAGGCGTTATCTAATGATTTGATGAAAATTGGGTCTTTATTAAATGCAGAAACAATGATTTCTCTGAACTTATAATAAATGTTAACCAACGTATGTACGTAAATTCTTGGATTGATTACTCCTGGAGCTGATCTTCTCGAAACTTTATTCGAAGCTTCGTTTGAAGCCTTATTATCAGTAGAGCTATCGGATGATTTCTTGATCTCTTCAATTGCCTTAGAAGCAGCTTCTTTGATATACTTCTCAAAAGTGTCAGCTAAGGGTTCCAACGTTGAAGGTACTCTTGATAATAACTTATACATTCTTTGGATATGATCTATTTCATTTTGTTCCAAAAGTCTTAAGAATTGACTATACATTTCTTGAGCGTGATCTTTAATTAAAGCGTTATGCAAAGTTTCTAACAACAACTTTTTAGTATGTTCCTCCAAGTAATTGTTTGATCTAGATATTTCTTCACCAAGTCTCGTCTCGCATTTTTTCATGTAGTCAACGACGTTGTGTTGGGAAAGGTAATTTTGACTTTCTTTTGAATAATATGAAGCTGTGCTGTCTAAAAATCTTTGTTCAAAAAATTTGATATAAACAACTAAATTGGGTTTCTTTAAATCTTGTACATCGATTCCCAAGTAAACAAGGGATTTGATAGCAACAGAAATAAGATTAGTTTCAACTATCTCGTTGTTTCTTTGTTTTTCGATTGAAATGAGTACTTCATCTATCAATTGATCGGCGTAATTATTGAACATGTTGAACTTCCATTTTAGAAGTGACAAAGTATTAACATCGAAAACATCCCTTCTTCCATCAGATCTTTCTTTTTGAACCCAATAACGATTCATATAATCAAAAATGTTATTCATATAACCAGCACCAATGGTAAATCTAGTCCACTTTTTGACATAAAATTCAAGAAATGTTTCATTTGGGTTCTTCTTTAGACTTAGAATATATGATACTAAATATTCTTCCAATTTGGAATAAATTTCTGCACCTGCTAATGAATATGAGCTATTATTATTTCCACCACTGGACAATGTGCCACCTGCACCAGCACCACTGATAGATGTAGATGTGTTACGAGATTTGGTAGTACAATAATTATAAATGGCAGTATAACAATTCATATACATTTTTGAAGTAACACCTTGATCACCTTGTGCACCCAAGATGAACTCCAAACCTGGTTGTATAAAACTCCAGGTTGCATTTAAATCACTGGCGATTGGAAATAATTGTTGGGGCATGAGATAGGATTAGGTATCAGAAGTACAAATAATAAAGATTAAAATTATAAAAATCAATAACCGCCACCTATAATGTGTTCAATGAATACCTGTAGCAAAATTTTGAAAATCGATAGGTCACGAAAACAAAAAAGAAGGTACGAAACAAATAATCGTTGAAGCAATAATCTCCTTTAATTTTGAATCAACACTAGTGTATTATTGAAACTAATTGAATATAAATAAGGGTTTTTTTTTATGTGTCTTCAAGCAGGTTGATTCAAATTATAGCGGTAACTCTATGATCTTACACAGTGTAATTCACCACAAAAATGTTACATAACTGGTTTCTGCACGATATTTTTTTTTTGTTTTCTACATTAAATTTTGCATTATATGTAAAATGAAAGAGGTTATACAAACGCTGAAGGTATGAATAGAAAGCTTGGATTGTATAATTAAACTTAATGACAAGAAATCCAGTTTCTTGGATTGTTATAAATTAAACTAAAAACAAATGGAAATAAAGAAAATGAATAATCAGCTAAATAAAGAATGAAATAAAGCTAATCAATTTAAGTTGAGAAAAGTCTTGATAAATAAAACAACATAGCTGATTTGAAATGAGCTATATTATTCAGAGAATCATCAACAAAGTTGCAGAAAAGATTAAACCCCCAAAGAAAAAAAATAGAACAGAACAATGAAACAAAAACGTAGAAACTTTTTGAACTTTTGATGATAAAGTAAACTGACTAATCGTTTCTGGGAGTTGGGACACTAACTCTATCCACAACACGAATAATACTTATGGTGAAAGTAACCACCCATAAGCAAAGAACCAAAAACAAGAAGGAAGCCAATGCACGTTGTCTGCGACAAATTGAATAAACTGTAGGATAATAAATTCCAATGTTTGCTAATATTGGAGTATTATCATCTTGACAAACCCATTCATCATCGTATAATGTGTTGAAAGTCAACGATAAGTTAGATGATGAAAAAATAATGAATAATAAATCCAACATGATTAATTTCATCTTACCCAATGGATCTCTTAAACCGAGAGGTTTACCGCTGTATTCATCATAAGAAATATATATAACATAGACTATTGCACAACATTGAACAACAATAGCCATGATTGTACTAGGTTGTTGTTCGATCTTTTGATCATGATATTTTTTTCTAGAATACACGAAAATTGTGCAAGCTAAAGCTAAAGCACAAGCTGAAAAAATAAGGATAAGGATTCTTAAAAATAAAGGAACAAGAGGATTTTGCACAAATAATCGTTTTAAAGTTGGTAAAAGATCAGCTCTTTTTTCATCTGACATCCAATAACCTGCTTTTGATCTAACTTTTGGATGATCATTATCTTTGATCAATTTACCACTGGTATTAATTGATTTTTTTTTACCAAAAAATTTGGTGAAAATACTACTGTTTTCTTCACCAACATAGGTATCTTCGTCACTTGACGGAGAACCTAGTAATGCAAGTTTAAGACGATCGTCACCACCCCATGCTTCATTCAATCTGGCTTCCTCTTTGTTGAAACTATTATCAAAATTAACCAAATCAGATGTATATGCGGTAGGTTGTTGGATTGTTGATAAGAAGTTTTGCCATTTGTTATCGCCTAGAGACTTTATAAAAGGGTCGTTGGAAAAACTCATGAATTGAGTTTCATCATCGGGTTGATTTAGACTTTGACGGTTTTGAGGGCCATTCGATTGATTATTCAGATTATTATTTGGATGTTCATCTTCGTTTGCATTCGTAAATGATTGTTCTATATATTGTTCTTTGAAATGAGGTTGATTTGATGTTTTCTTCTTCAAGCTTGGATTGATATCTGCTTGATTATTATTGACATTGGTGTTATCCAATTGATCTTTATAATGCGCTTGTGTTAAGCGATCAAGAACGTAAGGAGGAATTATATTGGCTTTATGACTATAAACTTTCACATGTGCCGAGTTGAAAGGATCTTGAACATGAGTGAGATGGGCATTGGCAGAGTGGTTATTTCCTTCCGGTGTTGAAGTAAGAACACTTTTCTGTTGTGAACTTGGTGAATTTTGATGAGATGGTGTATGAGAATAAGCAGAAACTAAGTTACTGGAATTGAAATTTGGATTTGAATTGGTGATTGAACTTGATGTGGTCAATCGATTTTGATCATACCTTGCCTGTGATCCTGAGTTTGACTTTGGTTTTGATGGTGATTTTGATTTTGATTGTGTTTGTGTTTGTGTTTGTATTTGTGGACTTGCATCTGAGTTAATATTAGATGATTGAGAGTCGTTCAAGGCAACATTATCGGTTGAAGATGTACCTGGGGCACTTGTCGATGGCGATAAATCATGAGCTAAGGATGCTTCGTCGGACGTTGGCTTTGGATCCTTAAAAGGTATATTATTGGACCCAGGATTGTCGGCGGACATTTCACAAACGAGATGAAGTATATGGGTGGAAACTTGTTATGCTAGAAGATGAAGACGGCACTATGATATGCAATGATGTAGAGGAGATACTGAAAGCAGATGGCTGTCAACTATGTCAAGAAAGCTTTGCAAGTTTGTATAGGTTAAAGATTGAAGTAAGCTTTAGTGTTGGCTCAACCTTTCTGTACATATTGAGTTTTAGTTTTTTGATGATATTTTCGTTTTGTCACTTTCTCGTTTACATGCCAGAACTGGTTAGGCTACATGGTTGTTGTTTTTTTTTTTACAGTAATTGGAGAGTCATGTTAATCTCACTGTTATGCTAGATTAATGATATTGCAGGATAGTATAAACGCCCTTCACCGTTGCAACGATTTCAAATTTATGGGTGATAACATCTATTTGAAAAAGTGTTTATGTTTGTTATGTCATGTCAAGTTCAGCACACAAATCGCAAGCCTCCTTCAATTCGCATCACCGTCAATGAGTGACTTAGCTTGAGTTACTGACTCATTATTGTACTGACCTCGAAGCTTAGTTTTGCTCCATGCTTATCACTAGGTATGTAGAGATGCATAGTAGATGCTATGTTTAGCAAGTAAACTCCATCGATAGATGTTAGCATATGAAACTCGCCTGTCTGAATTGGGCAATCAGTCACTACCGTGGAGTTCAAAAATCCGCACCACTAAATTGTACACTTTATCAGTATATTTCAATAATTGCTACAACTCCATCTCCAAATTTATATTTTGCCATTCCTCTAATCGTCTTTGCTGGAGTATTTGTATAAATTATTGATCTTTTACTTCTATTGGAATACGGTTTTTTTGTTAATATACTCATTCTGTTCCCCTGTCTATGATCAAAGCAACTTCCAAGTCTGCTTTAGCGACCATCTTGCAGCATGATATTAAACCTGTCCTCTTCTCATCATTCACGAGATTTCAATCCACAACAGTTTCTGCTTCAACTGCTACAACTCCCGAACTTCCTATAAATCATAATACGATCTATGTCATTGCATTACCTATTACCACTCATAAATCATATATCTATTGTAATCATCGACCTTCAATACTTGATAAATCTCAGCTCAAAACGTACCCATTAATCACCAAACTAGAAACAAAATTTACTGGTTTAGCTTTGAAAGGCTGGAATACATTAAAGAACTCGAATAATTCTATCAATGTGAAAATTACGAAACTAGTTACCTCTTTATTGAATACAATTCCATATGAAGAAAACTGTCTTACTTCATTTCCATCGAAAAATTCAATGATCCGTGAGATCAACGAAGAGGCAGTCAATTCTCTAGGTGAGAAGAATAAAACTAAACTTGGCACTTTAGTCCAGTCAAAAATTCAAGATTTGAACATTCCATCAAATCAAATAAAACCAATTCCTATTTATTATCCAAATTTTCAAGAACCTTCAACAATTTTAAATCAATTGAATCTGTTCAAAGATAATTCATATTCAAAACACTTAAAGTACTCCATTTTATGTGCAATAGGTGTTCCAATTAGTTTGCCATTGGCAATAGTTCCTGTTGTTCCTAATGTACCTGGACTTTACTTAACTTATAGACTTTATTGTAATATCAAACTGTTATTAGGCGCAAAACATTTAAGTTATCTTTTAGAATCTAATGAAAAAGAGGTGTCATCAAATGAAACCAAAACTGATCCTGATTATGATCCTACAAAAGAGCGTTCAATTCAAGATACGAAGCATCTTTCTTTTATAGCAAATGATGCGCTCGACAAAATTTATAATTCTGAAAATACAATCCTTGAAATGAAACAAAATGGTGAAGATGCCACTGATTTTGATGAAGAAAAAGTCATTATCAATTCAAAAATTATTGAAAGATTAGTGAATGAATTAGATTTTGGTATGTTAAAAGATGATTTACATAAAGCTTTAAGGCAAGAAACCCACAGGCTTGAAAAGACATTGAAAGTACATGATGCAGTTGAATGAACATACTCATCTCTTTCGTTTCATTAAAAGCATGACATGATATGATAAATAATACATTTGTATATAGGCTCTTAATTTTATCAATACATATATATATTTTCTCACCTTTTGATGTTAGCAGTCAAATGACCATAGAAGATTATTACTACGTTTAGTGTTGTGCGACATTATATATGCATACGCCTACTCATACAACACCGTTTCATGAACCATCATACTATGAAGTCAAACAAAAAGGGAGTATGGATCTCATGGTCATAGATGGTTCATTCATGATTTACAAAGAAGTGACTAGTCGTGATGTTTCCTTTATTTGTTGACGTAATAGATATCATATGGTGCACCGGTGTCACTATAGGGCTGTTGCCCTTATGGAGGATCTGGTAGCACGTGCACTAAGCAGTCCGCCGTGGGTGCGCGGTCGAATTTGGGCCTACATCCGTACATCCCTCGCACTTTAACTGACACTATTTGCTCTCACACTAACAAAATTCAAAACCGCAAAGATTGTTCGACGAGATAATTCTCGTTCAATTCATTATAAATATATATCAAAATTTCTTAACTTCTTTCTTTCTTTTCTTACTTTCCCCTTCTTATTATCACATAATTATCATTCAATATGAGAAATAAATGGAGAAAAAAGAGAGTTAGAAGACTTAAGAGAAAGAGACGGAAGGTTAGAGCAAGATCTAAGTAATCGGACAGTCGATGATTGAAAACTAATTTGATTTAATTTAATATATTATGAAGTTTTCACAAAAAGTTATCAAAACTTAGATTTATATCAAAATCACATCAATTTATCAAAAATGTACAATGAAACATGATTTTCGAGTTGTTACCCTCATTATTCAATTGCCTCTGTTGCTTCCGTCTCTATGTTCGTTCCAATTTATATTTCACTATTACCCATTTATGTTGCTGGTTTATTTGCTGTGTTTTTTTATAAAACTAGTTTTGATGATGAAAATTAATATTTATTTAATTGATCATTTTATTTTCACTTTATCTAGGTTTATTATTCTTGTTCTTATTAACCGTTTCATTTAAATCTAAGTTTGTCTAGCCTTTAGTTAAGCAACAACAAATCCACAATTCAAATGATTCGTCCGTATATAAATATCAAATAAAATTCATACCATTCGTGGTATTCATAAAATTCATTTACTTTGTAGCTACTTCGATCACCCTTAATCATGACATCATGAACGAATGTCACTGAAAAAAAATGCCAAAGTTGTTGCCTTCACAAAGTAATGTATATCATTCGAGTTTGGGTGTACGGATGTTTCATTGCACAGAAACAAAAAGTCATGGTTGCAAACACAAATACTGATCCACATAAAAGAACAAATATAAATTTTTAATGATTGAAACATATTCAAATGGACAAATACAAGTTATGAGTATCGAATCAGTAACTAGTGAAATGTCTCATGTCTCAATTGCAAATCATAATGTTTCTGATCAAAAAATAGGTGCTTCCCAACTTCTACTTAACAATACTCCACCAGACTTATCGAAAAACTTGAAAAGACCTTTGTCGCTTTCAACAATTGAAGCATCAAGTCAACAAGGTATTGAATCTAGTCCATACAAAAAACAAAAGCCAAAACCAGGTCGACTTGGAAGTAACGCGGATGATCTTGATAACAATTCTATACTTGGTAATGACAATAATGATACTTTCTCTTTTATTCAATCTGCTCCGCTTCAAATTTTTGAGATCGATACTTGTACTAAACAAAACCAGATCAAAAAGGCAACTTCTTTGAAAATGATAAGATCAAATGGAGAATTTAGGCCAGTTATCAAGGAAGCTTCACTCGAATTCCCATATGATTCATTTTATAGTTCAAGAGGTGGTAAGCACTTAAGTCAATATACGAATATAAGCAACAATGCAAATGAAATGGTACATTCCCCTCAAGTTTCTGCTTTGACAGAAACGTCATCAAGCATAGTACTTGGAACACCTTCAGATGAAAGTGGAAATAGTGCATATATTCAAAATACACCAATTCCATACGAGTTCCATAATCAACAAAATCAATTTAGTTCACCACATATACCTGTTTTTGAACCACTAGCCATATTACCAAAAAGACAACAATCAATAAGAAATACTCTTCTTGAAAGCCAAAATTACTCAATTGGTCATTCGGACTATTTCAGTGGTTATATGGAAGAGAGAATGATGAGGTGGAGACCCAGTGATTCACAGTACAATGTTGATGCAACAATGAATGGAAATCATCCTTATCAATCTCCACGATTTGATTTTAAGAGAGACATTAAGACAAACACCATTTTCAATTCGATGTCTAAGTGGTTTACTAAAGATAAATCGGAGCTTATAAGAAATGACTCAAATATAATATCAGCGTCAAACTCAAATTCAGACACAACCACAGCTTTTTTTTCAGCTTTACAAACACAACAGTCACCGCAACCTTTAACACATTTTCCTCCATTACAACCACCACTCAAAGCAACACCTTCAGAGCATTTTACTCATGATTCACCAGATTTTAATAAAATAATCAACAGTATAAAATTGAAAGCTAATAGCTCAAATTCTCTCATTCCATCACCAATGTTCAATGGATCACCATTCAATTCAATGGCAGTTGTTATATCACCACCTGCTGGGGACAGTTTTGTTACGGATGAACCTTCGAAGATTCCTGAACCAATGTATACTCCAAAAGCTATTCCATTTAATCAATTTGACCTTCATTTCGATAAACACGAAGAAGATTTTCAGCTAGATTACAATAACAATAGAAGACAGCATACAAATCTTTTGAATGATGATTACTCGGAAAATTTTGAAGGCGAAATAAGAGATGTTTTTGATGATATTGGTGATATTTTCGTAAGTTGTACAACTGCTGTCTCATCAGTTCTCAATAGACTATGCTAAAAATTTCCCATGATAAGGATTAATTATTCTACAAAGCCTTTCTTTTTTTTTCAATAAAGGTGTTTTCAAATTATTGTTTCGAGGCAATATGAATACCACCAACAAGAACTAGAAATGTATGACAAATATGAATTTTTTTAAAAAGTAAAGTGAAAATGAAATATATAAAAGTGTATAAGAATTAAACAAAGATGATCAAAAGTGGTAAGATAAAGAATACGTAGTGTATACTATAAGGTTGAAACCGAAAAGCATTTTATTACAAAAGTATAAATAAATTATCAAGTTTATTCAGAAGCTTCAGCAAACCTTTCGGTTATACTTGTTAATAAGGTGTTAAATTCTTTTTTACCTTCTTCTTCACCTCTAGATGGTTCGAAAAATTTAGAAGAAGAAACAGAATGTTTAACATCCCCTGTAGCTTCAGATAATTTTGACCATTGGGCACCATTTGCAACTGCTTTTTGAGCTTCATCGTGATAAGAAATAAATGCTCTCATCATATCGAAAGTTTTCCAAATTGGACAAAAAGCATCATAACTAGAGTAACCATTTTGTTGTAAGAAATCTTCTTTAATTAAATTAGCAACATCTAAAGTAATTTTATCAGAATCTGATAAAGCAGATTTACCAACTAATTGGACAACTTGCTCTAATTCTTCAGCATTGGTTAAAATTTCTCTAATCTTAGCTCTTAATGCTGGGAATTCTGGATAATTAGCGTCATAATACTTATCTAAAATACCAGTATATTTAGAGTATGAAACAGCAGTATTAATGGATGGGAAATGTTTTCTTTGAGCCAATTTTTTATCTAAACCCCAGAAAACTTGAGTAATACCCAAAGTTGAAGTTGTAACAGGATCAGAGAAATCACCACCGGCTGGTGAAACAGCGGCAACAATTGAGACTGAACCGAGTCTGTCTGGTGAACCTAATGCAACAGCTTTACCTGCACGTTCGTAGAAAGAAGCTAATTTAGCACCTAAATAAGCTGGGAAACCTTGATCAGCAGGCATTTCACCCAATCTACCAGAAATTTCTCTCAAAGCTTCAGCCCAACGAGATGAAGAGTCAGCAATCATAGAAACATTCTTACCTTGATCTCTAAAGTATTCAGCAATAGTAATACCAGTATAAATTGAAGCTTCTCTAGCGGCAACAGGCATATTACTTGTATTAGCAACTAAAGTTGTACGTTTCATGATTGGTTCCTTACGACCAGATATTTCTGTATATAATTCAGGGAATTCCATCAAAACTTCTGCCATTTCATTACCTCTTTCACCACAGTTATGAACTAAAGCCATATTAGATAATAAGAATTGATGATCAGATTCTTTAGAAAGAGTAAGACCATAGTAGTTATCAGCTGGAAGTTCCTTAGCGCTGAAGTTATAAGGTTGAGCGTTTCGGATGAGGGCGCCTGGAGCATCGTATCTTTTACGTTGAAGAGAACATTTAGAAAGGACAGACTTCAAAACATCACCACCAGTCATGAAAACAGCATAACTATTTTCGTGGTGAACTCCATTGACGGATTTGGCCTTTTCGGTGGAGATAGATACTTTAATACCGAGAGAACGAGCAACTTTTACAAGGCCATCTCTGACAGCAGGGTAGATGGTTTTGACAGTGGCGGAAACATCATCACGTTTGACATGTCCATCAGAGTCAACTAAACCAGCGATGAAATATTCACGGTCTCTTATAGGTGCACGACTTAAGAAATCAGGAATATCTTTCTTCTTGTCTTCTCTAAAACCAAAGTATTCAAGAGCAGCCCAAAAGACGTTATCGGTTTTCAAGTTCTTACGAACATTATTACCACGAACGGTTCTAGGACGTAAGTTAACAGTGATATCACCAGCGTCTTCTTCACTGCCATCTTCATCAACTATCATGTTTCTGGTACGATGGTGTCTCTTGGCTTGTCCATCCAAACCAAGTTGAGAGCTGAAGTCATCAATACGAGCAATAAGGTCGAAGTCATGGACATCACCGTCACCAATCCAAACATCACCGTCACCAATCCAAAGACCGACTAAGTAAGATACGTAACTACTCTTTGAGGAGTCAATACCTAAAGATTCTAAACCTTGAGCAAAGTCTTCACTTTCATACAAGACAGGAGAGATCAATTGTTGAGTAGCCTTACGAACATGGACACCCAATTTATCTAAGTCGCGAATTTCGAGGGTCCATTCAAAGTCATCACGAACAATAGTATTCATAAATCTTTGAGCAGCAGCAATAGCTTCTTCTCTACCCCAAGTAACATGTTCGAATGAACGAATCTTTTCTTCAATGATAGTAATATCACGGTTGTCACAGGTGGTTACAACTTCTGGAGCAAAGTAAACAACTGAAGTTTGTTCGTTACCTCTAAGAATATGATTAGTGACCTTGACGTGTTGTTTTGTCTTAAGCACTAAGATATGCTTAGCATTACAATTGTAAGAAATCTTAGAAAGATTTTCAGCTTCATGTTGAGTAGTTTGAGAAACTTCATACATAGTTTCGTGACCTCTTGGAAGAGCAACAACAGTTCTTGGAAGACCATCTTTACCCATAACAGTTTCACCAATTTCAATGGATTCAACGGTTTTATCAGAACCATCAGCCATTAAAACTTCGGTACCTTTACTGAAACAACCAACATAAACAATTGTGTCAGAATTTGAGAATTTTGATAAAGATTGTGAAATAACAGTTTTACCACAACCAAATGCACCAGGAATACAAGTGGTACCACCTTGAACACAAGGAAATAAAGAATCCAAGACTCTTTGTCCAGTCAATAATGGATAATCGGCAGCTAATTTTTCAGCGACAGGTCTTGGTACTCTTACAGGCCAAGTATGCATCATAGAGTACTTTTGTTTTTTACCATCAAATTCAAGTTCTAAAACAGTATCTTCAACATTATAAGAACCTGCTTCGGCAACCGAAGTAACAGTACCTCTAGCTCTTGGAGGTAATAAGATTTTGTGATCATCTAATAACGAATTTTCGAAAACTGAACCAAAGATATCACCACCAGTAATATGATCACCAACTTTTAAACTACTAGGAGTGAAGTCATACTTAACTTCTCTTGATAATGAAGGAGCATCAATACCTCTTGGAATATAGATAGATTGAGATAAATCTTTGATAGCTTTTAAAGGTCTTTGAATACCATCATAAATAGTTTCCATTAAACCAGGACCTAATTCAACAGATAAAGGTTTACCAGTTCTCAAAACTGGGTCACCTACAGTAACACCAGCAGTTTCTTCATAAACTTGAATGGTTGCTTTATCAGCTGAAATTCTAATAACTTCACCAACTAAATTATCATGACCAACTTTGACTAATTCGTACATAGCACAACCAATCATGTTTTCAGCAATCACAACAGGACCAGAAACTGAGAAGATTTGACCATATTGAGATTCATCAGAATCTTCTAAAGAGAGACGTTTTATTTCTTTACGAGCATTTTCAAGAGCTCCAGCCTTAAGATTGATTGTTAGTAACGAGTTTTCTTTAATTTAAATGTTACCTTATAGTGGACCCCTCAATTGAAGGAAAGCCAATTGAACCACATATTTAGGAATCAATTAGCATACTTTCGGAGTCTTTCAATTCATTACATACCATTTTCTACTTTATTATACTGACTTTAAATGAAAATTGATTATATTAATCTGAAAGTCAGATTAGATTCAATACCTTTATCTATGATAATTAACTTTGGACGAGAAATTTGTTGAAAAGGATTAGGTCGTGTCTATGCGAAAAAAGGGAGGAGTTAGCCGGTTGGTGTATGGCTTTTTTACAGTGAAGGATTAGAAGACATCAAAGAAGTACAACTTATCATAAGCAACGTTTCGTAAGTGAGTCTATAAAATCATTGTATGAGTGATGTTGTGATATGAGCATGTCACGAAGTTTTGAGTGTAGAAGTGGGAAGAAGCATATGGCATTTTTTCAAGTGTACAAAATTTTGACTGCTAATTTATGATCAATCTGGATGCAATTTACATAACGAGTAAGGTTAAGTTAACTTTTATCCCAATTCGACTTATACTTTTCATTTTTCTTTCTCTGATGCTTATAATAAGTTCATTCATGCAAGTTGTGTATTGAATGTCATCATGCAGATTGTCGATCGAATCTCAGCCGAATAAT
Organism: Soucietia sequanensis; assembly: GCA_030557975.1. Classification (NCBI taxonomy): domain Eukaryota; kingdom Fungi; phylum Ascomycota; class Pichiomycetes; order Serinales; family Metschnikowiaceae; genus Soucietia; species Soucietia sequanensis. Next base: position 73,973 of record JANIJN010000004.1, read on the forward strand.
AAATGATGTACAGCTGAAATTTTCATGAATTTAGTTATGTTTCGTACAAAAAGTTGCAAAAGTAGTTAATTTAAACATTTTTGAAAAAAAACAAATTACAATAACGTTATAAGTAAAGCTACAAATAACAAATACGAAGACTCTACTGTTTTACTAAAGATGTTTTGAGTTATTCAAAAACGTTGACTATATATTATAATTTAGCTCCTAATTTTTTCGCTCTATCCAAAGCAATATCACACATTGCGTTAAATGCTTCTTCTCTTTCTAATTTTATATCACATCTTTCAATCCTTTTTGTCATATTTTCCATTATAGTCTGTCTTGATCTTCCATTAACGAAAACTACATATCTTAAACCGGGGAATGTAGATTCATAACTATCATTCAATTGAATTAATTTTTCAGATTCTTCTTTCGTACCACTCAATGATTTCTGTTCATTTGAAGAGTGGTCTGACAATTTCGTTGTTTCATTGGATTTTTTGGCAGGTCCTAACCTTGGATGTGCAGCAATTATTTTAGAAATATCAGTATTGACCGAGTAATTGGGATCAAGCAAACTCTTGCTTTCCTCAGATTTCAAAAAACCTAATAATTCATTCCTAATACTTTCAACCAAATCTTTATACGATTGAAATGGCTCCTTCCTTTCTTTAAAAATATGAGTGATTATGAAATTCGATAATGTGGAACATGGTTCAAATAAATTATCCAACACTTGGACTTTTTTGGCATCTGGCAATGATAGTATCAGATTTATAGGAGGTAATTCATTTGACATATCTGTTTTATTATAAGACAGCGAAAACTAAGGGAATATGGAAAGGTTGCTTTGATATCGATATCAACCTATAAATAAAGAATGAAATCCATGAAGATGAATTTGCAATTATCGATACGTAAATTTATCTAAATCTTTACGGTACGTAAGTCGGACATAACCGTGCGAGATAAAAAAAGCGTGCACTCATCAATGGTTCATCATATCTATGTGATTTATAGAGAGAATACATGATCATTGGAATATATATTGTAAATATAAGCTATAAAATTGTACAGACGAGTAAATTGGATACTTTGTTGAATGGGTTGAGTTATAAATTGAAGAAAGCTTGTGTTGTGTTATGAAAATTAATAAATAGTGATGAAGAAAGTAGGAGGGTGATTAGATTTTTTATATGCAAAATTGAAATTAAAGAATTCATTAATAAGTTTGATTAATTGAATAATCAAACAGAGATGTAGATTGATGAATATTCTAAGTAAAATGTTCGATTTGACGTAATCTTTTTAATTCTTTTGCTGATGGAGCACCTTTTTGTGCAATTAATGGATGTCTCCAATGTTTAACATAAGTGAAAAGAACATCAGCTAATTGATCTAAATCATCAATACCTAAATCTTTAAAAGTTAAAGCGTTTGGATCAATTGATTGATGAATCAAATGTCTTTGAACTTGATCAGAATTTGTTTGTTTCCAATAAATAAATTGTTTTGCATCAGCTACTAATCTTGCTAATTGTAATGGAATTTGATAATCACCAAAATTATAATTGAAAGGTCCAGCTTGAGTGAAATCTTGAGTAATACCATGTATCATTTGTCTTATTTCAAGGAATGATAATCTTTCAGGACCAAATAATTCATAAGTTTTACCGATAGTTGAATCATCATAACCAATTTTTTCTAAACCTCTTGCAACATCAAGAACATGGGCTGGATAAATTTCTTTAGCGTTTTTATTTGGAGTCCACATCTTTAATTTTGGACCTAAATAATTTAATAAATTATCTTCACGACCATACATTGGAGCTGGTCTAACAATTGTTGAAGTTGGTATAATATCACGAACAATTTGTTCAGAAATACCCTTTGTAGCATAATAAACTGAATCAGAATTTGGATTTGCATTATATGAGGATACATAAACATATCTTGGAGTACCAGATTCTTTAACAGCTTGAGTAATTCTTTCAGTTATACCAATATTAACATCAGCCATTGAGAAATTTTTTGTTGGATAATCAGCTCCAATACAATTAAAAACTATATCAGAATGAGCAACTGAATCTTGAATTGATTTTAAATTTCTTGGATCAAATTCAACAAAATTTACAACTCCTAAATCTCCAGTAACTTTTAAAAATCTTTTTTTCAAATCATCTCTAAATGGAACAACAGTAATTGTACCGTGTCTGGCTAATTTGGAAGTTAAATAACGTCCTAAGAATCCACTTGCTCCGAAAACTGTAGCAGTATAACCAGATCTTGATGAACGTCCACCATGTCCTATTGATGTATTTACTTTACCATTGGGTAAAATATTGACATCTGATTCTAAAACTGGAGTATAAATTGATCTGGTCCCCAATTTCTTGGTTATTGGTTTTGTATAAAGTCTTAACATGATGAATATACCTATATTATATAAGTTAAAAGAATAACTGATAAGCTAACCTTTGATTATATTAAGTATTTACCTTTAAAGGTTGTAAATTTTTCTCAGTCTATTTTACTGATTACTTTTATAAACTCGCAATTCTGGTTGGTTAAATTTAGTCAACGGTTAATACACGACTGTTCTTTTTCATATGGTGTACGGGTGCATTTCAATATTAAAGTGTATAAGTGAAGGAGCTTAATACTAATACATTCTATCATTCACGAAGTATTTTGATTAGATATTTCAATTTTATTTATTTGAGCATGCCTCAGTTGTAATATCAAAAAAGGAAATGTTTTTTTTTTTCAAGAGCAAATACGAAATAAAAATGAATGCATTAGAAGCATGATAATATATAACAAAAGTATCAAAAATTTGAATAAATCAAAATTTGAAATTGAAATAATGATTAAGATTTTCGTTAATTCTGTCTTTTTGTATCTTATATAATTAATCTTTTTCTTTCTTCTTTAGCATTGAGTCAAAACTAAAATAAAAAACCAAAACCAAAACCAAAAGATAACAATTAACAAATATATTAATGATATATGAAAAGAGATCAAATGACCAAATTAACAAAGAATAAACAAAAAAAAGGTAATGATTGGGATAAAGAAACAAATAATAGTATCATAAAAAGACAAAGACAAAGACAAATGTAGAAAAAGTTTAAACAAAAAAGAAAATGGGAAGGAAATCAAAAAGCAGAAAGCAAAAAGCAAAAGCAAAAGCAAAAGCAAAAAGTAATGGAATTAAGTTATTTTAGTTGAATGATATAAGTAGATGTAAAAACGAAGATATAAAAAGAATAAAAAACTCATAAGAAATAATCAGGTGTTTTTCTAGTAACTGTTGGTTCACCGGGTCTAACAGAAGGATCATATTGTAAAAATTGTCTATGATGACTTTCATCAACTTCCATAATTGCTGCTTGATTACCACATCTATAACAATAATTTGGAGCTGAAAAAATAGTAACCACTGATTCTTGATGAGACCAAGAATAACCTTCCATAACTAATTGATGAGCTCTTGCAATAAGACTTAAATCATTTGTATGATTAAATTGTTCTGATATATCTTGACCAAAAGTGAAACCTGCACCTCTTGGAGAAATACCCCAACCACCTCTATCATCAGGATCTGACCAAAGTAAATCACACATTGGACCTTCATGAGGAACTTCTTGAATTCTATTTAATTCACGAACTTGATCAATTGTTTCAATCATTGGTGATAAACCACCATGTAAACAAAAAATTTTATTATCAACTAATGCAGTAATGGGGAAATAATCAAATAAATCAGTAAATAATTTCCAAACGGTTGCTGAACCATATTTTCTTAAACATTCATCATAAAATCCATAAACTTGAGTAATTTGTCTTGATTCATGATTACCTCTTAATATAGTAATTCTATTAGGGAATCTAACTTTCATACAAACAAGAAAAGAAACTGTTTCAACTGAATAATAACCTCTATCAACATAATCACCCATAAATAAATAATTTGTATCAGGACAAGGACCACCAATTTTAAATAATTCCATTAAATCATGAAATTGACCATGAACATCACCACATATTGTAACTGGAACTTGAACTGGTTGAACATTTTCTTCAAATTGTAATACATCAATTGCCATATCACATAATCTTTTAACATCAGTTTCACTTAATGGTTCACAATTTGATAATTTATCAATCCATTTATCTAATTGATTAATTGATGAATGATTTAAATCTTTTTTTGTTATTTGATTTGATTGTGATTGAGATGTTGGTAATTGAGAATTATTAATTTGATCAGTCTTTATTGATTGATTTAATTGATCTTCACTGACATCTTCCATTGGAACATCTGTATCTAAATCCATTTTATATTATATTATATTATATTATATTATATTGATTATGTTATTATATTAGTTAAATTGAATTGAATTATTTAAATTCAAATCAAATTTTAATTGTTAATTGTTAATTCAATTAGTTAATGCAATGATTGTTTTATATGATATCAATTGAAAAAAAGAAAAAAAGAGTGTGAAGATTAATCTTTGTTCTTAAAATATATGTCTTGTAGTATATTTCTTGAATGAATAACTAAACAATTCCAATTCTTAATATTAATGCTAAAGTAATCAATTAAACTTATTTAATAGAACAGTCAATAGAATAACAATCAATGACAACAATAGGTTTAAATGAAGATTAAAATTTTTTCAATGGTATGTTTTCAAAAGAAGGTAATAAATTCTTTTAATAAGGGATTTTGAATTGAATTTTATAAAAAAAAAAAAAGATAGTATAGAAAAACCGACTTGTTGGAATTTAAAATTTAATCAATTATGTAATTAGTATTGACTATTGAAAGGATTGAATTAAATATATATTATTGAAATATGACTAGTTTATGTTTGAATGATTAATTGTATATACGAATAAAAGTTTCAGTATAAATTTTAAATTATTCAATTATAAACTCAGTTTCAAAAATCAACAATCAAAAACCAAAATTTTTGATTTTCGATTTTCGATTTTCGATTTTTTTTGATTTTGATTTTAAAATTCGAATTTAGTTAATTTTTTTTTTTGTCCTCTGGCTTTTTCGATGTATTGTTTTTCGTGAGTTTCTACAGTATTAGTTATGTGTGAACCACTAGAGAGAATTGGATGAAGTGGGCCTATCGATACATATAGGTCTTCTACAATTACAATTACAATCTTGTCGTGGTGTACACCGTGAATACCACATCATGCTACGTTTAAATTGAATTATGGTGGAATGGGTTCTGGTTGTGTTGGCTTGAAGTGGGACAGCAAACACACGACAGAAATAACTGAGTGCTTGACCGGAAGTGGGAGGGTTTGGCTGGGACCGGATGTCGTATTTTTCTTGATTATATACACGACGTCCATGAACAAGTATGATGTCATCACAGATTGATATTGAAGTAGTACGATTGCAGCCATTCAAGCAATCATATATAGATGTTGATGTACTTGACTTGACTTTCAGAGAATTGTAGGTAGTTTTTAAATGCGTAGAAGTGATATTGGGTAAGAGAAATGGGATTTAATATTGACGGAATAATGAGATTACACGAATGACAAATGTTTGACGAGACAAATGAAAGAAAGATATAAAACTCATTCATTGAATAAGGAATCTAGTCTGATGTGAAGTATGAGGTATTCATTACCATTGAATAATTCACTACAATCAGACTCAAATGAATCTATCTATATATAATTGATCACATATGGTGTAAAGTAAATGGGATATCTATTCATATTGTCATTAAAGAAATCGTATATAGTATTATAAATCATGCTATCATAGTAAGAACTGATCATTTGAAGTGTTATTGGAAGTATTAGTATTAGTATTAGTATTATTTGAATTGTTATTGTTATTGGTAGTATTATTATTAGTAGTAGTATTATTATTAGTAGTGGAATTATTAGTAAAATTGAAATTGGAATTTTTATTATTATTATTAGTATGATTGATATTATTATTATTATTATTATTAGTCAAATTTATATCATTGATATTACCAGTAATTGCATTAAATTGAAATAAATTAGTTAAACTATTATTATTTGAAGTTGTTGTTAAATCATCTGTAATTTGATTAAATAAATTATACAAATTTTTTGTACTTTCACTTAATGATAATGAATTTAAACTATTTAATTCTTCTTCTTTAATTGATGGTACTGGATATCCATCATTATTTAATAATGGTAAGAATGATGAAACCAGATTTGAGTTTTTTAATAATCCACTATTTAATATTGGTGTTAATGATCCTTGTGGTGGTGGTAACATTGTTCTCATTGATGGGATTTTATTAAGTCCAATATTATTTAAAGTTGTTGAACTTAATTTTGAATTTAAAGTTTGTGGTAAGACTGGTGGTGGTGTTGTATTTCCATTATTATTATTATTATTAATAAATTTTGAAATAGTTGGTGGTGGTACTGATTTTGATGAAGGTAATGATAAAAATCCTTCATCTTCATCATCATCATCATCATCATCATCGTCTTCATCATCATTAATGATTTTTGTTTCTTTCTTCGTTTTCAATTTATTATTTAATTCATCTTCAAATTTTGACGAGTTGTTACTTGGTATTGGACTTGAATTGTTTGTCACAATACTTGAATTAGTATTGGTTGAATTTGATGAATTAAGATAAGAATTTGATTTTCTTTGATTATTAATATGTGTAGTATATGTATTGTTAATCGGATTATTAGGGTTATTATTATCATTGATATTATTGATAGGTGTATCATTTTTATTATTATTATCATCATGAATAAGTTGACTTTGAATTGGACCTTGATGTTGATTTTGAATTGAACTTTGACTTTGATTTTGATTTGAATCAATTGGTTTGGTAACAATTAATTTAACTGTTTTTTCTAAATCATTAAGTAAATTATTTAAAAAAGTTTGATTTTCAAAATTAATTTTATTTAAAATAATAAACCATTCATTTAAAATAAAATCAGATTTAATTAATTTATTTGAATTTGCATAAGTAATGAAAAATTGTGTTAAATAATTTGAAAATGTTATTATAATATCATCTTTTTCAAAATTTTCCATTGTTATTGTTGTAACATCATTTTCAATTTGATTTAAATCAAGATAAATTTTTAATAATTGTAATAAATGTGGTAATAATTGATAATTTGATAATTCAATTTTTAAAATTACATTATCATCTTTATTGTTATTATTGCTATTATTATTATTATTATTATTTGAATTTGAACTTGAACTTGAACTAACGTTTGTACTTGATACATTTGCATTTGTCAATTTTGATTTACCATTAGTTTGATCATCATCAACTTGTAATAAAATTTTGAACAATTTATTCAAATCAACAATCAAATTACTTAATTGAAATTTAAATGTCATTCTATTGAATTGATTGGCATTAATTAATAAAGATTTAAATAATAAAATATTTTTAATAATAATTAAAATTGAATCTTCAATTGAATTCATTTCATTCAATGGTTCATTATCATTAAATGATTTTATTAATTTAAAATAATTTAAATCATCATTAGTGGTATCATCATCAATATCAATTTCTTCATTTTTAATCATTTTTTTTATATTTATATTCATAAATTTTGATAATAATTGAATTGATGAAGCATTAAATAATTTATCATCAATATTATTTGATTCATTAAGTAAATCAAATAATTTATTATTATCATTATTTGAAATTGATAAAATTGATGAATTCCAAATATTAAGAATTAAATTATTATTTTTAATGAATAAATTATTATCCAATATATGATTTAATCTTTCTAAAGTATATAATGATTCATATAATTCATATAATTGAATTAAACTTAAATCATTCTTATATGGAATTTCAATTAATTGATAATAAGTAATTGCCTTTCTTGAATAAATTAATTTTTGATGATCTTTATATTGTTGATTATTATTTAATGATGAAGTAATTTGATAATAATTAAATAAATGTAATGAACTTATTGATTGATTATAATTAATTTGAAAATAATTAAATTGATTAATATTATTTAATCCATCATTGTTATTAATATTATGGGGGAAAATTAAAATTTTATTCAATAATGAAAATGTATCAATGATCTTATTTTGAAGAAAGAAGATAAAATTTTTTAATTTAAAAATATCATTATTAAAAATTTGAAAATTTTGATAATTAAAATAATTAAATTTTATTATATTTTCAATAATTAATAAACAAAGTGTTAAAATGGCTAATAATTTTGATAGAAACACGGGATCATTTGAATTTAAATTATTTAAATCAACTAATTTATTTGAAAAACTCATTTTAATAAATTCAATTAATTTTGAAATATTATTTAAAAATGATGGAATTGTTAAACTTTTCAAAACTCTTGATAAACTTGGATGTTGAGCTAAAACTAATATTTCAATTAACACAGTGGGAGTAACCAAATTATTATGATGCACATTAAGTGGAAGTTGCTGTTGTGATTGTGATTGTGATTGTTGTTGTTGTTGCTGCTGCAGTTGTTGTTGTTGAAGAGGTATTTCATGTGATGAATTGGTTGATGATAATGGAGGTTTTTCATTATTTACTGAAACATTACTTGAACTTGAAAGATTTGACAAGGGAGGTCTTACTTCTTCAAAATCATTTGAATCATTACTAATAGTAACACCAAGTCCCAAACTTTTAGAATTTGTGTCAGAAAATGACCCGCTATTATTATTATTATTATTATTTTGATTTTGATTATTAGTATATGGATTACTATGTCTAATATTATTAATTGAGTCTAAAGTTTTCTTTCTAATATTTTTTGGACCTGATTTTTTCCGTTCTCTTAATTCAGTACAATCAAGATTATTATTTATACAATGTTTACAAGGTCTTTGTAATTCACATTTAGTTTTTCTAATGGCACATGCATCACAAGCTCTTATACCGGTTTTTCTCTTTTTATTTGAAGTATTATCATTAGTATTGTTTTTATTCTTGGAATTTAATGTCTTTGAAGTATTTGATTGAGTATTGGTAGTGTTATTATCGTTGATATTCTTATTCATATATGGAATTGAAGATGTTGATAAATATTGATGATTAACAGAATTCGAATCAGATTGATTAGAATTTATGAGATTCATTTCTTCTTTCTTTAATGTTACTTCAGTATTAGGATCAGGACTTGATATTTGATCATTTGAATGATTTGCAGTGGAAATAGCCGATGATGTATTTGATTGAATTTGATTGTTATTACTTCTGAAAGAAGATGAAGATTCCAGATTGTTATCAACTCGGAGTGAATTTGTTTGATTTATGTTAGAAATTTGAGCTTGAGCTGAATCAAAAGAGAGTGTGTAATGAGATTTCAAAGGGTAAGCGCTATACGAAGAAGTTGGAATCAAAATTGATTTAGCTTGAGATGGAGGTGGTGGATTGGTGATACCCGAAATGTGATTTACGGTTGACAGAGAATTGGAGGGCACACTGGAAGAACCACTCAAATTATGATTGTAAGGAAGAGGTTGTAGATGATTTGGATTTGAATCATTAACTGAAGATGAGATGGGAGATAATATCGATGATTTATCGACGGCGGTTAAGTTATGGATTGAATTCGACGAAGAAGCGAGTGGAGAATTAGAAGTCATATCAAGTTATAAGTCATTCTTTTGGCACCGATACTAGAAGAACAGGAGTAGAAGCAGATGATCAGGATTATATTGATAATTAGTAATAGCTCTAGCTCTAGCTCTTAATGATCTCTTTCTAAAAATCAGAATAAAAGTGACCTGTCAGTTTATTAGCGGAAGCGTAAAAAAAAAAAAAATCTGAGATAAAATCTGAGAGATAAATAAAAAACAATAGGGTAAAAAAAAGGAAAGTGTTTAAAACGAGCGGTTATATTCTTTTATTTTGTGATGCCAGTGAGAAAAAAAAAGGAGAAATGAGTGAAAAAGTACTGCCATACGAGGTGACCGTTTAATCCCTCTACAAGTGCAGTGGGCATGGGAGGTGTTAAGAATACATTGGAGGTGGGTCTCATCACTACACGATCATAACTAGTAAGAAGAGAGCATCTTGGTGGTATGATCCACCCGGATGTGTCTTGGTATTGCAATAGCCATTTTCTGAAAGCGTGGAGAAATCCAGGCTAGATTATCTGGGGTGACAAAGTGGGGGGAAGTGACCACCCAAAAGAAAAAAGTTTATTTGGAGATCCGTACACCATACGAATATACAATATATAGAGCTATTGTTGAGCTATTGTTGCAATCACGAGATATTGCATTTATTGTGAAGACTATTGTTATATGGAATCGATATCTTTTCTATTGTTGTGTCAATGACTTGGTAAAGTGAATAGAGCTATTAATAAAACACATTTGTCAATATCAGTACAGAAGACTATGAAAACATTGAACATTAGTAGAATATTATTAGAACATTGACCATTAAGAGAATATAGCATTGGTAGAACATCAGTAGAATATTATTAGAACATTGAACATTAAGAGAATATAGCATTGGTAGAACATCAGTAGAACATTGTACATTAGTAGAACAGCACACTGATATTGCATTTGTAGAACGTAGAACATCAATACAAACTTAATAGACCAAATTTATAAACTAATACAATTGTATTATCCAAGTATATATATATATAAACGAATTATAAAATTCACAATCCCTTCATTTTTTCACGATAAATTGACTGTAATTTACTAGTCTCTTTCAACATCCAATACTTATTACCAAGAATTTTAATTACATCTTCATCAACATCAACATCCTCTACCGATTCAACTTGAATCGATTCATTTGCAGCTTCAATTGATTTTATAACGTTAAATTCATAACTCCCCACTAAATCATCTTCACAATTATCTAAAACTGAATTAAAAGCTATTCTACTTATTATTGATGCACCACGAGCAACACTAAATTTGCCATTGTTGTCAACATCATTTATTATATTAATTTGTTTATTGGGAAATATCATTTTCATCAAATTTAACAATCTCTTATTTTTAACTTGTGATCCACTTATTATAATAGTATTTATAAATTCATTCTTTGATTCAATATTTTCAATATTTTCAATAATTTGTTTCATTTGTAATATAAGAAATTCTAAAATTAAATTATATTTTAAAACACATTGTATTATTGTGGAATTGGGCGTTGATGAAGGAGATAATAAATTTGGTAATGAGGAATTATTACCTCCATCCATAATTAATTCACTCATTTCGAATGAATTATATGGACTTCTATTACCAAATTTATCACCATAATAAAAAAATGATTTACATAATTTTATAATATTACAATTATGTTTTAATTCTAAATTTTCAGTCTCTGATTCTAAAAATTGGAAAAATTCAGTACCACATTCATTCATTGATAATATAAATTTATACTCTTTAAACAAATTCTCGAATAATTTCCCCGTGGCTGATTGTCCGAATTCAAATAAATTTTTAAAATTTGATCCTAATAATTGTGGGAAGGGCCCCCATATTCCTGGAATTGTTAAATTGGGATTTTGTAATGATAATATAAAACAGGTCGAAGTACCTGCAATCATTGATAATGTTGAGTGAGTTTGAATAGGATGTGATTGATTATTATCATGATATTGTTGTTGTGAATGTTTATTGGTTAATGCCCCCGGATCAGTTATCATTGATAACCAACCAGAATAACAATCAATACAACCATGACCAATCAAAGTACGAATGGAAGATTGTTTATTTATAGGTATGAATTGATTATTTAAATTACCTATTGGAAATCCAATGGGAGGTAAACGTGAATCACAATCACAATCATAATTTTTTTCTTTTCGTAATTCACTCTTACCAATTTTAATTTTTTTTGAAATTTGTAATGTATCATAAATCATTGAATTTGACCAACCTTTAATTGAACCATCCATTGCTTCATCCAAAAATTCATGTTCATAAGTGACAATATCATTTTGTTGGTGGGTTTCACTATAATAAGGAACCAATATTTCATCTTCACTTTCTTGCCTAGTATAACCATTTTTCAAAATTAATGAAAACCAATCATACATTTCAAAAACAATTAATTTTTTATCGGGGAATTTATCACTTAACCATTTTAATTTTGGTATCCCCATTTCAGGAATTAATTTACCTCCTAATTTATTAAGAAATGATGGTGATAATGAGTTATTCAATGATTCAGTTTGATTAATTGATCTATTATCCATCCATAATATAATATCTTGATTTACACTGGATTTATCACCCACATTAAATGATTTTAAATAAATAATATCATCAATTTCAATCACTTCTCTAACGACCATTGAACAAGTTGCAGTTATTGAAATTGAATCAACTTCATATCCAATTTCATTTATTTTATTATTTGCTAATAATTTTTCAATACATTGTTGAATCTCCCATGATGATTGAGTTATAATATTTGAATTTTCAAGTGAGTGATTTATTGAAATGGTTAATTCATTATTTAAATTATTATGATTGGAATTATATAAACGCACTGAATTTGAACCAATATCAATACCAATAAATGACATAGCCAAAAAAAAGAAGAAGAAAAGCAGTAGAATAAGAAGTAAAATTTATAAATAGAAATATAAATAGAAATAGAAAGTTGAAACAAGAATTTGAAAATTGAAAATTCCCGTTAAGTTAAATTAAATTAAATTAAATTAGTCGATATAATTTAGATAAATTACACCGGGTTAACTTTCAACTAAAATTAGAAGTAGTTTAAATCAAGTTTAAACCAAGGTACTTAAAAAGGTTCTCCTTACTTTAGATCATTTCTGTAACCTGTACTCTGTACCCTGTACCCCCGGATGAAATAATTGAAAGGTGAACCTTTCACTTTTCACCAAAATAAAATTAATTATTTTAACCCCTTATGGTGAGTAGCATGATAACACTAACACGATTTTTTTTTCAAATTGTATTTTTTTTACGTTTTTACGTTTTTACGTTTTTACAGGTTTGTATATTTTATTTATTTACAATTTTTGAATTGTTTTTGCATCATTTTATTTTGACGAGATTGATGTATCATTATTTTATACTATTTTGTTACATGGGGTATGCAAACACACATGTTCGACAATGTTGACTATATGTTGGACATATATTCGATAATGTTGACTATACGTTCGATATACATTCGATAAAGTTGACTATACGATCGATAATATCAACTTGATTAATCGATATTGATTTGTTAATGTATGCTCATTTAATATTAACTGAATCATTAATTTGTAAAAAAGAAAACAATTTATTATAATGTAAATTTAAGAAAAAAATTTCTAAAAGTATATATATGAATAAATTTAAAAATTGTAAAACAAAGAACAGATAAGAAACAAAAGGGTAATTTATATAAAAAGAGAAAGTAATAATTTTTTTTTTATTTATTAAAATTAGGTTGAAATTTTAGCAACTGAAGCATCTGAATCACTTGTCCAATCAGAAACATCTGAAGAAGATAAAGAAGATTCAAAATCAGAATCAACTTCAACGATTGAGATTGATTCACCGTCAAAGATAACAGCAGCTTTTAAAGAACTTGAAGTTGGTCTGGCGAAATAATCTTGAGTACCACCACCACCTTGACTTGAACCATTATCACCTTGACCATCATGTAAATGACTGATTAATTTATCTGATCCTTCAGATAAAATTTCAAATAAATCTAATTCACCACAACCGGTTTTCCAACAAGAACAAGTATCATCACCATATTGTAAAGTTCTTGGAATTTTAGCATTTAATAACCAAATAGCAGGCATATCATAATTTGTTGAAGCAGAATCGGTAGCAGTTGGCATTTCAAATTCAAAAACAAAGATTTTTTTATCACCACCAAATCCATGATAAGCTGGAATACCATCTCTATAAAATCCACAATCTGAATCACCACATTCATCACCAGAAAATATCATGAATTCAACGTCGGAATCAACGGTGGTTTCTTTTAAGGCAACGGCTTTTGATGAACCACCTGATGCATCACTGTTTGCATAAGATAATGAATTACCGAAATTAGCTGACCAAACACCAGAACCTGAACCACCGTAATAATTCATGAATGTAACATTATCGGTTGAACCAGGTTCATAATAGGCAACTCTTTCCCAATCACCTGAAGCAACTGAGGTGGAATCAGAGGAAGAAGAGGAGGTGGTTTCACTTTCACTTTCAGAAGATGAAGCGGCAGCAGTAGTTTCGCTATCACTTTCAGAAGATGAAGTGGCGGTTGATTCAGTTTCAGTTGTAGAAGAAGAATCATTATCACCACCCCAATTAAAGAATTTATTTGAACCAGAACCAGAACCAGCACTAGTTGAGGTTGAGTCAGCACTTGAGGTTGGAGTTGCTTGAGCAGTGGTGGTTGCTTCAGAAGTAACGGTATTACCATTACTATCAACAATAACAGTTTGAGTAACTTCAACGATATCGGTGGCTCTTTTATGTTGATGATGACCATGGAATAAAGTAGTAGTACAATCTTCATCATCTCTTTTCTTATTTGAAGAAGAACCAGAAGGATAATAAACACCAAATTGTAATAATTTTAAAGGACCTCTGAAATGAACGGATAATTCTTCATCTAAAGGAGATAAATTACCACTAAAAGATTTTGATTTTTGAGTACAAGAACCAGAATCTTCATCCATAGCAGAAACATCTTTATAAGAACCCGAATAACCAATACCAGAATAACTGATTTTATTGGTTTTGGAACAATAATAATTACCACCGGTTTGTTCACAATCAGCTTGAACGGCAATGATTGAACCTAAGATGGTTAATAGAGTAGATTGAGTGAATTTCATAATCTTTATGTGATACTAATATATATATGACTTATTTATTTATAATTATAATTCTTGATTATTTTATATTAGGTAAACACACAGAATAAAGGAATGACTTGGGTAAGTTTAATAAAATAAGGTAGATAAATGAAAGTATAAGTAAATGAAATAGTAACTTTAAAGAAAGAAGAAGGAGGACATATATATGAAAAAGATAAATAGTGGGAAATATAATATAAATATATAAAATTGAGAGTGAGATACAATACAGGGAAAAGGGCTACAACAACAACAAAAAAAAAAATAATTTGAAAAAGTAAATAAATTAGAACAAAGGGGGACAGACGATGAATAGAGCAAAGAAAAGAAAAGAAAACCAAAAAGCAAAGCTAAGCAAAGCTAAGCAAAGCCGAAACAAGAAAAGGTAGATTGAAGATTGAAAAAATAAGACAACCAGATAACTAAGGCAAAAAGAGAGGAAAGTGAGAAGTGGGAAATGAACGAACTGATCATACATAACAGACTGGGATAAGTTAAGCCATTCTCGAGAAAACAAGGCAAACCTTGAGTAATTCCTATCAAAAACCCACCCAATAACTAGTAAATAGTGATATTCGAATAGTTACGATAGTGTTGAATGTAAAACAGATTCAAGGCTGGTTTGTTTTGAGTGGGTTTTGTGTTTTCTTTTTCTGGTTTTTTTGTTTTTTTTCTGTTTTTTTCTGGTTTGAAAATTGCAACAGAAAAAACGCGGTGCGTTGTTTACCTTTTCGGGATACGTGCAGCGAGGGCACATCCGACCACACTCAGTATGGGCCACACGTGGCACCCACCACTATAAACAGGGAGTAATCCGACCGGGGACAGCACCACAAACCAGCACACAAAGAGCAGGCCAAAACAGGGAATGCGCCCTGGCCGGAATTGGCCTCGATGCAAGCGTGTTTTTCCACTAATTTCAATGGTCGGTTATCATAACCGAGGTAAACAAATACATAATACCAGATAATACTACATAATACTATATGGTATCTGATGATAACTGATGACACTGCTGGCTATATCATGTATCCGTACTAATATCAAGTAATCGATATCAGTCCATATCAGGTAATACATATCAAGTAGTATATATCAAATCAATGTATCAATATAATGTGATATATGTGATATATTGATACGTTGATGTGATATATTACTCAATACTACATCAAGAACAAATAATAATAAAAATACTAAGCCTAATTAAATTGATTCATTTCATTCATATATCTATTGTAAGGTATGGCACATACAATGTAATGTGTTTATTAATTTACACCCAACATTACCTAATTAAATAAACCTACCTCTACTTGACTTTCACATTGTATTCGGCATTTGATTATTGCTTATTGATTTTGTGTATGGGTATATTGATTAATTTATGTATATAATCAAAGTTCTAGACCAAGTACATTATATACATCCACATCGCAACACACTAACATTAGTAGACCACTATTACAATATATTATATGTTATATATGTATATGTATTATGTATTATTAATGATTTTGATAATGTATAGATTCAATAATATCGCATGTCATCGATCATCTCATCGACCATCGAACTAACATAAATCGAACTAACATAAATCGAACTAACATAAATCGAACTAACATAAATCGAACTAACATAAATCGAACTAACCCATAAATAATATCATATATTATATAATATTACATGAATGAATGAGTATATGAGCGTATGAGCGTATGAATATATGAGTGTATATGAATGCGGTGGAGTATCGGAATACTTTATATCATCTCATCACTGTAATGTAATGTAATAAAACGGTTTTATCTTTTTTTTATTCCCCATTTTACTTATTTTTCCGTTATCCAAAACTACACTAATATCCACACCATAATATATTATTTTGCGTTTTTTTTGTTATATGTTATTTCTTTTCATATTTCTTTTCATATTTCTTATTTCTTTCTTTTCTTTATGGCTCTATGATTCTCGATTTGATTATAATCTACTTCAACGTCTACATCTACATATAATATCATTATCTTATATACATGATACTTGATGTATGTAATGATCTCGATTCGAATATTAAATCTAAATAATACTTCAATATAATAATATACTGTAATAATACGTTACATCAAGAAAAGAAATAATCACTCTTCCATTTAATCTTCATTACATATAATAAATCTGGTTTCATACTCATATATGAATGTTACATTAACTTACATTAACTTACATCAACTACATTAAGTTTATTATGTGAGAGATTAAAAATTTTCACTGTGACTATATGATTATTTCAATTTTCATTATGGTATGTTCTCACATGAGTTGGATAAGAATCCACTTAATACCATACTGATGGAATAAAAAGAGGAAAAACTTTACAAATAATTTGTGCGTCAAAACATACGGCGTAATATTATTATTTTAAAAGATGCTCTATTCAACTATATTCTACTACGTTGTTCTGCTGTGTATTTTATTCAACTACTTGATCTTGAGATGTACTTTACTCTAGTACCTGTACTTGAGATGTTCTATTCTACAACTTTGTTTGGCGATGTACTTTATTCTTTATTTTATCATTAAACCGGTGAGTCTTTGTCTGTATTTCAAAGTCTTATCTAAGGTATTTTAAAGTGTCATCTGAGCTATTTCAAGGTGTAATCTAAGGTATTTTTAAGTGTATCGGTACAAAGTACATAGATTTAAGATATAAGAGTAGTCTTATTTATTATTGAGATAACAAGAGTAGACTTATTTATAATGAGATAACAAGAGTAGACTTATTTGTTAATGAGATAACAAGAGTAGACTTATTTGTTAATGAGATAACAAGAGTACACTCAAAATTATATATGATGATTTGAGAGTGAAAAAATGAGGATATAAGTTAATATGAAATTAGATTAAAATCAATGTCTCAATTAATTATGAATTCATTTGAAAAAAAAAAGTAAGTTCATATTTCATGTATATTCTTGGTGTAGAATGATTTCTATTATAAATCATCTTATAATGCTAATGATGTGTAACAAATTTCATCATATTATATAGTTTTAAAAAGTAATTTAATTTGTAAAATAGTAAGTACAAAATACTTTGAAATATTCTTTTACTCTGATTAAACGGGATGTATTTCAAAGTTGATTATCCTTTACATAACCTACATCAATGTTATTAATTATTAATGTGGTTAACTTAATACAAAGTTAATGATAAGATAAAAATATGAAGCATTTAACAAAGAGAAATTTGAATGTCTTATATATGGTAAAACAAAAATCATTAAACTTTTCTAGTTCTCGTCTGATTATTATGATAATTGCCCTAAATCTTAGACATTAAGTTATACTTTGATAACATATTGCTACTAAATCTTATTTTGCACTCAATATTCATAAATTCCGGTTAAATTATGTATTCGTCATTTTATCAAACCATATAATTCACTCTACCACATCATTCAATGATGTCAAACTTAATTTTTTCTTTAAACATTAGTCAAATAGTTAAATTCATTTAAATTTGTCAATTTTTAAGTATCATTGATCAAATTATGATTAATTTAACGTTATTTATGGTTAAATTATGCTTAAAATAAGTAAAACTCTAGACTAGGCTTTATCTATGAATATCGTAAAATTGGAAGCATTACCAATACCTTCCCATAATCTTTCCAATATATAACTATATCACTGTGCTTATCTTATGACCATCTAATATCATATATCAACATGGCTGCTACAATTATATTATAAATTTCAGGATTACATAAGCAACGATAAATTATAAATATTATTTGTTTACATCAACGACGTAATAAGCTATTTTTAATCGCAGGAACCATCAGAAAACAAAATCAATCATTAATTTTTATTTTATTATAGTTAATTTTAATTTTAATCACTAAATTATTGTTAACTTAATTTAATAATTAGGTCATCATCAACTTAATATAGCCTCTCATATATATCATTACTTTTTTTTAACTCAATTTCATTGTTATAATCATTGTCATTTTCGTGTTTTAAAAATCATCACTCTCGTTCATTATTAGATCAATAAACTTAAATCAAACTTAAATCAATTCATTTACAATCATTCAGTGTATATATGTATAACAATAATAATAATAATAATATTAATAAATCAATAATAATATATATGAATTCAATAATATAGATCAATATAAACAATATCAACATGTCAAATAAAAAATCATTTACAAATAAATCACCCAGAATTGAAGAACAAGAATCTTTTAATCCATATGATAATATTAAACGTCAATCACAATTAGATAAACAAAAAAAAGATTATAATTCAAGATTTGCCAATCCAAAAATAATTATTAATGATGATCCAATAATCCCTGATTACCCTATTCAATCAACTTTTAAAAAACATTCAAATTTTAATATGAAAATTGTTGTTGTTGGTGATGGTGGTTGTGGTAAAACTTGTTTATTAGTTAGTTATGCTCAACAAAAATTTCCTGAAATTTATGTTCCAACTGTTTTTGAAAATTATGTTACAAATGTATCAACTCCAAATGGTAAAATTATTGAATTAGCTTTATGGGATACTGCTGGTCAAGAAGAATATGATAGATTAAGACCACTTTCTTATCCTGATGTTGATATTTTATTAATTTGTTTTTCTTTAGATAATTTAATTTCTTTACAAAATGTTAAAGATACTTGGTTCCCTGAAGTAAGTCATTTTTGTCCTGGTATTCCAATTATATTAGTTGGTACAAAAGCTGATTTATCAATTGATTTTGATCCTGATTTACCAATTCAATTAGCTACTGATATAAATGCAATTGGTTATATTCAATGTTCTGCAAAATCAATGTTTAATATTAAAACTGTTTTCAATTTTGCTCTAAATCATTTTCAAAAACAAATGGAAATTCAAGAACAATTTGAAAAATCAAATAAAAATAGATTATCAAAAGTTATAAATCATTCAAGAAATACTTCAAATGTAAGTAGAAAGGGTCATCTTAAAAATACTTCTTATGATTCAACTATTTTATTGGATGGTCCTTTAAGTGAAGATAATTTTCAATCAAATCCTTATGGTAAATTTAATAATATTAATGGTGGTGGTAATAAATATAATGATGATGAATTTGCATTTACTAGAAATGATAAGAAAAAAAAATCAAGAAAATGTGTTCTTTTATAAAAAAAATATAAAGGTTTTTTTTTTCCACCTTATATATATATCTACTCTATTCTCACTTCATTTCGTTTCAATCTTCGTATTATTATTAAATCCTTATAATCTTTTATACCAATTTCATTTAAATATAATATAATATAATATTTCACATGAATCTTTATCAAATTTAAATAAAACCCACCCATTGAACAATATATAGATAAGCAAGTTTAAATTAACCCACCCATTGAGTGTTTCATTAAGTAGTCTTAGTGACTGACGTTTCCTTTGTATTAGTTTCTCAATGTAATTCAAATAACTTGAATGAAATCAATTATTTGTTAGTGACAATGTCAGACAAACAACAGTAAGGTAGCTTAAGACTAGAACCTATTCCATTTAACGTAACGATTGTCTAGTTGGTCCATAATACTTGAAGATGAATATATGAAATCATCCTTTATCTTATCATTTCATCAGATCTTAAAATTGCAAATCTTAAAATTGCAAAAATAAAAAAAAAAAAAAATAATCAAAAAAATAATCAAAAAATTAAAATCAAAAAAATAAAAATAATAAAAACATCAATCTTTAAAAAAATCAATCTCACACATTAAATAAAAGTAAATACTCATTGATTAAACAACTATTTATTATCCTTCAATCAATTGGTTTCATTGAATTACTCATTGACTTCATCAATAATCACTATATATTCAATCATCATCACGTTTCAAATCCATGTCTTCATATTGATAGGTGTGAAACAATAAATAAGGATTACATCGAAAATAAAGAAGTAAATAGAATCAACAATTAAGAATAAAGAAGTACAACACCAAGAACAAGGAAGTATAACACCAAGATCAAAGAAGTAAATAAAATCAAGAACAACACTCAAACATAAAGAATAGATAATTTTTTCCATTGAATAGATTAACATTGAAATAAATATAGCAATTCATCTTTCGATATGTTAAATGAAAATAATGAATCACCATTTATAAAGGAAACAATTATAACATCTCCATTAGGAGATCATCAAATTAAAGATGAAATAATTGAATTTCCTAAAACAGAATCAAATTCATCATTAATTGAAAATAATGAATTGAATCCAGTAGTTTCAAAAAATTTAAAAGATGCAGGTAATAAATCAAATGATCATTATAAATTAAAACTTTCACCATTTAGATATAAATTAAGATCATTGTTTTTACCATTAATTAGAAAAGAAACATTAATTTTAACAAATTTACAAAATAAATTAAGAAATCCAATACTTGATTTTTATTTCGCTTGGACAGCAAATTTAGCATCTCATACTTTTTATGTTTTAATGTTGCCATTACCACTTTGGTTTGGATATGGTACAGTTCTGAGAGATTTAATTCATGTTTTAGGTTTAGGAATTTATATAACTGGAAATTTCAAAGATTTTATGTGTCTTCCTCGTCCAAGATCACCTCCATTACTGAGAATTACAATGTCTTCATATACTGCTCAAGAATATGGTTGGCCTTCAAGTCATAGTGCAAATGCAACTGCAGTTACCTTTATTCTAGTTTATAATTTATGGTTATATTCAAATGATTTTACTACTCAAAATTTAGTTTTATTATCATCAGGATTATTCATTTATTATGTTTCACTTATCTTTGGTAGATTATATTGTGGTATGCATGGATTTTTTGATATTGTATTTGGTTCATTTATTGGAATTTTTATTTTTTCAGTAAGAATTGTTTTCGGTGAAATTTGGGATGATTGGTTATTAAATTCTTCAAGAAATGATAGTTTAATTGGTTGTATTATAACTACTATTATAATTCTAGGTGGTTATTTATTTTTAATTCATATTCATTTTGAACCAGTTGATGATTGTCCATGTTTTGATGATTCAGTTGCATTTATTGGAGTTTTAATTGGAATTGATTTTTCACATTGGTTTTGTTATTTAACAAATTATTTAATTAATGATGATTGGAATAATTCAGTTGCAATTCCTTATAATTTTGAAAATATTGGAATTTTAAAATCAATTTTAAGAGTTCTTCTTGGTATGATTTCAGTTATAATTTGGAAATCAATTTCAAAACCAATTATTTTCACAATTTTACCTCCAATTTATAAAATTGTGGGAATTTATTTACCAAGAAGAAATTTTACTGCAACTGCATTTAGTAATAAAACAACAAGACAAATTAGATCACAATCATTATCAAATTTAAATTATGAATCAATTGGAGGAGAAATTAATAATATGATTAGAGATGTTATCGATCATGATAAGAAAGAAGAAATTGGACCAGAAAATGATATTGATATTTATGAAATGTTAGATTATGAAAATAGTAAGAAAATAAGATCAAGGAAAGAAAGAAATAATTTACAAAATAATGATAATCAATTACAACAAGATGAAAAAGATCATGATCATGAAATTGAAAAAGAACATGATCACGATCATGAACATCCTCCAGTATTGAGTGGTGTATTCAAACCACGTTATGATGTTGAAATCATCGGTAGATTGATTGTTTATGCTGGTATTTCAACAATGTCCGTTTGGGGATTCATCTTCTTAACTGAACTTTTCCATCTCAATTAATTAACAAACCTTTTCCCAGACAATAGTTTCACTATATTTCATTGTGTTATATCTGGTCTTATTAATATATTTATTTCTTGCTTTTCTTTTATTGTTCTTCATCTACGTTTGATTTTCAGAAGTAAACTTCATAACATGATTTTTTTAACCAGCCTTGAAATGTAAAGTGGCGCAAACTATGATGTAACATACCAATCTAACATTATAGCCGTTGAAATCGTACTAAGAATACATAATAATCGAGGTTCGTGATAGAAATTGCAAAAAAAATAAGAAGCCAAAAACAAGAAAAAAAAGATGATGTTAAAAATCTGGTAGCAGCAAACTTTTATTTACTATTTGAAAATCATGATATAGTTTAAAGATTGAAAGTGATTCAGCAAATATAAGTCAAAAGAGGAGAATTTTAATGAAAGATAAACTATTTACAGGCAACAATCAGCATTAAGCCCAAAAAAAAAAAAGAAAATTTACTAGAAAACTGAGGCAATCAGATACATAGTTTAAACTTGAAATATGAGGCGATTTGATTTTAATTTGAAAGTAGTTTTAGCGTATATATAGTTATTGCCTTGATAGCAAATGTAACACAACTTATCTTTCGAACATTCATAATACGATTACGCCAAAATAAACATTTAAAAAAATAAAAGGAAGTATTAAGAGAAACAAAACAGACAATCGTAAATATTATTCGAAGTTTTGGTAAGGCATCAAAAGAGTTGAATTTTTAACCGATCGGCGTAAAGGTTTGGTAGTTGAATTCCAGTAATTATAAAGCCTAAGTGAACGTAAAGTACCTGTAATCATAAAGCCTAAGTGAACTTAAAGTACCATCAATTATTGCCCATAATAGTTTGGTCTTTCCTTTGCGTGAGCTAGCCTTGTACATGCTTACCCTGAAAAAATCTGTTGAAATTTGTAACATGATATATACGGGGCTCTACAAAGTTGCTTTTTCAATAATAAGCCTTGATTACATTAGAATTGGTTTATTTCATTTGACAGTGGTGAAAGTATCGTTCTATAATTTACGGATTTCTTGAATTGCTAGAAATTGATAAAAATTATCTGGACTTTCTTTCCTCTTTCTATTTCTTTTTCTTTCTTTTTCGTTTCTGGGCCTGAAGTTAGTTTGTCAGCCCAATATGGTATGTTACTCCGAAATGTTTTACTGTAAGGATGTAGCAGTATAGATAGTGTATAGACGGAGTTAGATACCTTGTATTACATCCTTCCGCACCCGAGAAGATTTTACGGTATACGGTATACTATAGCAATGATCTTGCAGCAAGTAAGAGTCTTTAAATTTTGAGAGCAGTCATTTACAAGTGAATTTAAATCATAATCAGAGTGTCAATGCCAAAGTAAATGATAGGGTCATGATGATGCTGGTAATCGTATATGTTGATACAGTTGTAAGGTACCAACTCTAAACGGATACAGTTTACTCGCTAATTTATCGCTTAAGACCCCCCCATTCTATTGTTTCAAGACATAGGGCTTCGTTTCCATTTCCATATTATTATTATCATGTTATAATATAATATTACACTTGACATGACTGGTTGTACATCGTCTCCCAGCTCGGATACTCATACATATATGTATACATAAATTTTGTATAACCTTATCCTGATCACTTGATTTCGCAACTTACTATCAAATCATACATGATTTCTTCGTTCCACTTTCCATTTTCTACTTTCTACTTTCTAAATCTATTTACTTTACTTTGCTTTGCTTTCACCCAACGCGTTTGACGTGCCATTTTACCCCAGGCAAATACTAAGTTTGACTCCCCACCTCTAATCGGTTTAAACTTTGTTTCAGTTAAAGGCCTAATTCATATTGTATCCTTTAACTTACGTTTTATTTTCTTTTCTTTTCCTGGCAGATGCATCATATACACTTGACTTGCTATATGATCGTAGTTTATTTAACATAGATACCCTCTGATATCCATATTATTTATGTCTTTTCCATTGACTTTAATATCGACCGCGGATTTTATACTTAATTCAGAATTTGACTTTGCGCCTCTCATAGCTATATAGTCTTCCATACACCTGTTCTACTCATACTTCTAGCAAGTATTAGGTGATCTTTCCTTATATTGCTTGACTTCAGTTTAAGGAATCAAGGGTTTCGGACTAGTTAAAAGTAGCTGATTCTTCTAATTTGTTCAGTTGGGTTTAACCTTTTTTTTTTTGTTGTTGTTTTTTCTATTGTTCATTTTTCTGACTGACTGTTTTTTTTTATTTTCACAGTAATTTTGGGTTTTTGTTTTTGTCTTACATATTTAGGAGGGATGCATAGTACGTATAAATAACTAATACCATATATTCTTGTCATCTGGTCATCTTGTCCTTGGGAAACATATTATGCTGGATGGCACATCACATCATAAACAACTGACTAGCCGCCGGTACAAGCCTCTCGAGAATTATCATTTCATACTGAAATCAAACTTGTGCTTGATGTCATTTTAACGTGCAAAAAGTACTGACTAGCCATTTTCATTTAGGTAATCAAAATAATTCGAACAGCATCAAAACTTCAAGTCCAATTTTCAATTCGATTCCTAACCCAAATAATATTAATAATAACAATAATAATATTAGGTACATTAAAAACAGTAATACTTTTAAAACAAACTCACTTGCAGGTTCAAGCTCAAATTTAAATTTTGATCAATACTCGAGTAATAATTTAATTTCGTTCCCAATATCAAATCTAATTTCAAATTCAAATTCAAATTCAAATTCTACCTCGTCTTTAAACTCCTCAGCATCGATTCCAATATCAATTCCAATCAACAATTCTACTCCACATTCAAAATCAAAAAATCATAACACAACTAAGATGTCCAGTATAAATAATACTGGCTTAGTTTCTCATATTACACATCTAAATAATCATATAAACAAACGAATTGATTATTTAGATTCAAAACTTGAATCAAATATTCAAAATATAAATGAAAAATTAGTTTTATTAACAAATAAAATTGATCAATTAGCTTCCACCGAGAATACAAATGGATTAAATGTAGTTCAATCTACTTCAAATAGTTTAAGACTATTAGAAACTTTTAGTAAACATCTTACAAATTTATCAAAAGAACTACAGATTATTTCAAATCCTACATCTTTTAATAATTCAAGTAACAACGCTCTTATACCACCAAATTCTCCCACACATGGTCGTCATTCACCTCAACCTTCTGAACAATCACCTTTCCATCAATCATCACAACCTCAATCAATACGTCAATCTCATCCTGATATAAATCAATCTCATCCAATAAATCAACAAAATAATCAAAATCAACAAAATCAACAACAAAGTTTACAATTTACAAATGTTCAAGATATTAATAAACCTTGGCCACGAGCTTTAAGTTTAAGATCTCCCGCACCTCAACCAAACTCAGCACCTTCATCTCCGTTTATGAGTAATCGTTTTAGTTTTGATTTTAATACTTTTCCTCTTGAAAGGAGTGCTTCCTTTAGTATCATGGGTCCATACCCAAACCAACAACAACCACACCCCCAACCCAATCAACAACAACCACCACCACCACCACCACCACAACAACAACAACAAGCACAACAAACACAACAAACACAACCACATCATCAACCACCACCACCTCAACCGCAACAACAACACCCACAAGCACAACTGCATCATCATCAACAATCTGAAAACTCAATGAGCGTTCCCTTACAACCTTTTCAACAAACACAGTCTCAACCTCAACTTCAACAATTTCAACAAGATTTAATATCACCGTACACATCTACTTCGAATTTAAATACAGGTGTTAATAAGAAAAATAATGGTCAACAACAACAACAACAACAACAATTACTTTTAAAAAACACCAAAGCTCAATCAATACCTATAAATAATCCAAACAATTATATTGTTTCATTACCTACTTCAAATATTTTACCAAATGATAGAGGTCAACTTACTACATCAAATGGATCATCCAATAATACTACAAATGATATACCTGATATTACAGGGGTTGGTACTGTAAACAACAATACAGGTAATAATCCAAACCCCAATAATACCAATAATAATGTTAATGGTAATACCAATCCCAATAACAGTAATAATAATAGTATAAATTCGAATAATAATACTGGTGGTAATATTCAACAAAGTTCATCATTAGGAACAACTGTTTATCATATGAATAATTTTGAAAATACAAATGAACATGGTGGTATAGATGAATTAAGTACTGCATCAATTGAACTGACAATACCTCATGATATCCAAAATATTGGAGAAATTGATATTCAATCAAGTAGTAAAAAAAAACGAAAGAAAGCCAATAAATTATTAAATTCATCAAAACAACAATCAGCAATTCAATCACCACTTCAACAATCATCAAATAACGAATCCATTGGGTCACCTATTAACTCAACAATTATTTCATCGTCAAATAAAAATAATAGTAACAATAATAGTAATAATAATGCTAGTCCTGCTAATAATGCATCAGGGTCAATGTTGATACCCAATAAAAAATTTGTTAATGTACCGCAGTATAAATTAGAAAAATCTTTGAAAACTGTTCAAGAAATTTGGCAAGAATATGAATATGGATTAAATGATAAACCACCATTAAAATTATTAGAAGCAAAATATAATACAAAATGGAGAAATGAAACTGAATCAAGAACTTTTTTAAGAAGGAAGAAAATTTATGAAGCAATTGAAATTGGTAAAACCAAAGGATTTGATGAATCTACAATAATTGATGAATTAGAACAATTAAGAACTTATAGTTATTTTGATGCAATAAAGAAAAAACCATTACAATGGTTGTATTCTAATATTCCTCCAAAATATAATAGTAATTAAACCTTTTTTACATTTACCTCAACAATTATGGTGATAGATTTATTTTATTTTTCTTGTTTCGTTTAACTACAATTTTTTCCTCCCCTCCCCACCCCCTTCCTACTATCACCCCCTATTATTAATAAAACTGTATACTACTCTATCTGTACTATAAAAATTTATTTGAATTGAATATCTGGACGCTAAAAAATAAATTAAAATCGTCCAATTTTTCAATGTTCAAATTTTTTAAAAGGTGAATTGTTTAATTTCACTTAAATGTAATAAAGGTAAATTCCGCACCGTTAATTGATTTTACACCAAATTGCATACACGTAGGTTATTTTTTGTTTAATATTTTTTTTTTGGGTCTCTTTAGTTTCGCTTAAGCGAATACTTGTGAATTGCACAAACTATAGAAGCAGTTTAAACTGATTCGATTACATTGACTAGATTATGTTGACTTGTAGTATTGGCAATTACGAAAATCAGGGATAACAATGTAGTTCATATTTGGTGCAAAATAATAAGGATTCTGAAATAAACAAACAAACAATCAAATTAAACATATTTGCATAATCAACCGTGACATATTGCTAAATGCATATGAATCTACAATACTATGCTTTAAGATTTGAGCAATATTTACCCAGTTTGAATAGCACCTCAAACGTGACGAAAAAAAAAAGAAGGTTGTTATTATTTTTTTGGCAATTTTTCCCAATGGCAAAAAATTGATTCAAAATTTAAGAAGGAGCTCAAAACTATATTAACCGAAATTGCAGCTTATTTCGCTTTATTTTTTTTTTTTATTCAGAAAAAGAAACAATTAGCCTGATAATACCCGAAGTAATTTTCCATGGTTATCTTACATGAGATAGTTTCATGGGAAAGGTATAGTTTCATGGTAAAGGTATAGTTTCATGGTAAAGGTATCGTTTCGAATGAAAAGATGTTGAAATTGTAACAAATAAGTCAGAGTGGTCAGTTATTAGATGTGTTGTTTTGCTAGAACTTGTAGACTTATTTTCTTTTAATATTTTAAAACTGATTTTGATACAATTGTGTGGAATAAAAAGCAAAATTAGCTCAACACTTTTATATTTAATCTGAAATTTTACGAGAAATCTGACATCAAGCACATTTTACACCGAAACAGTAAATAGAGGCTCTAACTTCTATTCGAACGAAGAAAGATAAAAGCAATATTGCAAGAATAGAAAACAGTAGTCTTGCTGAGTGGTGTGTGAAGAGGCTGTAATGAAATGTAAGTTATTCAAAGGGGTGCGTTTTACTATGTCAAACCCTTTTTGCATGTTGTCTCTTAAACCCGTCTCATTTTATATCAGCCTTCACCACAGAACAGCATACTCCCAATAACAGAACCAAAGGCAACATCTATGACTGAGAATGTAAAGTAGTCTTATGTATATATCCAGGTAATTCATATACTTGTTTTCGCGTATATCGTAGTTATTGCCAAATATTTACAGGGTACTTTTCTTTCATTGTGTTTTTTTTTAAACGAAATCGCACCGACCAAAGGTGTGGGGGTACAATAATGAAATAATTCTGTGAATACCGTTACAGCCAACTTGAACTGTTTTGACAATAGGATTCACGAAGATGAGAAGTAAATGTAAGATAATCTTGAACTCATAGTAATAGGGAATTGTCGACAACAATTTGAATCCATTGGTGGTGATGATTTTTAGATCAATGCGAACTGGTATGCTCTTGCTAAAAGTATCATCGTGGAGAAATATATCCATAGATTACATGAGCTCATGCAATAACCATTCAATATGATGGTATATATGTAAGCACACCAAATTTGCGTCAAGGTCGCCTGACTTATAAGAAAAGGATGAATTCATGGCAATTGTGTTTCATCGTTCAACGTTGTCACTTTCATGAGAAACAAAAGATTAGTCAACTCATAGAAAGGTAAGTAAGTCGCAATTGCAAATCATGACCACCTCGAATACATACTCAGAGACATATTGAACTCTTCACCAGCTTCTTTATAATCATCAAATCTGAACATATTTTATCATAGTGTTACTTCATATAATTGCAACCAATGAAGAATTACACAAATATGATTATTTATGGTGTACGGACAAAATATATTTTTTTTGTGAGAGCTCATCTTGTCTTTTGATCTCGATGTCTGATAAGAGTTTGATATATGAAGTTGGTGAAAGAATCAAAATAAACTTGTTTGAGTATATATGCAAGACGACATGGCTCCAGCAGCAGCACTTAACTCTAATGAGCAGATGAAAAGACCAGGCTCACCTTCATCTTTCGGAAACGAACTCAAAAAGGCACACATTGACAATGAAGCAAAACAAATTGAACCAGTACAACAAGAACCAACACAACAAGAAGTCAAACAAAATGAAGTAACACAAGAAACATCGCAAGATGATGTTAAGAGCAGCATAGAATCAAATAAAACTGACCAACAACAAAAACCTAGACAAAAACAACCAAAAAAGCCAAAACAAGTTAAAAGAAAATATAAAGCCAAAGAAGTTGAAGCAACATCACCAATGGGAATATTACAATTAGAAATAAAAGAATTACAAGAAAAATTCAAATTAACCGAGGAACAAATCTCTAATGATATGAAACTTATACTTAATGATCCATCATTAAATCCAATTTATCATCGAATTGTTGAAAATATTGAAATTCTTAGATTAAGTTCAAATGGTGATGGGTTAGCAATAATTCCTCATCCTACAAAACCAGATGGTAAACAAGTAGCTCTTGTTCCATTCGGACTACCCGGTGATATAGTAGATTTAAAAATTTTTAAATCTCATCCATTATACGTTGAAACTGATTTATTAAATATTAAAACACCATCAAGTTATAGAGATGATTCATTAATTAATTGTAAATATTTTGGTAAATGTTCAGGATGTCAATATCAAAGTGTTGAATATGATCAACAATTAATTTTTAAAAGACAAACAATTGAAAATGCTTATAAATATCTTGCTCCTATATTATCATCACAATTGAATGCATTACCAAAAATTAGTGATACAGAACCATCTCCATTAACTTATAGTTATAGAACAAAATTAACTCCTCATTTTAATCTTCCATATACCAAACCTAAAGAATATGATGCTCCAAGTTTGGGATTCGGTGCTAAAGGTAGACCAACATGGAGACCTAACGTTGAAGGAGGTCCTTATTCAGTTTTAGATATTGAGGAATGTTCAATTGGTACCCCAATGATTAACCAAGGTATGAAGAATGAAAGATCAAGGTATCATAAAGAATACATGAAGTACAAAAAGGGGGCCACCATTTTATTAAGAGAAGATACGAATGTTTTAAAAGCAGGGGAAACTTTTGATGAAATAACTCATCCAGGTTCAACAACACCAGAGGGTGAATATTCAAAAATTGAAGTTGATATTAGTAATGAAGATAAATCAGGCAATGAAAAATTAATCAAGACATGTGTTACAGATCCAAGACAGATTGTTAGAGAATACATTAATGGTTTCACATTTGAATTCTCGGCTGGTGAATTTTTTCAAAATAATAATTCAATCTTACCTACTGTTACCAATTATGTAAAATCGAATTTAACAATTCCAAATTCTAAAGCAGATGAACCAAACTATTTGGTTGATGCCTATTGTGGATCAGGATTATTCTCAATCACTTGTTCAAATAATGTTTCAAGAGTCATTGGTGTCGAAGTTAGTGCTGATTCAGTTAAATTTGCTGAACGTAACGCAGAGACAAATAATATTAAAAATGCAACTTTCATAGTTGGTAAAGCTGAAAAAATATTCGGTAATATTGACACCCCATCAAATAGAACATCGGTAATTTTAGATCCTCCAAGAAAAGGATGTGATGATGTTTTCTTAAACCAATTAAGTGAATATAACCCCGCCAAAATAGTATACATTAGTTGTAATGTCCATTCTCAAGCTAGAGATCTCGATTGGTTCATCAATAAAACAACCAATGGTAGTAAGTATCAGGTTGAAAGTATAAAGGGCTTTGACTTTTTCCCTCAAACACATCATGTTGAAAGTATAGCAGTCCTAGCTTTAAAGTAAAGAGAGTTGTCATTTTTTAAATTACGTTTCGCTTTTCTGTATCTCATATACATTTGTTTGTAGACAAAGCTACTTTATTTATTAATATATTTATTGCTTAAAGTCAATACTGTAGTGAGGTAGTTATATCCAAGACATTTCTACACTTGTTTATGTGCTTTCCTTTATCATTTGCAGCTATATCTCAGAGTGCGACTTTTCTCATGCGTTTGCATAGCACAAAGTGTCTGAGCGCCAGAGTCTCTAGGTCACATGATAAGGGCTAAAGCCCTCACAGCTGACAGGCCCTGCACATAAACCAAAATACTGTGCATTTTTTTTTTATGATTTGTTTTAGTACCACCAATTCCAGTCGCACTCGCCAGATTGCCAGTGAGGTTCGTGAAAATTTTATTGAAGCGAAAACATCATTACAAAAAATGTACTAGTTAAAGATACTTCTAATAGTTATCAACTTCATCTATCACACAACGTAAATCAGCCAAAATGGAAAACGATAAAGGTCAATTAGTAAGTATCGATACTACCAGAACCGCCAGTCAGCTCGAATACATGAATATTGTTGTTAATGCTAATGTCTTCACCTCCACTAGATACCTTGAATAATATCTGCTGAATGATATAACAACTCATTTTTATCACGAGGAATAAATAAACTTCACTCATGAAATATTAGGGAGAGAATCAGTCCAATTTACACTTCAACACCAAGCCATTTTCATAATGGTAAAGAGTGATATGCGTTATCATATACCGATGTATATACATAGAGATCATAAATCATAATCCAGACAAGCGTGAAGAAAATTTTATACAACGAACCTTAGTCAAGCAAATGTTTCAAGTAATATCCGGTATTCTTGATACTTAGATCTGAATCGAAGACGAACAATAAAGTATTCATGATAACAAGACTGACTTGTGAAGATATAATATATTCAATGAATCATATACTAACCATAATTTAGGTCGAATTATACGTCCCAAGAAAATGTTCTGCCACCAACAGAATCATTAAAGCTAAAGATCACTCTTCAGTTCAAATTAACATTGCCAATGTTGATGAAGAAGGTAGAGCCGTCCAAGGTTCAAACACCACTTACGCTTTATCCGGTTACATCAGAGGTAGAGGTGAATCTGATGATTCATTAAACAGATTAGCTCAACAAGATGGTTTATTAAAAAACGTCTGGAGTTACTCCCGTTAAGATATCTGTGCATTATTAATTTATAATTATAATTATTAGTATATTAAATAATAAAAAATGATAAAACTATATTAATTCGAGCTTTTTGAAACTGCTTTCAAAGTAAACTATATATATATAATTGTCTTTTATTATATATTTATGTGTCTGTATATCTAACTAATGTCATAAAAACTTAGGTATTGTCGTTATTATGTAGAATATAAAAAAAAAGAAAAAAAAACGTAAAAAACATCCGTACCCATTCCCGTATCCAAGAATCTCGTATTGTCAAATACCGAATTGGGAATATCGAATTAGGAACCATAAATCACACCACATCAATGATAGGATCTAATAAAAGAGCCTTTCAATAAACAAGATGGTCTGGTCATTTCCGAGTATCCCATAAACTAGAGTCGACTCATAAACCATCAGATAGGCTCATACTTTTCTTTGTTTTTTAAATCGATTAGTTTAGCAACAATCTAACAAATATTTTACTCCACAATAATAAAAGACCCCTCGAAATATAAAACACCCACAAAACTGAAACAATTTCCCGGCTTTTATTTATTGAAAATTAACCAATGATATATATATATATATAGTGATACATAACATACACATCTTTTCATAGAACTCGTTATCTTTCATAGATATCCGAGTAAAAACAAGCAATACAATCAACTCACATGACCAATGCCATTGTATCACTTTTGTATAATACCAATTATTTACCTGGTGCTCTTGTATTAGGGATATCCATAAGGAAGTTATTATCATTGGAGCGTCAACATGGAGACCTGAACATTCAACTAGTTTTACTTATCGATAAAGGACAATTCAGTCAGTATCAATTATCTTTGTTATTGAAATTTTATGATGAACTAATCGATGTTGCCATACTTGCATCTAATTTATCAAACAAATTGAGTAATGATTTAGGCAGACCTGAATTAGATAAGACATTCACTAAAATTCAATTATGGTC
This sequence comes from Soucietia sequanensis, assembly GCA_030557975.1. Lineage (NCBI taxonomy): Eukaryota > Fungi > Ascomycota > Pichiomycetes > Serinales > Metschnikowiaceae > Soucietia > Soucietia sequanensis. The sequence goes on from JANIJN010000004.1 coordinate 107,792, forward strand.
ATTATACGATAAGTTTGAAAAAATATTGTACTTAGATGCTGACACCTTACCAAATATCCCGACTACCAATGAACAATCATCGATCTTGAATTTATTAAAGCTAGATTTTCCGAAAAATTATATTTTGGCTGCTCCTGATAGTGGATTTCCTGATATTTTTAATTCGGGGGTATTCTTATTGAAACCAAATGCATCGGATTACAATAATCTTGTCCATATCGTTCAAAGTTCACGAGATGAAATAAGTTTTGATGGTGCAGATCAAGGTTTGTTAAATCAATATTTTAACTCACAACCTGATTGGATTGTTGATTTGTTACAAGATGACGAGTCAAGTGTTTTACGAAGCTTCGAAGTGCAATCTTCAAGTTGGATTAAGATACCGTTTATGTATAATACTACACCATCGGCACAATATGAATACTTACCTGCTTATAAACATTTTGCTCAACCTGTTGAAACTACACCAAGCCAAAATTTGAAAACAACCCCATTTGATATCAATCAAAGTGAGTCTGATGTTACTAATAATCAGTTAAAGTCAATTAATCAAACATTGGAAAGATATAATTATAGTGCCCTAAATTTCTACGACGGCGAAAACACTCAAATAAAATTGATTCATTTTATTGGACCAATCAAGCCGTGGAATGGAAATTCACAATATGGAATTTTTACAAAATGGTGGAACATTTGGAATTCAACTTTTGATTACAAATCAGTTTCTGAGGTTGTACATTCAGACCATGAGTCCATCTTCCCATCAGTTATCGAACCATCACTTAACAAAAATCTTATAGATCATACTTCAAATGTCGAAGGTTCTATTGCAAACGAACTGGTGAAAGAGAATCAGAGTGAAGGAGCTCAAAGTGAGAAAATTGATGAATTCGTTCACGAACATTTCCAAGATTACGCCTTGCCTGAAATCAAGGGCCCTGAAGATTTATGCGATCCTAATAATTACCAACATATACCAGATTTAATTCAACCGAATCCCGATGCTTCTTGGAATTCAGCAATTGAACCTCCTCCTCACTCTTCAGGACATCAAAAGGTCGAGTCATTTGGTAACGGACGTTTGGAAAGTGACTTTAGATCATTTACCAATGCTTGGGACTCTAACTTGAATGAAGATAATAAAATTGACAAAGATTCTGTTGCAGTATCAAAACCAGAGACAAATTCATTAACCGAATCAAAAGTTGATTCGTTCCAAGATTCTGAATTTGGATTTTATAAAAATCAAAAAGCAGAACGAGTGTTTAACGACGACTCAAATTATATTCCCAGTCATTTATTATCGCTTGAAAAGAAAGATCAAAGGAAACCGCAAGATCCTGAACGGTCTTCAATGAATGTCGATGATCAGAATGAAGTCACTAGTATTGACGCAATCCAATTTAATAAGGTGAACGAGAAGTTAGAAAAATTGGGTCTTATTGACGATAAACACGAAGTTGAAGAGATATTTAGTGACATAGATGGTGAGGATGAGAATGATGGAGATCATGAGTATACTCCCAAACTTTTCCCATGGGAGTTCAAACAATCTATTGCACCCGAAAGAGTGTTTGACTAAATACTGAAACCCAAAACATTCAGACTCACATGTAAACTAAATAATTTTTTACTTAAGTATACTATAACTTTGTTCTGATCAAATAGATATCTACTTGTAGGTTGCAATACGCTACATACTTCAGTAGGCACGCACGTGATACGAGTGTTACCCGGCGTGTAGAAAGGAAAAAAATTCAAATCGCATCAAGTAAAAATTTTTAACCTGATAAATTTTTTTCAGTAAGCGCAGAAACATATACACTAAACAATTTTGTAATTCTGGGATTTTTTTTTTTTTTTTTTTGAATCAAAACTAAAAGGAAAAACTTCTCTTTTTTACCCCCTATTTTACCATCTTATCTATTATCCATAGTATTATTACTTTATAATCTTAAATAATAGCACTTATTCAACATGGCTTCCAACGGTATCACTGATGTTGACTCAGGTTTAATTGAAACCAACTACGACAACGTCGTTTACACATTCGATGAATTAAACTTAAAACCAAATATCGTTAGAGGTATTTTCGGTTACGGTTACGAAACCCCATCAGCTATTCAACAAAGAGCTATCTTACCAATCACTGAAGGTCGTGATGTTTTAGCTCAAGCTCAATCTGGTACTGGTAAAACTGCTACTTTCACCATTTCCGCTTTACAAAGAATTGATGAAAATTTAAAAGCAACTCAAGCTTTAATTTTAGCTCCAACCAGAGAATTAGCTTTACAAATTCAAAATGTTATCACTCACATTGGTTTATACTTAAACGTTACCGTCCATGCTTCAATTGGTGGTACTTCCACTCTTGATGATATTGAAGCTTTCAAATCTGGTGTCCAAATTGTTGTTGGTACTCCAGGTAGAGTTTTCGATATGATGGAACGTGGTTCATTCAAAACTGATAAAATTAAAATGTTCATTTTAGATGAAGCCGATGAAATGTTATCATCTGGATTTAAAGAACAAATTTACAACATTTTCCGTTTATTACCAGGAACTACTCAAGTTGTCTTATTATCTGCTACTATGCCTCAAGATGTCTTAGAAGTTACCACTAAATTCATGAACAATCCAGTTCGTATCTTAGTTAAAAAAGATGAATTAACCTTAGAAGGTATCAAACAATTTTATATCAATGTTGAAGAAGATTCTTTCAAATTTGATTGTTTATGTGATTTATATGATTCTATTTCTGTTACTCAAGCTGTTATCTTCTGTAACACTAGATCAAAGGTTGAAATGTTAACCACCAAATTAAAGGGTCAAAATTTCACCGTTTCTTCAATTCATGCTGATTTACCTCAAGCTGATAGAGATACCATTATGAACGAATTCAGATCTGGTTCATCCCGTATTTTAATCTCAACTGATTTATTAGCTAGAGGTATTGATGTTCAACAAGTTTCTTTAGTTATCAATTACGATTTACCAGCTAACAAAGAAAACTATATCCATAGAATTGGTAGAGGTGGTCGTTTCGGTAGAAAAGGTGTCGCTATTAACTTTGTTACCGATCAAGATGTTGGTATGATGAGAGAAATTGAAAAATTCTACTCTACTCAAATTGAAGAAATGCCTGCTGATGTTGGTAACTTATTAAATTAGATATAGCTTGTTAGTATTATTATCACTATGATTGTAAAATTATCTTTACAAAATATCATTCGATCGTGCTTTTTTTTCTAATCACTTTCAATATGTTAAGTAAAAAAAAAATAAGTTCTAATTCATAATTATCTTTCAATCTTTTCTAACTCTCGTTATTTATGTCATTGTAATCTTTTTGCCCTAAAGTTTCAAATATAAAAATATAATTAAGTTCGTCATTCTTATCTTTGTAAATTAAATCAATTCATGTATAGATTACGCATATATGAGATCAGTGCAATTTCAATTCTTTTTGTTTTTTGCGTAAAAAAAAATGTTTATCTGTTTTCTATATCCACGATAGATAAGCAGTACAAAGCAAATCAAAGATGTTTCCCTCATCATACTCCATGCCTGGGGGCTTCCCGATAAGCCCTACTGCTCCGATAGCGTCTAACTCAGATACGTTTGTATCAAATGAAACGAGGCCAGATGACTCAAACTCTCCCCGAATAATAACAGAATCTGCAGGCGAACTAATAGATTTTGAACAATCAATGAAATTCAACAATAAACTGCAACTAGTTAATAAAGGAAAGAATCAGTATCATTTTTTATCGCAACTTGATTCACTAGCTTATGTTTTAGTCGGTTATCAATTTATAAAATATTGCCACTCTGCATGTATATTGCCATTGATCCTACATCTTTTTTTACAAAAAACATTATCACCCGATGTAATTCAAAATAATACAAATGATGAGGCAGTTGGTGTTGGATTAAGAGCTATAATAAATATTGTCACGAGGCAGCAATTAGATGTTGCAAATACCGATGAAACAGTTTTAAGACCATCAAGAGTTGAAATAGGAGAGAAAATTCTAAGAAGAACATGTCAAATGATTTACTGGAAATTTCTCTTTTGTTTCATTTATCACATAATGTTCATTTGCATGTGGGTGATTCTGGTCTCTGATGAAGGTCACTTGAAAGCATTGGAACATGGTACTTGGTGGTTTGTTTCATTCATGGGTGAATCAATCCCAATTGATTTAAATGTCAATTCTAATATATGGACTAAGTTATATAAATTAGGGCTTCCTGGTTTGTTGATTACTGACATACTAATACTTTACATCCAACTCATTCAATTCCAATGTCTTTACAAACAGTCAACAATTTCTCCACTTGGTATACCCATAGGTGAAGAAGAAGGTTATATAATCAGAAGTGTTAACGACACAACCTATAATAATCTGCCTCTTGCCGAACTTGAAGATGGAACTTCTAACATACTTCATGTTAAGTTATGGGAAGTGTTTGAAAGAGAGTCTTTCCTAAGTAAACCTTCGTAGTAAATATTTAGTTTCAAAATCTATATACCATTTAATAACGTTTTTGTATACAAAAAAAAAGTGTTGCGTCTTATATCGCACTATATCAAAACTTTTTTTGAAACTTTAGAGTTGTAACACTTTCCGAGTAGCTTGACTTCATAGATCATATGCCTTTGTTGAAAAAGCATTTCGTTAAGTCAAAGACCTATCTAAACGGCATCTCGCCCTTGATAAAAAGAAGAATCAAAGAACCATATGCTATAGGTTATCCTAATCAAGTAATTCAAAATGATACAGCTATTCAAGCACGTAAATCCGAAATACATGAAAAATTATTCCCTTCAGAATTCATGAATTTACTAAATGAAAACAAAATAACGCCCAAAGTTTGGAAATTATATGGCACAAACTATATAAATAAATACCCACAAAGGCTTACTGGCATCAAACTTTTTGAATTCCAAAGTGGGTACAAAAACCCATCTGATGTTAAAAACATTTGGAATTTACTAAGTAAAAATGAAAGAGATCATTTTACAAATGGGCCTAATATTGATAAACTATTTAAAGAGCAAATCAGAATTTGGCAAGGCTATGAAATCAATGAGCATATAAGAAGAAATCCAACCAGTGTTGAAGAACAAGAAAATCCATTTTTATTGCTGACTTTATATCCATGGGAAATTATAAAAGACAAATTGAGGAGTAAACGAAAAATACAGGAAATCAACATTGATTACTATGACTTGATTATCGCAAATGTTATAGACAAACGTGGTAAAACTCCCTCGGGTAAAACATTATTAAGGTACCAAAAGCCTAAAGAAAATTTCAATAGATTAACATCGCCAGAAAAACAAGAATGGATGAATAGAAGTGAAAGAGAATATGATAATAAGCAATTGTATCATGAACAGAAAATTAAGTTTCAAAACTTTCAGTCTAGTATGCAAGAAGGGCTTACTGGATATCATCTTTTCCATCAAGAACAGTATCAACTATATTCTAAGAAGAACATTGAGGAAACTATAAAAGCTGCATCAATCAAAAAATGGAATAATATTTCTACTGATGAACGTGGTGAATACTACAAATTACCTGAATCCAAATCGGGTCTGATTGGATTTGATAAGTTTTGTCAAGCAGAAATTGAAAACTATATGGAGAATAAGTATACTGAATTGTCACACAATAAAATAAATCTGAATATTGGTAAAGCTTGGAAAGCACTTAGTGATGAAAAAAAATCCCAATACACCAATGAAAATGAAGGGTTCTCAAATACTAGAGCATATCGAGAATTGATACTTGATTTCAAAGTTATGAGAATAATGAGATTTATTTATGATGTTGTTGGAATTGTTGGATTAAAACCTGGTGAATTCGATTGGAAATCAGATATGAAGTCAAAAACTCAAGGATTTACATACTTAGATAAATATTATACCGACAAGATTATTCAGAGACAAAAAGGTTTGGCTTATCTACAAAAGGGTACGGACATAGACGATATCATTAAACCTTGATCAAAATCGAAATAAGTTCAAGCTTTCAACTAGTAGATTCATGACTAAGAATATAATTTGTTTCTCACTACTGTTTTGGCAGCAAATATTAAGCAGTATCATACGAAATACTTAGTGGTGCCATACTTGCATCCATATAGTAGTCGTGTTGACTCATTGTACAATATATATTTTACATCCACATAAGGTTCAGATCCAAATAAAACGTGACACAAACACGAAGTCTAGCTTTTTGAATTTTTTTCTTTTTCTTTCTAGTTTTTCATTTATATAGACGCGTGTGATTTTGTATTATATATAAGTCGAGCATGGTGATTTAAATTGATTGACTGCACTGTTCTTCTCAATAATCCTAATAATATAAACTAATAATCATATAAACTAATAATAATATACATAACAAAATGACAACTCAAGAAAAATTAATCAAAAAACAAAAAATCGAAGGTGAAGAAAATCCACAAGATTTAAAAATATACTTACGTTCAGATAAAGCCACATTACCAACCAAAGGATCAATTTTATCAGCAGGTTATGATTTATATTCTTCTGAAGATGGATTAATACCTAAACAAGGTCAAGGTATGATTTCAACTGATATAAGTGTGATTGTTCCCATTGGTACTTATGGTAGAGTTGCCCCAAGATCAGGATTAGCTGTTAAACATGGAATTTCAACTGGTGCAGGTGTTATTGATGCTGATTATAGAGGTGAAGTTAAAGTTGTTTTATTTAATCACTCAACAAAAGATTTTGAAATTAAAAAAGGTGATAGAATTGCACAATTAGTTTTAGAAAGTATTGTCAACGCTGAAATTAAACAAATTTCAATTGATGAATTAGATAATACCGAAAGAGGTTCAGGCGGATTTGGTTCAACTGGTAAGAACTAATTGTATAATTGTATAATAGATAATATATGTAATAATTTAACGCATTTCATTCAATAAAGATTATTTTTTGATGCTAAATAGCTATATGACAGACTTTTTACAAAATGATGAATAATAGATAAGTCGAAATACAAAGTGTGTGTATAGGGTCTTGCTCTGTAATTGTATATGTTATTGAACAAATTAACAAACCAAAAACTACTCTGTATTTCAAATTTGAGTATACGAAAAGAAAATAAAATAAAACAGAGGATAACGTCATTAATCATTGAATCATACAAAAAGGTTCGAATGTATGATATTAAATGTATAATAAATAAAACTTGTTCTTTGACGAATGATAACTAAATCGAATTAAGTAAACTTCTTGAATTAACACATAGATTAATCAATAGATTTAAAAATTCAGTTTATATGATCTAACTTTCTATATTGAAAATTTAATTTGCAGCTGATTCTGACTTTTGTTTTTTATCGACAACTCTTAATTGAGCATCTTTTGAATCTTCATCATTTTCTATTTTCATACCTTCACTTGCAGTATCTTCATATTCATCCAAATTGATTTCATCTTTAACTTGATTGACAGTATCTTTTTCTCTGTAGTTTTCTTCATTAATTAATTCTTCTTGTTCTTTCAAGACATTCAATCTCAATTTAGAATCATCAGATAATTCTAATTTGGCAACATTGTAAACTTCATCAGGAATTGACGATAATACGGAGAATAAAGCATCATAATAATTTTCAATCGATCCTGAATGTTCACCATATGTGTAAGTTGATGCTAAAATCAATAAGGTTGATGGAATTTTCTGTCTTAATCTAAGATCTAACCAAGTGGATAAATCTTCTCTTAATCTAGCTGGTGAGACATCAACGGTTTTGATACCTCTTTGAGAACATGCTGTTTGTAATTCAGGGATGGTTAAGGATTCGACACCTTCATAATCAATGGCTTTATCATCCTTGATAATTGTTAATAAACGATGTCTGATTTGATAACGTAAAATTGAATCACTACCGAAAGGTCTTAAAGACATATACTTTGCCATTGCAACTAATTGAGGACGAGATAAATTATCTAAAACTTGATCATTTTTAAACATTCTAGCGACTTGGGTTAAATGTTCTCTTGTTGGAGTTTTGCCTAAAGAAATAATATGGAAAAATGTAACGAAAGCTTCTCTTTCTTCATCAGTAATTTTTTTAGATAACTTAAGACCGGACTCTTCCATTGTTTTTTTAATATATTCAGAAGCAGAAACTCTTGTTTTTGATAAAAGAGAACGCTTCTTTTTACGATCTTGTTTTGATTCATAAGTTGAAGGTAATAAACCTGGGAAAATTTTTAATGCAACTGGTAATAATAATTCAGCAAATGGAACGAGAATAAACATCGAGAATGGAACTAATCTAATGACATCTACTATAGTTCTTTGTAATTGACTTGCTTCTCTTCTCGATAATCCATAACCTGCCACCATTTTGAACAATAATTTAGTTGAAACTTTCATTTCATAACCTAATAATTTAGTACCACTCCAATAATGTTGAGCTTCATGTTTGACTTTTTCCCAGATTGATTTTTTAGGCTCTGCACTTACAATAGTTGTTTCATCAGACTTAGAAGAAGGTGATGATGGAGACGAGGATGCTTTTTCAACTTCGGTGTTAACAGTTTGTTCATTTGGATCAACAAGTTGCTTTTTACTTTTGTTTGCCAAATCTTGATTTGTGGGTATGTTTTTTTGAGAGTTTGATATTGACGAGTTTGATCTAATTAAAGACGTTATTAAAGGAATATTAGTATTATGACGATTCAAATTGCTATATAACCCAGGAGTTAAGGGATACCTGTTATACACACCAATAGACTTGAGAGATGTGAAATAACGAACTTTATTGATTAAGTTATTAGAATAAGTATTTGTCAAGCGAGGAGATAAAGCTTTATTCAATAACATTGGAGAACTCATGGTTCTGTGGAAAGATTGAAGTGATATAAAATGCAGTGTATTTTAGATACAAAGAAAAAAGATAATTGAAAAAAAAATGTATTGGTAATGGATCTTTGTATTAAGAGTATTTATAAAGGTGGTTGAATGGTAATAAATATTTGGTGTGACAGTAGATATTTGAGGTGTAAAGATGGTTGGGTTGATTGACAGGTGGTTTTTGGTGTGGTTTGGTGGCGGTAAAGAGGAACAAATAATGAAAAAAATCCTAAAGTATGGAGAAGTCAAAAAATCGCTTCCCAGTGAGAAAAAGAACTAACAAAGAAGTTTTTTTTAAGCTGGCAGAAAAAAAGTCGTGTCTTTTCGACCACTTTGCCTAATCGGATTTAACGGCCTAAATTAAATACTATAATCATGAAATATGAATGAACTATATGAAACTAATACTATACTTCTATATTGATACTAGCTAGTGTAATAAGCACTCAGGATTGATCTAAGATTCCTCGTCGAGTTTTGAGATTTTCGCTTGTTCTTTTGATTCTCCATTGACCCCAATGATTATGATTTTGTCAATCAATGTATGGAAATCTTCATCTTCTCCATCCACAAATATATTCAAGCTTTGAACACTTTGAAATCTAACAAATTTAACTTTGGCTTCGTACCAAACGTTTTCTTCAGTCTCTTTGATCTTTTCAATGTGAGGAGCATTTGAATCATCAACGTCATCGAATGATTTGATACTATTGTCGTTGAACCAAATTTTAATGAGATTTGGTATTTGAGTTTCTGTAAATTCTTCTTCATCTAATTCGAGTTTCGATACATCATCGACTTTGCTAATATCCGGTTTCTTGAATGAAATCAAGAGTGAATAAATTTTTGAGATATGGGTCAACGGTACGTAAAATAATATTTGTGAATCGGAATCCGAGTAAATTGTACTTTTTTCAATTGGATAATTGAATCTAAATACATTTTTCACATCTGCTTCTTCTCCTTTGATAAGTGGTAAAGTATTCAATGCTTCAAATTGAGGGAAATAAATCGAATCATTTAAAATTTCAAAACCTTTTGGAATATATTTTTCAACCTGTTCATATATTGGTGATGACTTTCTTTTGGACAAAACTCCGTTCCCTTTTCTTTCGTGTACTGTTGTATCAGCACTCGACTTTTCACTCAATCTATTGAATAATTTATTTACCTCAGGTATATTAGCCCCTTGGATTCTTTCAGTCTCTATACCGTTCTCAAAGTTTATAAATGTTGGAATACTAGTCACTTGATATTTCCCTGCTAATTCCTTTTGTGAATCCAAATCTACTCTAACGACTTCAACTTTTGGGTATCTTGGGTCTGTGTATGATTGATCAAGCAATGGTTTAATTGCTTGACATGGTCCACACCAACTTGCTGTAAAATTTGCCACTAAATATTTATTGTTCTTCAAGTACTCATTGAAATCTGCGGTTGATTTAACGAACTGTATTGTGTCTGACATTTCGATTTATTTTGGCTGCTAATGAAGCTATTCTATATATAAGGGACTATTGTAATTGATAGACTCTTTGTTCTATTTGTATTCGACCATAATCATGTAATTGTAGATTTATTGAGTATTATATAAAATTCGATAAATACCATAGAGGCACGGATGTTTTCCGATAATCAACTACCTATAATTAACATCTATTACTCCATTCATGATAGATTAGAGATTCACGATGCGATAAGAGGTGTAACACCTACACTCAATACAGAGGGTGAGCATATTTCATAGGCGCGTGGCTGGCTTTAAGTAATAGGAAGTAATCGATGTCTTATCAAGCTACCAAAATGCCAGATTCCTTACCAGACGATAGTCTAGAACCTAAATCAGATAAGAAGAGAGATGTTTCATCGACACTGACAAAAACTCCGTTGTCTCCACTTCGACTTTCAAGCGCTCAGTTTGATCCATCATCATCCTCAGAAACTGGAACATCATCCCCGTCAAACCGGGTTATTCAATTATACGATAGCCCTACTAATACCAACCATGGCACGACAGTAAATCATGATAAACTCACAAGATCGCCGTCTTCGAAGTTTAAACCAAAAAAGTATGATCATTTCAATCCAGATATTGAGCTTGAGGATGCTTTGCAGAAATTGAATCATGAGATACATGATAACACACTAGAAATATCAAATTCACATTTACAATCGCGGTCAACTTTGTATTCGGCAGAGACAGACCATAATCAAGGTCAAGCATCTGATGGTGCTAACGGTGTGAATAATTCTGATACCACTCCAGTATTGGTGGACCAAAACCATGAACCTCAAAATACAGAAGAATCATCAAAGCAATACGAAGATCAAATAAGACTGGCCAAGCATTTAAGCTCATTATTCCTTAATACGAGGAAAGTTCTACGAGCAAATTATAACATAGCTGACCCAATAGAAGACACAAATCACGTAGAACACATGAACCAGCTTGATTCATATCCGAAAAAAAGCATTTCAATATCAAGAAGTACATTGATGAGAGCCAAGAAAGTTGAATCATCAATTGGTTTGAAGTATATGTATATTCAAAGAATCTATGATTGGTCCGTTCTTAATCGTGACTCTATATCACACCCAGGAGTTGAAGGTATATATAACCCACTTCAAATTTTGAGAAATAGAAGAATCAGAGCGAAATATCATGAATATCCAAAACAACTATCTACCAAAATTCTACCTCTCCCTTCAAATGTATTCAGTGAAAATAATGAAAATTTAAAGAAACCCTGGAAAATGATATGGGCAATTGAATTATCAGAGTTATTGAGTGACACCAGTTGGAGAACAGCTCACTGGAACGAACTTCGAAAGCCAAATGGTGACTTATGGTTTCCCATGCCAAATGTTAATATTTCAAGTGATTCATCCACATATACCAAAAGTACCAAAAGATCAAAAGTAAAGAAAAGATTACATGACAAGATTTTCAGGGATAATCAAATCGAAAGCGATGATTCGGATTCTTCGACTACAAATGAATCAAGTCAGGTGAAAAAAATTCGGGTCAATGATAAAATAAGAACTTTATCAGGTGGTGCAAGTAGTGGTAGGAGACTGTCGAGTGTTCAATCTTCAGGAAGTGATGGTGTGAATGTTTTCCAAGTTGCTATTGCAAGACCAACAAAGCCTAAGAAGAAACACATAATGAAAATTAATCCTAGAAAATTATATAAAAGTACTGAATCGATATCACCATTATCATCTTCAGAAAGTGAGTCAGAGATCAATCAATATCTTGGAGGTAGTGCCATAATGGAAGGTAATAGTAGTACGTCAGACGAACACTTAATGAAAGACAAAACGTTCAAAAAGTTGCGATCGTTTTCACAAAACACCTCAAATGAACCACCTCAAAACCAAAATCAGCATAACGAATCTTCTTCGTCAAGTGAGCTACTTAAATCTGAGAAACCCCATAACTCCTTACCGCCAATAATAAAAATCGCAGATGTTAGTAATGATGAAAACTTAGCAATTCATGATGTTTCAATTAAGCCAGTCGTAACGAAAAAAGTTGATTCAACAAACACTGATGAATCAGAGAATGTTACAGGTGATTTCAACGCTGGTCTTCGAGCTAATGGAGATGGTATCAGCGATTATAATATTGAAGATGATGAGGTTGATCCGCTTGATTCAAAACATTCAACTATGAATGAACAAGATACAATGAGAGGTGACTTTGATTTAAACGAAAATGACGAAATTTCAAGTCAGCAAGAATTGATAAATATGTACGATCATGAATTAGCAACCGTTAATAATCATTTACAATTCATCGACAAGAACTTATATATCAAAACAAATTACCTTATAAATATTTATCCCAATTTGGTTAACTCGGTTCAAACCAAGCTTAATCATATACTTAATGAACAGGTAAATGAGATCATTCAATCAACAGTGTCAATTAATGATGATATCTTACCAGCTTACGAGATGTTGTATAATGGACTATTTAATGAAGTCAAATCTTTAATTCACGTTGTGAATGATGTTTATGCCGTCAAAATTGATCACTTGTTAAGTGTGAGTGATAGATCCATTGGTGAGATCAACACATCGTTGTCTTTAGAGGTCAGAAAAGTCAACGAAAAGTTAGATAAACTCAATATTTCGTTATTCAGTAATATAGTTACTGAAAAGTTAAAAGATAACGATCTAGCTATGAACTTGAATAATTCCGGTAATCATAAAGCATTATACTACTTTTTAGAGAATCTAATTGTTATTTCATTGAAACTAATTTGGTTCATTGTTAGTATAGCTAGATTTTTCATTGGCATTATCAAATTTATTTGGAAAGTCATAAGATTCGTGACGTTTTAATTTATAATTTGTACATATTTACACAGAATTCATAAGTCGTGATTCATTATTATATTAATGGTATGTAATCAACAGAAAAGAGACGTAAATAATATTTATACAAGAGCCTACTGAGCAGATACTATTATCCTTTCATCACTTAACCTTCCTAATTCTTGAATCATCCTATCAGCATTAATAAAGTACTCATATAATTCTTGCAAATTTTCATGCGCTAATGAATGATTTTCGCATGCTGCAGATGATGGTAAAGCTGAATTTTGATCTTTTGCTCTTCTCTTCAATAAGTTTTTATACTTTCTGTTTTTAACGAAATACTGATTGAGAGTGTATAAGCTTTTTTTGTGTTTATTACGATTTAGACCTTGACTTTTGAGCAACTCTTCAAAATCTTCATGATCATTTGCCTCACTGATAAACTCAATTTTTTTCTCAGTCAAATCAATTTGGTAACCTTTTGGGATATAATGATCGCCACTATCGATCATGACACCAATTATCTTGAATTTAGTTTCTGCAAGGGTAAGCATCTCCGTCAAAATTTCTAACTTGCTTTGATACTCTGACAGCAGTACTTTTCCAACATCCAACATGATTTTTGGGTTTATGAATTTGTGTCTGGGATGATCATAGATAACCTTGATTAAACCCTTCAATTCATTTAGACTTAGTTGGAGGTTTACCTGTAGAATTATAAATGTTTCATGGTTTCCAACTGTTCCAACAACAGCAACGGTTCCAATTTTAGTGACAGATAAGAATTGATGTTGTTGACTAGAAGCATGAATTGCATCTAGAGCTGATTGGATTTTATATTTATACATTGATTGATTGAAGCTTAATGTGGAGTCCAGAGTACTAAAACCAATACTATAAGACACCCCAGAAGCTAACTCACGATGAAGTTGTGATTCAATTAATGTTGAGCTAACAAGTCCTAAACAGAATAAATCTGAAAAGTATTGTGGAGTTATAGTGTCAGAAGCCTCACCAACAATAGGACAAATCTCTGCTAATTCACAAAGCAATGCCCTACAAATAGGAATACCATGCTCGATTTCAAATGTCATAATCGAATGGACCTCACTTAATGGAAAATCATCATAATCAATATTGTACTTCGACAAGTTAAGTCTTATTCCAAGCATCAAATTATCATTCATTATGAGCTTTTCTCGATGATAACATTTTGCAACTGAGTCAGGTAATAATGATTTATCCGGTAAATTATTAAAATCTTTACCAATGAGCTTGCCAACCCATTGTGCACATGCCTTTATTTGGTAAGCATCCTGAACAAAGGAAGGACCTGTTATTATCAATAACGGATTTTGATAGTTAGACGTTACAGAAACAACATCTCTAGTTAAGATATTAGTTAGTCTATTCCTATAAGCAATGATTTTATCCTTTAAATTATCTGACGTAGGAAAAAGTGAGTTCTGAATCAATTCGGGCTGAGCAACGAGTATTTGACCTCTTTCAGACTGACATAATCCGGAAGAAAGGTTTCTTGAAGAAGTTTGACCATTGAATATTGGACCATAGGACCAGTTAGGAGCTGAACTGATAGACGAAGAATGATCTGAACTAGCACTTGACAATGGAAGCGATGACAACTGTTGTTGAATAGCTGACCTTGGTGAGCTGGGTGGAGGATCTAATCTATTATGTACCAAATGCCTAGCTTCTTTGATATCATCATCTTCAAAATCACTTGAAGTTACTTTTTCTAAAGTGACTATATTCAATGTATCAACATCTGATATTCGTTTTTCATACTGAAGCCCATCATGACTATGACTCTCTTCGAAGGCTTTCATGATAGATAGCAATATTTTGGTTAAAAAGTTTGAAACCACTGGAGCAGAAATAAAGTCTCAAATAATTATCATTAGTGGTTGTAACAAATCAATAAGTTGAATCCACAAAAAAAGCATAATTTGCAACTTCGTGAACTTTCAAAATAATAAAAAATGCGAATTTCGTTGAAAATGAAAATCAAAAAATAACATGAGAAATTATGTGTATACTGGATATAAGTGCTACTATAATCAACGCTTAATCAAGCAAAAATGCAAACTAGATCCATCGCATTACTACGTATGTGAACAATTATCATTTAAAAAGCGTCCGCTAATGAATTATTTGCTAACTTCTCGCAGAAAAAATTGATACAAATATAGAACAAATACTACAAAAGTTTCAAGATATATTTGAGGTTTCTATAATTCAAGATAAGTCAAAAGAACAATTATCGGTGGAAAATCTAACGTTGGAGTCTGACTCGCTTATAATAATCAGACTATGCGAAGATCTATTGTCGATTACTAGGGACTTGAAAGAAACTTGGTGTCTTGGTACTCTCAAAGTTGATTCAAAATCAAAAGAAGTGAAAAGTGATGATGATATTCAAAATGTTTTTGAGAAGTTCAATAAGATAACTGACAAAATAGCTTCTTTTGATAGTCAAGATAATGAATTGGCTTCTTCTGTACGATAAAGAGTTGATGGACTTAACAAAAATTAATGTTTTTTTTTTGTATATTGATTAAATAAATTTCATTATACGTTTCGATCGTTAACTGTCTTATTCTACATAAAATATATTGATTTGAGGAATCAATTATGATGATTAATTGGCCCCTTTTTTTAAGGGACTTGAAGGTCTGCTGCTTGGTCTAGTATTGTTTCTACTGATCTCATTACTTCCAGTGTTCCAAAAAGAATTTAAATTTGGCAATTCTTCTGCTTTTTTTTCTTCAAATAAGTTAACAAACTTTTGAACTTTTCCAACTTTGATAAACTTGAACTTTTTATTCTGCTTTATGTATGATGGAACCAATGGTGAGTTACTCTTGAAAGCGTAATCCAACTCCTTGTTCTCTTCGGTAGTCACCGAAAATGTCGATGATGTTCTTCTTGAAAGCATTTGAACACCTTTGTCTGAAGAATTGATTGATGATTCCGATGACTGTCTTGCTAATGATTTTGTGGGAGACATTTTTGAATGAGTTTCATTTTCAAAACTCAAGGATGGTGTTAAATCAATTGCAGGTCTTAATGCTAGTGTGTTTTTAGTATTTTTATAGTCACAAAGTTCTCTTTGTTCATTATTCTCACAAATGTTTAGTTTTTCTTCGAAATCATTGTATTCTTCGTTTTTGTAGGTTGTAATGTCGTCAATATCATCATCGTCAATGATTGAATTGAGAGTGTTTTCCAAATCAAGAGTTGCCTCGGGCTTGTTGAAATCGTCTAAGTCGCAATCAACCTCATCTAAATCATCATAATGCATAAAGTAGTCTGAATCCACATCATCTTCATTGTGCCTTAAATTATTGATATCGCCTAAAAATAATTCATTTCTTTTCATTTTAACAGAGTTTTTGTTTGGCTTTGATAGATCTGCTAGCAAAGTTTCAGTAGAAAAACTATGTTTCACCCCGTCATTATCTTCATCATATGCATTTGAACCTGAAGTATTATTTGAATTTAGTACGATCGGATCTTCTAGTGACGAGCCGTCAAAATCATCCTCTTCATTATCATATACGAACAGTTTTTTTTTATTTTTTTCGTTACGGCTGATTTCAATAGATGAATCGAATGTTGTGTCGCTTATCGATATTTCTTTCTCTATTTTCGGAATCCCCTCAATAATTGTGTTGATAGTTGAATTTTCATCTTCAGTATCAGTTGGATTTGTTGTTGTGGTTGTATTACTTGTAGTTGAAGGACTAAGCTCTTCGTTTTCTGATAACTCTACTGGTGATGATAAATTATGTTTTTGGTGTTGTCGTTGTCGTTGGCGTTGACGTTGTTTTTGTTGTAGTTGTTGTTCTTTGAATTGTCTTTCTCTTTGTAGTTTTGAAATCGTATGTTTAATTTCACGAACAAACTTTTTCTTGATATAATCTTCAAGTTGAGTAATCAATTGAATATCGCATAATAACAAAAGTCCATAGTTTTCGTCTTTCAAGAAGTCGATTCTGAATTTTTCTAGATCCTTGATATTTATTATAAAGTCTAGTAATTTAAGTGATAAA
Organism: Soucietia sequanensis; assembly: GCA_030557975.1. Classification (NCBI taxonomy): domain Eukaryota; kingdom Fungi; phylum Ascomycota; class Pichiomycetes; order Serinales; family Metschnikowiaceae; genus Soucietia; species Soucietia sequanensis. Next base: position 125,097 of record JANIJN010000004.1, read on the forward strand.
CTAACGATGAACGTTTCTTTGGATCCTATGTTATAAAGATTCGCTATACCATTGATTGAAGTTGGCGATTTTGGAGCTGAATTGTCTTTAGGTAAACTTATTTCAGATGGTGAACTTAATATAGACCCACGATGGGACGTTACTGATGATTTAAGAGAGGGTACATTGGTGGTTGAGCTATTGCTTTTTCTCTTTGTCGAAGATCTTGCTAAGAATATTAAATTTTCTTTGATTAAATCTGAAGGTCTTAAGTTTTTATTTCTCATTAGTAGAGTATTAAGCTCGATATTTACATTCACTATAATGATTTCGTCAGCTAAATCCACGATGTCATCATTGAATTTCAGCTCGTGGTAATGATTATTGAAATAATTTGAAACTATTTGTTTTATTTTACTTGGTATATCTGAAGAAAAAATGAAGTTTGGTTTATCCAAATCTCGAGGTATATGATGTTTAGCAAATGGCAGAAAAGGTTTGAATCCCATATAATGATGCAGCGTCATCTTTGATCAGCTTACTTTAATGGTTCGGATCCAGCGCCGATATCGTTTGCAATAAAAAACAGAAAAAAAAAATATTATTAAAGATGACTTCTTGATAAGGATAGAACGAATTGAATTGAATGATATAATTAGGAAAGTAAAAGCGGTAGGGAACACGCTGAGTAAGCAAAAGAACTGAAAGTGAGTAAGGTATTAAAGGAATGAAAGGAATAGTGTAAGAAAATGTTTGAGCTGAGTTTATACTTGTTGTCTCTTTTTGATGGAGTCATGTAGATTTCTATAATCAGATTCAATCTAATGTAAACAAGCGCGCCAACATGCAAAATTGACCACGCTGGTAACCTGCATTAATTGATGTAACCTGTACTATTATGTGTAACCTGCGTTTTTGTCTTGAATATGGAAAAGCCAATATAAGGGAAGAAAGAAGACAGCGATAAAGAAGACCTTCACGATAGATAAGAATATCAAGTATAGGTGTGAAATTTCTGCACTAATGTCATCCTACTACTTCACCATTATAGGAACAAGAGACAATCCGGTATACGAATTTGAATTTTCGTCTTTCAAAGCCGGATCTTTTTCACAATCTTCGTCTCTGAATACATACATACCTGGTAAATCACAATTTTCAGCAAGTGTCAAAGAGTTATTGCCATTCATATCAAACTCATCATTAGATTTAATAGAAGATGCTCAATGGTCTACCAATGCTTTCAACTTAGGTAGAATTGATTCGTTTTATGGATTATTAGTAAATGCTTTTATAACTCAAGGTAATATAAAATTCATATTATGTCATGATTCAAACATAAATGGTAGCTCCATGGGAGGTGGTAGTACTGGAAATAATGGACTGCACTCTACCAATAAGTATGATGACAATTCATTAAAGCATTTTTTTATCGAAATAAATGAATTATATGTGAAGTGTTTGTTGAATCCATTTTATTCCGTTAATGATGCAATAATATCCCCTGATTTTGATTTACGAGTTAAATTGATTGCTAGGAAATACTTATGAGAGAGTACAGCATACTTATAAGAGGGTGAAACATATTTATGAGAGGTTACAACATACTTACGTTTGAGTACCTGAAATTTAACGATGTATAATAGATTTGATTTCAATCTATATATATATGGTTCATAGCATTTGTATAATAGAAATAATAAAAATGACAGTAGTATCTAGAAAGACAAAGAAGTATTTGAATTTAGTATTTACAGAGAATTAATACGCACAGAGCTTGTATATATATATTTAAAGTTTTCATATGTGATTATGAGATTAATCAGATTTTGGTTCATCACGTAAAGCAGCTTCAGTTTCGACTTTATAATCGCCTTGTGCCGTTTCCACAATGATACCTTGTTCTTTCAAAGTTTTGAACATATCTTGAGGAATCCAACCACCAGTTGCAGCAAATGGTGTGGAGACAATTTCAAGTTGATAGTCCTCTAATTGCTTTTGATGATCATCTAAAAATTCAACATCATACTTGATTGGAAAGTCAGCATCACTTGAATTACAAATTCCATTACTCACATAGGCTTCCCACATTGTTTGTAATTGAATAATTGAACCTTCAACGTATAAATAATCCTTTGGTGTTTTCAATTCTAAAGCTTGGGAGTATGGTAATTGTAAAACTTTAAGATGTGGTGATGCAACTGCAATCAAATCATGTCTCTTTTCATTAAGTGCTGATTCCCATAATCTTTCATTTCTTGTTTTTTTATACATAAATTGATATTGCTGTTTTTCAACATCATCCATTTCTTTATAACCTTCGATGTCTTCTTCTAAATTATAAATTTTAGCACCTTGGTAAGCGACGAAGGATGGATAACTATGTAAAGCAAAAGGTTTGATAGTTGAATATTCAAAATCAACAAAGTATGGTTTATTATCCTTTTTAGAATTCACAATAGTGTTCAATGGATCAAGATCTGGTATATATAATCTTGGTTTAAATAACTCTTCAACATTCATGATGGCTTTTGAATTTGGGTTAATTAATTTGTCACTCATAGTTTGAAGATGTTCAAAAGTTTCAACTTGTTTTTTCAAATTTTCGATATCCTCAACTCTATTACTTGAATCTGTTTGAACTAAGGCTAATCTATTTTTCAAGTTTTCTAATTCAATGTTAGCAATGGATTTAACTAAATCTAATGGCTTATCTGAGTCCCAAGGCCCATTATATTGTTCGATTTGCTTCTTAGATAATTTATTTTTATTTTTACTAAAACTTTTTTCAGTACTTGGACCAATTCTCCATCTATTTTTTAAAATTGGACTTGATTCATCGTTATATGGTTTGGTTGATTGATGTTCATGAGAAACATCATTATAAAAGTATAAAGAACCGAATTTATTAAATACAACTGATAAAACCTTATCGTTAAATTCTATAATTGGATTTATAACTTCTTTCAAATTATCAATTGCACTTGTGGTTTCATCATCGACTAAGGGATCCCATTGTTTCATTAATAAGTCACCTTCAATATATTCAGATAAAATAAAAGGAGATTCCAAAGAATTTGACCTTGAATCACCGTAAGCTAAAACTTTTGGAACATTTAAACCAAGTTTCAAATCCAAGAAATCTACAGTTGCAACTTCACTTTTGATTTTCGAAGCAATTGAATAGTCTGATTCCAATTTATATGGAATTCTTAAGACTAATTCTTTTCCTGTTGATAATGTAGCTTTATAGATTCTATGGTGCTTACCTTCATGAATACTGGCAATTGATTTAACCAAGATAGATTCATCACTTTCAGTAACATCTCCAACTAATCTTGAAGTTAAGTTATGACTTAATACGATAGAACCATCTTTTATAGTAATTGGATCTTTTATAAATGGTTCACCACTCTTATCAATATGAGCAGAATCTTTTCTAACTGTATTTAAATCTTGCAATAATTTAGCAAACCCTTCGATTGAAAATTTAGTTTGTCTTTTTGCTCTTTCAATCTTATCATTTTTCATCCAAGAACCCCAAGTATATTGAAAGAATTTATTTCTTTGAGGATCACTTTGATCATTTACTTTTGTGAAAACTTCTTTTGGTTCTGAACGTAATGTTGAATTGAATTTTTTTTGAATAATTGGTGTGAAACACACACGAGTGTTGACTAATTTCGATTGAACTTGACTTTTGATCAGTCCATTGGCGAATCTTGTTTTGGATATGGTTCTTAACATGATATCATCTACTTTGGCAAAGACTTAAATATTGACTTTATCAGTAGTTAAGTAATTTTTTCTGTTTTTCGTTCTTCGATTTTCAGACATTTTTTTTTTTTGCTCTGGTCTATTTGCGGCGACTAAGATTATATTAGTAAGACTTTTGAATTAATACTCACTTTTGATATAAAACGGATTTTAATCGATAACTGTTGAAAATACTACTTCTTGAACAGTGTATCGGATATATGTGAAAAATACAGAGTTGGCAAATATTCTCTCGTACAAGGTAGTCGGTCTACTTGACTAGAATAATATAAATAAAAACAAAAAACTTAATAAATGAATAAGACATTACATTACATTACAACTTTAAATAAATAAGAAAGGGGCGTATAAATATGATCGATACTTCATCACCTTTTGATGTCTTTTAAAGAATCCGTATTGAGTAAACTTATCTTTTCTCTTAAAGTGATAGGAGGTTGGTTATTTGAAAATCTTTCAATTTCAATTTCTTGTTTACTACCAGCGTCACCATCAACTTGGGCACCTATACTTAGAATTGATGCTTGACTGAAATCATTCATATTACCTTGTTGTAAATCGTTGTTATCCCAATCGCTATCTGGAATAGTAGAATCAATTGTGTTAGAACCAAGTATTGGTGGATTTCCTCTTGACAGTGTTAATGTTGGCGATTTGTTTACATTGGTGGTTTGTTCTATATTATCATCGCTTAGGTTGGATGGTTGTGATATTGATACTGGCTTTGACTTTGAAATAAGTGTCTGTTTTAGATTTTGAATTTGTTCTTGGTCTTGATCTTGATTATTGAATTGTTTCATGTGGTCTTTATCCTTAAAGCTATCGTTAACGGATTGATGTTTGGCCATATTGGCGAAAATATTAGTTGTATAAGGAGTTGGACCATGTCTATGAAGATTTTTCCCTTCAATACCGTCTTTGGTGGCAGTTGTGGATAAGCAAGAGGTTGTTGAATTTCTAGATAATGGTCTTGAAAATGCTTCAAATGGAATTGTGCCTTGTTTTGTCTCGTCGTTCTTATAACTTACATTGTTGGAAGGACTCAAGAGGATGTCATTACCATCATTTGAGATATAATTTTGTTGATAATCACTAGCCGATGATACGATTGATACATTTGTAGAAGATGATTGATTGTAAAAATGATCTTTTTCTGAGTAACCCTTGAATTCTTCATTGTTTGATTTGATATTATTATGAGTAACTGTATTAATCAAACTGGTATCGTGATTGTTAATATTTTCATTATGACTGGTGTTATTTATGTTGTTACTATTATTATTATTATTCATGTTCATATTACCGAATCCCGCTATAGGTTTAAGACCTTTAGAGTTCATGCTATAATTTGATTCTTGACTAAACCTTGATGAATTGTCATCATCGAAACGGTAATTGAATTGGTCAAGCTGGCTTCCATTATCATTACCAAAGTTGTGATAATCAAATGGGTCCATTCCATCAGGGGTATCTAAATTAGTTTTACCACTGATGATTGACTTTATACTGGCTGCTGGATGTGACATATTGGAAGATTAGCTTGAGTTGCAAATCTGACTTGGCAAATGTGACTCGACTTTTCTTTTATTAGTTTAGTTCACTTCGCTTCCGTATAACAACATTCAAAATAACGAAATGAGTGAAAATTAAACTGGGTGAAATCGTTTGTTTTATCTGATAACGGGTGACATTATTATTGACTGCTGATAAAATCTGGTTATCATATCGTGTGCTGTGCTGTGTGCAGGAAAACAAATGACCCTCTCCCCTCCCCCACAATATAAACAATCTGATTCAACTTACTTAGCACCAGCTCGCTTATGGATAAGGGGAAGACAGCTGGAGTCAGGCTGAATTGGATGCAAATCTATGACAGCAACATTTACATAACTGTTTACAAAGTGTCTATAAGCGTACTTTATTTCGTAATTGGATGGGCATCAACCATTTCTCCGTTCCTGTCAGAGCTGGATTGACTTTTGCTGTTTGAATTTACCTTGTGAATTTTACGTATGTAGCAATTCGTAATTTCTTTTTATTTCAACTGCCTCTTCTTAGACTTTGACATCGTGATTATTTTATTCTGAGCTCAAAGTTTCGTAATTGACTTTGGCTTGTTGTGTTTTCTATCTTATATTTTTGAGTAAATACTATGGTAGCATCGTCGCATGAAAATTATCCCGTGTTCCTTTCTGATGAGCTCAAAATTATACTTCTCATCAAATTATTACATATAACGGGTACTACTAGCTATTATGAGCGTAAACTGTACAAACTGATGAATCTAAGGGGGTAGTCGATTATATAAAGCAAAGTAGTAAAATAAGCGACCACATGTTAGTGATTATTTTCTTTTTTATTGAGTGCCAAAACTAATTGGTATACCTCTTTATTCAACAAATGCATGCCTATTCATTTCAAGAATGCTCATATTCATTAAATATTATGACTTCAAAAATAATTCTGTCGATGAAGTGTAAGGCTCTCGTGTACTTTACGTGATTCAATTGGAATTTTGCACTTTCTCAAAAATTTGAGAAAACAATTATCAAAATTCGCAATTCTTGTTTTATCTGCTCTGAGCGATACACAATCAAAATTGTTAAAATACTCTAGCTATTTCAGTCAATTGAGATTTCGAAAAGCCAGGGATGACTCTTTTGAAACCCCGTTATAAAAGAGTAGCAGTAATTGGTGGTGGGCCGTGTGGTTTGGCTGCATTAAAAGCATTGTCTCTCGAACCTGCCAAATTTGAACGTATTGAGTTACTAGAAAGAAGAGATAATGTTGGAGGACTATGGTATTATGGTGGTGATAAGTCAAAAGCACATCCTCATATTCCTTCACTTGATCCTAATACTAGTGATTTATCTGACTGTAGTACGAATCAAGACTCCCATTTCTTTTCTCCTATGTATGCTCATCTTGAGACAAATTTAATCAGTAGAATGATGGAATACTCTGATGTGCATTTTTCCGATCAGACTCCTACTTTTCCAAATAGAGAGGTCGTTCTAAATTATGTAAGATCGTATGCTGATACTATTCCATCCTCCAATACTTCAATTCAATGCAACGCAAACGTTACAAATATTACTAAAACTGGAAACATATGGAATTTGATTATCTTAAACACTCAAGATTTATCTACCTCAACCAAGGAATATGATGCACTAGTAATTGCTAATGGTCATTTTGATGTTCCTTATATTCCTGATATTGAAGGACTATCTAATTGGAATTTACGAAGCCCCCGGTCAATAACCCATGCTAGATATTTCGATACTTCAACCCCATACAAAAATCAAAATGTTTTAGTAGTTGGAAATTTCGCTAGCGGTGTAGATATTTCTATTCAATTGAGTGTGTCTGCTAAAAATGTTTATGTCAGTGTGAAAGATCTTGATAATTTATCACCAGTTGAAAACCAAGCTTCAAAATTTATTGGATTAATCGAAAAGTATGATTACGAAGATCATAAATCAGTAACAACTATACAAGGAGATAAGATTTCCGATATAGACTCCATTATCTTTTGTACTGGCTATTTATACAGCACGCCTTTTCTTACAAATTACTTACCTCGTTTGATAACCGATGGTTATCAAATCAATGATGTCTACAAGCAGATGTTCTATATACCCGATCCATCACTATCATTTGTTGCCCTACCCAAGAATGTGATTCCGATGCCAGTTTCGGAAAGTCAAGGATCTGTTATTGCGAGATATTACTCAGGAAGATTTTCACTTCCTTCGAAACAAGTAATGAGTGAAGATTATCAACTAGAGGTTGAACGAAAAGGTTCAGGTAAAGCATTTCATAATTTGAAATTTCCTGCAGACGTCGAATATTGCAACGAATTATTGAGTTGGATCAAAAGAGATGATCTTGACAAAGAAGGTTTGATACCACCCATTTGGGATGAGCAGAGAGTGAGTGATAGAGAGCATACGGGGGAATTTAAAGGAAAGCGACTTGTGAGAATTGTGGAGCATGCCAACAAGCTTAGGCAAAATGGTGAAGAGTTCAGACTCTTATCTGACTAGACACTATTTATCAATATTTTATAGTTCTACTAATATAAAACTTTTCTTCAATAGCTTTACCGAACTACAAACAAAAACTTGTTCTTTCTTGTCAGAATTTGAACTGTTTTGCTCCATTTATAATATATTGGCAAAATCACCGCATAGCTACACATATTTACCGTCCATGTATTGTGGTAGAAAGCGTATCTGACACTTTTGCCATCTTTTATCTTTATGTGAAAGATCTCAAAAGTCGTGCGCTGAAAACAATTGATTTTCTCATTTACGTATTTTCGATTTCAGCTACAATTGATGGATAAAATCAACGATAAATTGGTGTCGTCTACGTTGTGTTTTCTTCGCATATCAATTACAATCATATACTGAGACAGAAAACTTACTCAAGATGTTTCTTTTAGACTGGTGTATGTACTTTCATAGAACCTAACTTGATTTTCAATGGGGGTACTTGAAGTGATCTGCTAAGCAAAGTACGATCGAAATTGATTGATTTTAACAAGGAGATAACTTGAATCGTTCACTCTTTCACTAGCTTTAATTGACAACGATACTAACTAAACGGGTTTTCCCTTTACATTAAGTTCAAGATGTTTTGTCTTCTTTAGGTTTATGGAATAAACACGCCAAATTATTATTTTTAGGTTTAGATAATGCTGGTAAGACTACTTTATTACATATGTTGAAAAATGACAGATTAGCAACTTTACAACCAACTTTACATCCTACTTCCGAAGAGTTAGCTATTGGTAAAGTTAGATTCACCACTTTTGATTTAGGTGGTCATTTACAAGCTCGTCGTTTATGGAAAGATTATTTCCCTGAAGTGAATGGAATTGTCTTTTTAGTCGATGCGGCTGATCCTGAAAGACTTGCTGAATCGAGAGCTGAATTAGAATCATTATTCAAGATCGAAGAATTGAACAAAGTGCCTTTCCTTATTTTGGGTAACAAAATCGATTCTGTTACCGCTGTTAATGAAATGGAACTAAAATCTGCTCTTAACTTATATGGTACTACTGGTAAAGATGGTGCCAAACTTAACGACAATGTCAGACCTCTTGAAGTTTTCATGGTTTCTGTTGTCATGAGATCTGGATATGGAGAAGGTTTCAAATGGTTATCCAAATACATTTAAATTGTATAAGTTCATTTACCCAAACATCATTAGCTTCTTTTCATGATTCCAATTCTTCTTGTATAATTTAGCCAAATTTGATTGATATATTCGTTTCAATAAATTTCTACTAGTCTATATTTTTTTTTTTGATTGACTTTTCTTCATACGCCTTTTGTTTCATAAATAATTTATCTATAATATTGATGGATATATTATCGTACAATTTATTGGGGATGTATGTTCTGACCTTGGTTCACCTGTAGGTTTAGCTGATAATCACACAACTCTGTAATATCACTAAACTAAATATTTCATCTACGTTTCAAAGAATGTGAAGGAAATCAGGTTAAAAAGAAAGAATCTAAATGCACATGCCCCTAAACCATTGTAGGATGATCTTTTCAATAAATTGATAATTGGCTTGCTATAGGTTAATTCTTTCAATCCAAGATCTTTTCTGAGAGCATTTGAAACCGAATTTTTTTAGACAACTGATTTCACCCTATCAAATGGGAATTGATCTACTAATCAAAAGGAACTAAAGCAAGTAAAAGAAGGTAATACGTATCGTCTCGAATGTCAGACTGGCTCAATTTTTTCGGTGACTCGTAATCACTTTCGCTATATTTTATTACTTGCAGCATTTCAGATATGCAACAATTTGAATGATTTTTCAAAAATTTACTGTTTATTCATTAATAATATACATAATCAGAATTATACAAGCCCAGAGCTAATTAAGAACTATAGTTAACGGTATCGAAATGCGATAAAAGTGATATTGAATCTGTCTATTGGAGTGAATTTTAATATGTGACTATTCTTTCCTTCTTTCCTGATTTTTTATTCTTTTTTCCGTGTTTCTTATTACTACCGGCCTCAGCTTGAACTTTATGGAATGGAGTGCTAAATTTACCTTTAACAGCATTCATTTGGAAAAATTCTTTATCCAAATCATCTCCGGCACTTTCTAATGCAGCCTGTTTTCCACCATACAATAATGATTTAGCACCACTTGATGAAACATCTGCATTTTCGCCCTTAGTGTCACCACCTTTGTTAGCAGATTCAGCAATATGCAAAGAAAAATTTAAATTAGCCAAATCTTTTGATAATTTGAATTCGTCAATTTTTATATTCTTTGAGTTTAATGCTGATATTATTTGATGTTGTCTTGTTTCTGGTAAAGATTCCAAAGTATATAAATCTTTATTGAAGTCTCTACTTTCTTGCACATCAGGGAAATCCCATTCGTCTTCGCCAATTAATTTAGGTGGTGGATTGACATATAATAATTTACCACTAACATAATCTTTCAAGACATATCTTGATGCTCTTGGTTCATCTGCACTACCAAACCCTTGAGTCATATAACCTCTTGCTCTAGCATAAGCATTTAACAATTCTCGTGCACTTGGGTATTCACCATTACCACCGTCTTCGACTTTTTGGATTGGGATATGAAGACCATAAATGGCTTCTAAATAAAATTTAGGAATTCTTTGACAAACAAGTGCAACTGGTGGAATATGTTCACGTAACTGATCAATTGGTAAAACACCATTACAGACTAATTCACCATTAGTATAAGCGAAATTAGGGAAAACTAAACCAGGACAATCACATAATAAGACTTCTGGGGTTAAATAGATAGTTTGGAAATGTTTGGTTTTACCAGGAGTTGAAGAAACTGAAACTTTCTTAGATCCAACTAAAGCATTAATAGTTGAAGATTTACCGACATTAGGATAACCAACCAACCCAATTTGTAATTTACGATCTGGATAGTCAGCAGTGATTTCGAAATCAGGAGATTCTCTCATGAAAAGGTCTTCTAATTCATTAATCTTTAAAATTTTGATGGAAGAATCAGTTTCTTCTTCTTCTTCTTCTTCTTTGTCTTTTTGTTCGGGTTTATAATTTGCGTCAATAGCTTGTTGTTCTAATTCTTGTTGCTCCTTAGCTAATAATTCATTGGCCTCAGCAGCTGAAAAGAATACATAATTGATGTTTTTTAAATGAAAATATTCTGCCCATTTAATTCTTTGTTCTCTGGTTAATAAATCAGCTTTATTAACTAATAACAAATTCTTCTTTGCTGCGTTTTCATTAGGTCTACTACAATCATTAACATAAGCTTCCAAATCAATTGATCTGAATAAAAGAGGATTTCTGGCATCAACAATTTGAACAATCAAATCACACCTTTCAACAACTCTCCATAATTGTCTCCAAACTTCCAAATTTCTTTCGAATGGTGTTAACAATAAATCATTATTTTCAACCAATTCAGCTAATTGACGTCTCCAATCTAAAAATGACAAATTTTCTTGTCTTTCAATTTGAAGTTTCAGTTGATCTTTTGTCCATTTAGGTCTTCTTGGAATGACTAATTTATTTTCAAAATTTTTATGCTTTCTACGCAATTCCAACGTTTCTTCTTGGGATAATAAACCATTTTGATTTATAATAGAGGTGTTACCAACTTTTATAATTTTGACTTGATTTTGCTTATCGGCTGAGAAATCAGTATCTGCCAACTGAGCTGTACTCAAAAATTCATCCAATGAATTCTCTTGAGTAACTGATCTCAACTTAACCCAATCAGCCTCTTTCTTGTCTGTGGTAAATCTCATTTCACCATCTGGCAAATATTCAATACTATTTTCCATTCTTCTTTGATTTGCAATAGATCTACCCAACCCTATTTGATTCTTATTTTTATGGGGGATAGGCTTTGGCCCCTTTGGAACCTTGAACTTTTTCTGTTCTGGATGCAATGCACCTTTATTACTCATTATAAGAAGTTAATTTGTTATATGTGTATCTCAAAATTTGAATCTTGTTAGCAAACCAGTAGCTCTTCACTTAATAAGCAACATCTTTTACTTTTTTATTTCTAAAGCCATCGAGAAAAAAATATGATGACTTCCGGTCATGATCTCGTGATACTAAATTTCCGGTGTTGGTGTACAGGTTTTGAAAGAAGGAAATGCGCAGGTTAAATCAACTGCGATAAATATAATATAATTTAACCCCTGATAATATATCAACTTACGAGGACCAAGAAATACCACTTGATAAAACTTAAAGAAACACATTCGAATTCTCTTGGCTATAGTTTTCGAGTATTCTTCTATTTTTCATTATTTAATTACTTTGTTTATAACATCTTACAGGAATCTTCAGTTCTTTAATTTCTTCTTGTTGCGAAAGATTTTTTAATATACCGTGTGTGATAGTCTCTTAGACTGAAATCAATTTTAGTATACACCAAGAAAGGTTTAGATACGATCACGTCAGAAAATACAAGACCTCCTTTTAAAAAGCGTAAAGCTTTTCTGCCAGAAAGACTGTTAGAGTTGATCGATTTCCCACCCGAAATACTACTTCATATTTTATCTTTCCTCCCTATATCCTTATGTACAACTTTGCAGCTAAAAGTTCCTACATGTCATCCAGTACATAAGCTTTTACATCGAAGTATTTATGGAAGAGTCAATATTTACTCAAATGAACCCTTGATATTTAATCGACGCTTGAGTGATCAAGAAACAACCACTGTTAAGCAACTCGATGTTTCTGAGTTAAATGAATTGATCGCTCGTGAAAAAGATACAGATTTCTCCATAATACCACGCCGATTTGTGTTCGTATATTCACTCGGTGACTATACAAGAGAAGATTATGATGATGAGACGTTACATAACTTCACAGATGGTTTGCAATCATCAACAAGATATTTTCAACTGATTGAAAACTTAGAAGTAGAGATAGATTATTGCTATGAAAGCCCAAAAGATTACAATGATTGCTACGAGGCTCGCTCACTTTCTTACATATTGAAGTCACCCAGCATATTTGCAAGCTTAACAAGTTTATCCATCAATAAAGCTAAATTCTTTATTGATGGCTCAAAATTAACAAAACTACTTGCACTGACGCTTCATCAATTTATTAATTTGGATCAATTATTTATTGGGTCAAGCGATTTAACATCGATCGATAACTTCAGGCTTTCAAGAAAATTAACCTCGCTTGATTTAATCGACAACAAAATTAAGTCTATCCCTGGAGATTCAAATTTTTTTCCACCAGGTTTAAAAACATTAAACTTATCTTTGAATAAATTGGTGGATCTTTCAGGTATATATTTTGGTGATAAACTTCGTTATTTGGACATTTCGCTGAATTCCATTAAAAGATTGTCTAATATAGACTGGCCGGAAAGCTTGCAAATTCTTATGTTAAGCGGCAATGAACTTGAATTTTACAATGAAATCGTTAAATTCCCAAATTTTTTGCAATATCTCAGCTTATTAAAAAACCCGCACATCATATCACTCAATGGACTTAAATTACCACCCACTTTGCAAAGAATTTTCATAGATGTTGCTTTCGAAGGCTTACCAATTGACGTTCCAAGAAAAGATTCGATTATTTACGCTTGACTTACGTAATCATTTTTAACTAGGTAATATATAATACAAATATGACAGTTTACAAAATATATAGTTAATGTTGAATTATGTTTACTCGAAATGAATGTTGTATTCTATTCAATTAGCGCAAATAATAGTCATGAAACGTTGTATCTCCGTTTACTTTCATCTTTGTGGTATTCAATTACTTATACCATTTAATTGCCTGATCCTTTCGTCTCTCCAAGCTTGGTAATCGTCACCAATTATTGTGGAACTATCGGCACCAGCGATTGAGCTAATTCGATTATTTCCTGGTGGCTCTTGTTTATCTTCACTTTGAGACACAACTTTTATTGGTGATAAAACAAACTTTCCATCAAGAATGCTTCTTTCATTTTCCTTGTCCTCTGCCTTTGAAGATTCGTTTATCCCATATGGTTTTACCGGCGAAAAATGAGTTTTATTGAATGATGATGAGTAAATGTTTGGGTGCTCGTTGATTTTCAAAGGTGATAATCTTGAGATGTTTGAGTGTATAGTATTATCATTGTTCAAATCGTTATATATATCATTTCCAGTAATATTACCGTCAATTGAATTAAAATTTTGGGCCAATAATGGTGAGTGCAATGGTTGTAACTGATTGCCAACTATTCTAGATAGATTGGAATTGGATCTTTCAACGGATCTGTTACGTATTGGGCTCATTAACCGAGACCCAGGTTCACTTTTGAAATTACGATTTGATTCAGGTCTCATTTTTGTGTTTTGTGGTGCTTTGGGAGGTATTCTTCTATTGGTATTGATTGTTTGATTTCTTATCGGTGATAGTATTGAGCTAATTGGTTTTCTTCCCTTGGGTGTCGGTCCTCCCTTTAATCTATTATTCATAGTTAAGGTTTTACCGTTATTCATAGCAACTCTCCCAAATGTTTTCACTGGTGATGAACGAAGACTTTGACTGATCCCTTTTCTCGGAGACGCCTGTTGGCTAGCATTTCTGCTGACTCTGCTTTTTCCTCCTCTTTGTTGTAAGTGCTGTGATTCAATACTTAGTAATTTTTCAAGAAAGTCCTCACCATTCAAGGTCAAAGTCTTCTGGCCATTTGCAGATTGTTGACTGTTGAATTTGTTAATTTCTGCTTTCAAAGTTTCAATTAATTTTGGTAGATTTTTATTGATGTTTTTCCTTATTTTTTCTTCATTAAGTAATATCTTACAAGAATTTTTACTCAACAATCTTGAAGAATCTTTTGATGATTCTTCTAAAAATTTTTGGTCCGCTAACAACTCATTCAATTGAAAAAATAAGGTAAGAGCCGGCTCTTTTGTTGAATATTCTTCTTTCAATCTCGATAATTCACGTTCATGGTCGTTGAAAACTACCTCTTTGTCCAAAGTTTCATCACTAACATCGTAATTGAAATGCTTAAACTCACTCTTTTCTTCATTCGAATAATACATTTTTGTCCATAAAGCTTCAATTTCTTGTCTAGCATCAACAATGAAACTTTCTATGAATTCAGATCTCTTTAGAAATAGTCTATTCAATTCTATTTTGAAGTTCAATAGGGAAATATCAGTCAACGAACTATTTAAGTTCAAAAAGCTCTCAATATGGTCTTGACTTTCACCAAGTTTATCCCATAGCCTGCTGCAAGAATCCAAGTAAAAATCCCATTTCTTTTGCTTTGAAACTTTCATTTTTGTAAGAATTTCTGATAATCTGTTTACGTAACCGATATGATGATTCATCAAACCAAACTCTTTAGGATTTTGTTGGATGAACTTCAACGTCTCGGAATCGAAATAACCTTCATTACCTGATGCATCTTTTTTATTAGCAAGATCAAACTGTTTTTGTATATTCGTTAATTGATCCTCGGTCAAATGAAGTATATTTATGAGTGATAAACATGACTGTATTATATTTACCATCTTACTTTGTCTTTGATTGACCTCCACCTCACAGTAGTCTATTTCTTTTTGCAAATTTGATAATATGTCAGGGGTGATTTTGGTGATTTTCAAAACTCGTATAACTCTAACTATCATATAATTTATGTCTCTAAGTTTATCCATTAAAGTTACAGCATTATTGGTATCACATTTCTGGTTGTCAACGTCTTCTTGAAGTTGACTTTTGATGCTTGACTTCCTGGGACTTGATATTATGTAAGCATGATTATCATCACTTTTATCTAAGCTTGACGTACCACTGTTCTTGTTGGATGAGTTCAATTCCTTTGTTAATGATTCGAATTCATCAATTAATTTTTTGTGATCCTCAGCTTCTTCTTTGTTTGGTAATGAGTTCATTAGCGAGATATTAGCATTTGGTGAGAGAAAGTCACCAATTGATCCTGTTATATTCAAATACAATAAATTTAGCGAGTTTAGTTTTTTGAATGACCTTATGAAAACTTTCAACACGTCCAAGAAAATTGAATTCAACTTGGATTTTGACTGTAGTAATGAAAGATGTGGTATATTTTTAAGCGACGCCTCGTATTGATTTTCAAGTGAAATTTCATCTTCACTAAGTTCTGAATCATTGAAAGGAGAATTAGCGTAAAAATTTTGTTTTCTACTTTGAATTTTATTTAACCTATTGAGTGTATCTTCCTTAAAACCTTCTTCATACATTTCTTCATTTTTGAAAACGATCCCTTTATTTATTAGCGTCAAGCATTTATCACCGTTGTTATCATTTATCATAGCAAGAATGACTTTTATATGTTGTCTCAACCACTCACATTCGTTTTCAATGTTACTCTTTTCCCTCCTCAAACTGCTAGTGAATGTTGATATTGTTTCCTCTATCACTTGAAATATTTCTGACTTTTTCATTGAAATTTCTGTTGCCGAATATCCTATTTGGCTGTAAATGGTATTTAACTCACCAATAGTATGATTGACATTACTTGCAATCATATCAAATTGATTCACTTTTGAACTTGTTTCATGACGTGCTTCGCTTGCTAGTGTTGACTCCATATCTATGTCTTCTCCGACTTTTTCTGTTAATTTGGAAGTCTTTCTTGACGGGGTGGAAACGAGTGTGTGTGAGTGTGAGCTGTTGGTGGTGTTACTATGATTGTCTTTGAAATTGGGAAGCTGTTGATCTTGATGAATCATTCCATCATTAGTAAAGTTTTGGTGCCAAGGAGATACTTCGTCTAACTCCAGGAGTATCTCATAGTTATTGATACCGTGACCACTTTCTGTAAAGCTCATACCTTGCTCTGTTTGTTGTGAAGAATGTTGCGTTTCAAGTGGCTTGTTCTTGTTATACGTTCGATTGTAGATGTGCTGATGAAGTTCAGGTTTTAGATTCTGTATATAGTTGTTTTTATTTTTACCCTTTTCTATCTGCTTGGTTGGATGATGTTGAAGAGATTTTGTATGTATCACTTTCCTTTTATCTAAAGGGTATTAATGAATGTAAATATTTAATTTTGATTGTTTATGTTTATGTTTATTTGTGACCAGATGTACGATGACTTGTTCCTGAGATATGAAAGAAAAGTTCATAGATTACTTGTATACAGGTGGTTTTGACTTTACAAAACAAGAGATCACTCGAGACTCAATTTAGTGGTATACAAATAGTCAATATAGCTAAATGATAGAATTAGTCCCATTGATTATCAATTTTTCTAATGCAAAAAGTTATAGAGATTTTGTGGTTTTATTCCATTTTAGTAGCAAAAGTAAACAATTGAATTGGAAAAGTCGTGCATTTTTGGTAAAGTTGCAATTCCAACGAATTACAAAACAACCCGTACAGTTCTTAAGTACTATTATAATTTGCTAAAAGAATATGCTAAATCGAATGGTCTATATATGATTTGTGGGTTTGCTAATTATTCTTATGTTTAGATATTCTAAGTTGCTCAATCTCATAAAAGATGGTTGAAAGTTCATCCGTTAAATTCACATCAGGGGTATAGCCGGTTGAAGCTGCGTGAATCAAATCCTGAGTAACTTCATCTTCAATCGTATCATCAATTTTATTTACATTAGTACTATCTTTTTTATTAATCAATAACAATGGATCGCTTTGAACTTTTCTTAGCTCGTCGCGAGCTTGATGATTTTTATGAATTCCTAATTTACGATAAGTAAAACCATTAACTTTCCACTTTTGCTCACGAGCCATTGCAAATAACTTCTTGGCAGGTGCTGCTGTCGATTTAACGCCATGTTGAACGAGCTGATTATACCATTTTTTAGCTGTCTCAAACTCTCTTCTATTATAATGATAGCATATAAATGGATAAATCTGATTGAAGGTAAATGGAAGACCTGCTTCGTGGGATAACCTTGTCATATTGGTTGCAAAATGGTGATCATTATGTTGTGATAAACCTGCCGTTACTAATAAATCATAAAGGTAAACTGATTGATTATCTCGTTTCAAATGTGGTATTTTGTTGATGAAATCGTTCATTATTAATTTAGCAATGCTAAAACTATGCGGTGATTCCACTATATCCATGTCATGTTCGTGTGGGTTGACTTTGAGTAAATATTTCATAAATAACGTGATAACGTGGACATTGATTTTCGAGTCTGAAAATATATGCAGTTTGTCAACATTTTTCTCTTTGAAGCTTTGTATTGAAGTAATGTACTTTGTGTATAAGTCGTAGATGAGTTGAGGTGTTATGGTAGTGACTGATAAAGACTTCAAAGTTATCTCGTAGATATATGTGAGAGCTTCAGGTTTCAATTTGAATCCAGTCAATTTGGAGTCAACATTTGCTCTTTGAACAAAATCATACGAGTGTGTAACCTTTGGGATCTCATATATCATGTGTAAAAGTCCCAAATCATTCAAAATTTGTAAAGTTGAATTTTCACCACCACCATTGAAAAATGCTGAGATATAGCCAAGTAAAATTTTGGGTGAATCAGGAAATCTTAATTGTATGAGCTTTATTATCTCATGAATTAAATCAAGTTTTTGTTCAGGAAATAAAGTATCCAAGTTTATATAATTAATTACTAATAAAGCTTCTTTGAAGTTTCCTTGTTCTCGTAATTTTTTTATAACAACCAATAAGGTATCTATTTTGATATCTAAGCGAAGCTCGAGCATATACCTCAAAACATTGATACAACCTTGAGACCCTTTGAAAGTCATTGAATAATTCAAGATTATATTCAAAAACATTTGAGTATCTTGAGCTACTGACGTATCATTTGGGCGACCGTTATCAACCTCATTACCACGATTCAAAATCATTTCGTTTTTCATTTCGATTTTCGAAATTAAGAGGCCTAGATATAGTTTTGCATTCACAATGTCCTTATGACTTATGAAATGATACATGAATTTATTATAATCTCTTACCGTAAAAAAATTGATCATTTTTTTCGTCATATCTTTTTTAAAATTTACTTTTTGAACATCATGCCATCTAGGGTTTAAATAACCTGTTCTTCCAACAAGCTTTTCAAGGTTCGATCCTTGTAATAACAGTTTTTTTATATTATCCATATCCTTGATATTTACAGTTTGAATATTGAGGTGCACTAAATATGAAAAAAACTCTTTATATGATGATCTAGCTATTACTTCCATTATTTTGTT
The DNA here is from genome assembly GCA_030557975.1 of Soucietia sequanensis. Lineage (NCBI taxonomy): Eukaryota > Fungi > Ascomycota > Pichiomycetes > Serinales > Metschnikowiaceae > Soucietia > Soucietia sequanensis. Next base: position 144,045 of record JANIJN010000004.1, read on the forward strand.
CCAGATATGTGTCGATAATAGAATAGGAATGTCAGTGATTTTATTGACCACAACTAATTTATCAAAATAACTTAATAAAATTTCAGACTTATCCTTTTGTGATTTGTCAAGCGAATTTATAATAAAATTAACATTTTCATGAAATCCTCTTCTAAATAATTCACTATGCGGATCAAGCATATACTCTAGAATTGATTTTTTTACTTTGTCGTTTCTATAATGATTTCTTAATGTTTCCTTAATCGTGATTCTCATTTCTTCATCTTGTATCATCATGAAAAATTTAGACATTTGACCAGTATTGTTTAGCATGTTATCGTCTATTATTTTAATTATGTTGAAACAGAATGTATCTGTTTCCGTAAGATCTTTATATGGAATTTTCAACAAATGATTATATTCATTTTCTTTGAGGTTCAAAAGTTCCAGGTGGGACATAGAAAATAATGGATTGGGATAAGTATCTTCGGGTAAGCTGAGAATATTGCATGTCTTGTCTATATTTTTAGTGAATGGGTTTGTCCGTAACTTTGGCTTATTGGTACTAGTATTATTAATTTGAGCAGAAACTTGCATTGATTGACTCAATTTAGGCGATATTGAATACATTCGTATTCGAAACGTGCACTTGTGAAGCAGCAGCGCTGTATTATGAGTAATACTAGGCGCCCGAATCATTACTTTTGAGTATGTTATGGCTTTTGAGTACAAGTCTTGTTGCAATATTACGAAAACACCATGATGTTCTTAAAATGTGCATCATAAAGTCGGTCTAAACATTTTTTTTTTTTTTTTTGTGTATGATTTTTTTTTTTTGTTAGATCAAAATTTGGTCAAGTAATAGTCGTTGTAATAATTATTATATTAATTATAAATGTGCTATCTATAAAACTACGCCATTCTTGAGTCTGGCTCACCATGACTATGAAAACTTAATTGATCCCAATTTTCCAATCCCATAACGGATGTGTTTCTCCCTGTATCTCTATATAAGTATCTTTGATAAAAGTACGCTATATCGAAAACAATAGTACCTGAACTACCTAGTATGTAGGGTAATTCTTTGTAAAAAAACGATTGTTTTGAGTCCCCAAAGAGAAAGTCACAACTGGTTAAGATTGATAAAGTGTACGTCAAATTACCCATTAATGCAGCACCAAATAATAGAGGAGAAATACCTTCGACCGATTTTCTTTCGTAGTTTTTAAGCAATTGGGGGCATCTTGAACCCACATAAACGAAGGTACATGACCATGCAAGAAATAATCCAAGGAATTCTGAGCTGGTCCAAGGGTGATATGCGTCATCTGTAGTCAAAACGGGCATGGCATTTGTGACTACACCATTCAAAATAGAACCCACACCTAATGCTTTAGTAATACTTGTTTTATGATTACTTTTATCATTGAATGAGTTGTAACTTCCCCCCGGGGATAAGCTACCGGGGGATGATGACAAGGGTGATGAAGAGGTTATGGATTGGTGACTTGACATCGCAGAAGTTGAGGTGGCATGATTAGATCTGACGTGAATTTTATTAGTTGAGTCATTCTGTATTTCACTAGCGCTAGTAGGATAGTCATAGTTGAATGACTTTTTTCTGTCGTCTCCCTTATCAAACGATGATCCCTCATTACTATTTCTTGGTTCATCAGTTGCATTTGTGCTTGTGTATTCAACACCTCCATATTTTCTAGGGTACACACTGTTATAGTAATAGTATTGGTAGCATAAGGTAATGTCATTGCAAATAAAGAAGAAACTTAAGTAAATTTGAAACTTCAATACTGCATCGTTAAATATACAACTTGTAAAACTCAAAAAGTCACCCATAAACCATAATAGAAGAAAAGAAGGGGATATTCCATCAGCAGATTTTCGTTTGTAATTAGAGTATATTTGTGGTGACTGAGCAAAGATCCAACTAGTCAATGATATGAAACTGAATAATTGTGAAACTAATGAAACCAGGGAACATGTTAACAGCATATTAAATAATCTTGAATTGTATTAATGCAATTGTATCGAAACAATGGTGGTTGAATCGATTATGTTGGGTTGATAATGAGAAGAAAGTAGTCAGCGGATGTATATTCTAATGGATGTAATGACACTTTCTTATAGCAGACGTAGATGAATGAAGTTGTCATGAACTGTTTCAGATCTGTTAGTTGGTCTGCATTTTGTTTATCTGTTATGATTCATCACCGCGCTAAGGTTGAGATTAGTCATTATTTCCTAAAATAGCCTCACCCAAAGGACGCATATACAAAAATGCAAACTTGTATTGTTCGTCTTTTTCCTTCATCTTATCAAAGGAACCTGTCTGCCTTTTTTTCGTTTGATCGCTTCCCTTGATCAGCTTCGTAATTAGTAAATCATCCAGCTTTGAACCAATCGAGGCATCATTCGAATTTCCGCTCTTTTGAGTGTCGGCAAATATTCCTATATAACGAAATTCCGTAATGTGGCACCATGCAGGAAACATGAATTACGTGAATATATATTTAACGTTAAGGTTATGTCTCCTTATCGAAAATTAGATGAAGATACATAGTTTCAATTAAATTAACAAGGAACAAAGACTTACCAATGACATACAAAAGAGAAGTTCTTTTAGTTGGAAGTGGAGGTGTTGGTACCATTGTTGGATATGGTATCAATTATACTAATAACGCTAACTTATCAGCCGTTTTAAGAAGAGATTATGAAAAAGTGAATGAAAAGGGTTTCGATATAACCTCGATCGATTATGGAGATATCAAAGGCTGGAAACCAGACCAAATATATTCGAGTATTGAAAAGGCTGCTGAATCAGATAAAGTATATGACTTTGTTGTCGTTTGTACAAAGAATATCCCTGATGTTACCAAAGTAGAAGATTTAGTTGAACCTGTTATAACTAAAGGCAAGACGGGAATTGTTTTAATTCAAAACGGATTTGATTTGGGTAGACCTTTTTTTGCAAAATATCCCGATAACGTCATTATTTCTGGGGTTAGTAATATTGGATCTCATAACTATAATGGGGTAGTTCATCAAACTCAAAAAGATGATACCATAATCAGTTATTTTGAAAGTCCTACGTTATCAGAAGACGTACAATATGATAAATGTCAAGAATTTATTTCGATCTATTCAAACCCAAAGAATTCAATCTCTTACCATCCATCGGCAAAATTCATGAGATATAAAAAATTAGTTTATAATGCTTGCTTTAACACCATTACAACATTGTGTGGTACCGACACTGGAAGATTGGAAGCCGCAGGGACCTTAGATTCTGTTGTTATTCCAGCTATGAGAGAAGTCATAATGGTGGCAAAGGCTGATGGTGTTGAATTACCGGATGATGTTATCAATGTTATGATTCACGGTGATGATGGTGATTACTTTGAACCTTCTATGTTAGTTGACTTCAAAAAAGGTAATCCTCTAGAATTACAGACTATTCTAGGCAATTTACTAGTTGTTGCTAAGGAGTTGAATGTTGAAACACCAATCCTAACCGTGGTGTTCAATTTGTTAAAAGCTGTTCAATTCAAATTATTAGAAGGACAAGGAATCATTTCAGTTCCTAAAGAGCGTCCAATTTATGATAGATTTTACAAATAGTTGGTTTTATTCACATAAATCTCATATATAATGATATAACATACATGTAATCGTAGTCCAAGTTTACTAGACTTTATATAAAGTATCGAGAAAAGCAATAATTAATTTATCAGCAACTCCAGTCGTAGTAACACTACCAGCAACACCATACAAAGCCGCAGTATCTCCTTCCTTCTTTTTCTCGCCTGTATGATCATGCTTCTTGTATTCTTCCACTATAGACTTAGTCGACTCAATTAAATCATGAATAAGCTCATCAATGATGGGTACCGTTAATCTTGTAAGTGCAAAATGTAAAGCAGCCGGTTTTTGTAATGATGCAAAATGCCAACCCTTATCATTTAATAAATCACCTAATTCATATATGTTCAATTCATTGACTCCTTCCTTGACTTTAAATGAAATGACAGATCCTATTGGATTCCCAATCACTTTCAAATATTGACTCAATATTTCATTACCTTGTAAAGTATACTTTAATTTCATAGAAGTCGAGACAATATCTCTACACGATTTAGTATAGCCATCTTCTCCAATGGTGACCAAAGTTGCCCAGCATCCAACCATTAAGGCTCCAGGTCTTGAGCCCGCTAATGTTGGTGATCCGTACATACCACCGGTCCAATCACTCAGGACGTAATATTGACGTTCACGTATTTTGGAATTTCTATACATAATTATTGATGATCCTTTTGGAGCAAACCCGTACTTATGGGTATCACAAGAAATTGAGGTTACCCCAGGTAATCTAAAATCGAATAATGGTATTGAATCAAGATCATGAACTTTTGATTTTTCTAAGAATGATACAATAAATGATCCTAAACATGCATCCACATGAAGTAAAACATTGCTCTTCACTGCCAATTTTGAAAGTGATTCAATGTCATCAATTATACCATGAGGATAATTGGGGGCAGATCCAACTAGTAAAACCGTATTTCTATTTATAAGTTTTTTTACTTTCTTGATATCAACTTGATAGGTTATTGGATCGAGGTCAACTTTATGTAACTTCATTCCAAAATAAAAGCATGCTTTTTCAATACCTGCATGAACGGTAACTGGAGCAATGATTTCAGGCCTTGTTATTCCTTTATAATATCTACCATATTCTCTTGCGGATAAACCAGCAAGTAATAAAGATTCGGTACCACCTGAGGTAGTTGACCCGCATCCCGTGGTAGGGGCATTGAAAATTTTTAGTACCATTGCAACTACTTCAGCCTCCATTTTACGAACTCCTGGAAAAACATCAGGGTGCAATTGATTTGCAACTGAATATTTATGATATGCTTCAGATTGTAAGTCTAATAAATCTTGGCCACCATGATAGACTGCACCACTTACTCTACCATTAGCCCAATCACTGTGCTTTAAGTCTTGTAAATTGTCCAATTCCTGAGCTATCCTTTCAGGATCAAATCCTTTTTCAGGTAATGTTGGAAATTGTAATAGGTTATCATTATTTTTCATCAATTCTACTTCAATTTTAGTGGAAGTCTTCTTTAACTCCTCTTCGACTTTATATTTCAAAGGTGGTATTGATAAAACAATTTGGAAAATAGCTTTATTAATCTTGGCTATCAATATACTAAATGACTTAACAACTCCATACCCTCTGACTAGCGTGATTATTCGCAACAAATACGTATAGATTACGTATGCTATGAATAAATCACGAAGTATAGCCCAATGGTTATTGCCATTACCATAATTATTCGCATAAGCATTTTTCAATTGGTTTTGTATATTAGTCTTGAATACAAACAAGTGATATCGAATTACGAAAATTAATTGTGGGAAATCGGTGGGCATGTATGGTTGGCCATAAACCTTGTTTTGCATAACTATAGTATCATCGATCGTACTCATGATTCTTTCGTAAGCTTTATAAGCCTAGTAACATTGATCAAACAGTATGTAATAAGACGGGTTGAAATTGTAGTACAGCTCCTCCATCAATTGACTTTTGATGATTAATCAATATTTGACTTGCATTAATCGAAAAAGCTAGCCATATCGGTGAGGTCGGAATAGACAAAAAATCGAAATATGCAGGACGAGTCGCAGAATAAAGCATATATAGGGGTTTATGAGAAACTACAATTTTTTTTTTCATTCAACTTACTTTATAAATTATAACTGACTAAAAAGTTCGAGATATAAGTAATTTAAAATGGTGTAGAACCTCTACTTATTCTATTATTAGGTCTACTACTAGACCCACTGGTAGTATTATCGAGTATGGTATTTCTTTCTTTGATTAGATTATCAACTTTTTCGCTGAAGAACAGAGAGATGAATTCATTTTGTTTCAATGATCTTGTTAATTCTAGTTCATAGTTAATTAAATCATCTTTTTTTATCAATGATGGTAAGACGTTACTTCCCGGACCATTTAATTTTGAGCTGAGTTTTCCATTTTGTTCTTTACACGATAATAATCTTGATGATAATTGAACGGCTTCACTTGAGCTTGTTTGGTACTTGCTTCTGATCTCTTCGTTTTCATCATTCAACTTATCAAATTCGGTTATAAGGTTTTTCAACTCTTCATTCAAAGTCTTCAAGGTTTCATCTTGTGTCTCGATTAATTGTGGTAATTCTTCATCGGGTTTTGCAATCATCGATTGTAAAAATTGTAGTTTCTCTGTTAATTCAACTTTGGTGTTTGTCAATCTTGATAAGTCATTGTCGACTTTATTTAGTTTTTTTTCACTCGAAGTTGCAGTGTCATTTAGTTTTCTTAATTTTTTATACTGATTTGCAATATCTTCCTCTTGTTTGTCTAGACTTAACTGCCTCAAATTTTCTCCAAGCCTTTTTGATGGCAAGATTGTTTTGAGATTTACAGTCAACGCGTCATCTATTTCAAATACTCTTTCATTCAAGAGTTCTGCAAGTTTCCTCTTGTATTCATCATAACTAAATTTATCGAGTTGAAGAGACGCTTTGAAAGTCGACTTTGGTTCCAATTTGATTCTATTAAAATTTTTCTTTTCTTGCTTATGCGGTAACAAATCAGTATCAAAAATGTAATTTGTTTCTAATTTTTTGATTAATCGTTCATCTCTATAGTTCAATATAATCTCTTCGTTAAACGCAGCGAATTTATCCAGCAACGGATAATCTAAAGTGTCCCATTTATGAAACCATTTATATAGTTTGTTCATATTGCTACCATAAGTTTTGACATAAAAATTTGTTGTAAATTCAGAATCAAATAATTTGAATCTATTGACGGCAAAAGTATTGAGAATTTCCGATTTCCATTTGAAAATAGGACTCGAAGTATCTCTATTGTTGAAATTGAAAGTGCCGTTTATATTAGGGGCTGGTATTTCCAATGCAAGATGATCTAGGGTGTAAAGTAAAGTGGGTATTATTATTGGAGTTTTCAATGGAGTGGATGTTAATGATTGACTTTCTGTTCTTGATCTTATTAGTTCTATACTTGGATTGTGTCTATCCAATGCAGTATCAAAGGATATAATTAGTTGAAATTCCGAGTTTTTGCTATTTGATGATGGAGTGTAGTTGTTGTATAGTTGTTGTGAAGTTAATAGATATAAACAAAGATAAGATTCTTCGTCATCATTCCTATGGTTTTTATCAGATTTGATTCGTGACTTTCTCATTGGTCTTCCTTCATAGTTTGGATTAAGTTCGGCACGTCTTGTGTCAGCGTTTTTATAAATGGGTATATCTCTATTGTCATCATATAGCTTTCGGCTACTTAAATTTTTATAGTATAATTTTTTACCGATGATAAGTCCTTCGATTAATTCTAGTTCTTTGACGCTTTCTGCAACTATCAAAATATGAAATCCACCTTTCTTCGAATTTTTATCGAATTTTGTTTGTGGATATCTATCGATCAATGAGTTCACTATTCTATTGAAAAGTTGAAATTTACCTGATAAGTTGGTTAATCTTTCGTTGACTTCTGATAGTATTAACTTTTTGGGAATGAAATGATCAACAAGTAATGAAGGATGTTTATTGATAGTTTTCAATTGATCAAATAGCAAATCCACTTTATCGAAATGACTCAAATCATTGAAATCATTCAAATTTCCCTTGCGTTCATCATCACCATCCATGCTATTATCTAGTAAGCTATTAATACTTGCCCTTTGTTTCTTTTTATATGCCTCTGTTAGTAAAACAGATTTTAGAAGTTGTAATACTATTTCGGAGATTTCTGCTTGTAACTTGGATAATACACATGGTAAGTAATAAACACCATCATTTGGTTGTATTATCTCAGTATCACCATTTTTATCATCATAATCGACATCCATATCAGGTGCAGCATGCTCCAATATAGATTGCATATCATTTGCATCATGAATTTGAAAAACCGGCTCCGGCGCATCTGCTGATAGCATATCCAAAAGATTCATGACGCTTGTGTCTTCGATTTATACAGTGTTTGTCTTGAGCTGGCTTATGTGCATTTGATCTTTCATAAGTAGATTGTAGATTAAAAAGAAAGAAAAATGATTCTTTTTTGACAGTGAACAGTAAAACATCACAATCGCAGTATCTTTACGACCAAACTAGTAACAAAAAAAACAGATACAAGCTAATTAAATCCTAATGTGGAAAAATGTACAATTACACGACTACTTAATAACTGCAAAATTTGAATAGATATATATATTACTTATTAATTGGCAGTTCAATACTGCATTACAATATTATTCTATCTTCTTCCTTTCTTCTTCACTACAACATTAATACCAATATTTCCCAAACTTTCCCATACAACGTCTTCGACTTTTTTGGGCAATTTTCTTCCATAAAGGCATTGATCAACTAGCCACATACCAACTATAAATTCTGCTTTGTTGAGACTACCGTCTTTCCTCCAATCAACCAAATTCCAAATCGCTTCTAACGTTTGATCAGGAAGTCGACTTCTCATCCAAATTCGTTTAACGACAACTCCATGGATCAATTGATTGATATCAGCATCCTTTAAGTCGTGTAATTTTTCATAATCAATATTAATACTACCATCCAAGTTAGTAGTAGCTTGTGACGATAACTGTGCTGCTCTGGTTGAAATCTCTTCTTCTGTCATGGTTCTTTCCTCGACCCTTTGTTTATCTTGAAGTTGTTGTTTGTCATAGTCAACACCAACTAATCTCGTCACAACATGGTTCATATAATTTGCTTTGTTACTTACCCAAACACCTTCGAATCTTTTACGTTCTTGCTCTGTAACATATCTGAGCTCGTTATGATTTTTCCATGGTTTGTTTTCGTTAAATGTGAGTTTCTTTTCTTTACGTTTGTTGGTCTTTCTCATGGTCGTTTTCAACTGGACAGGTTGTTGTTTGATAACTGGAGTGGAAGATCTTGATGCTAGATTAAGCAGACTTCTGGAAATTGGATCATCAGATCTCAACGTATCGGAATCATTATCCAGATCAAATAAATTTATAGAGCTATCGTATCCTTTTATTTTATATTTTTTCTTGAAAATATGATGTTTATGCTCAGGGTGTTTTTTATAAGACTTTGATCGACTATCAAAATCTGGGAATACTGGGAATTTGGGGTTTTGAACATTGCCACTTCCAGTACTACCACCTCGTGATTTTTCGATTTCACTTCCTTCCCCGTCAGTATAAAGGGAATCATGGTTGTCTGCACTTTCGTCTAGCACAAAGCCATCTGATTTTGGGTCTCCTGCATTGAATATTTTCAAGTTTGTTGGTTGCTGTTGTGGTTGTAGTTGTTTATCTTGCTGTAAATGCTCTCTTTGTTGGTAAGCTGCGTTTCTGGCTACTTGATCTTTATTATTTTGACTAGATGTTTCATTGGTAAAACATGAAGAAGTTCCATCATAGTCTTCGTTTGGATCGATATGAGCACTTGAAATACTGTTTCCGCTGAAGTCTGGAGGGGGAGGCTTTCTCTTCATTTTCATTTTGCCGTCAGTTGAAGGAACTCTTGATAAAGATAATCTAGGTGATGGGACTGGTGCTAAGCTTTCGGAACTACTAGCTTTCAAGCCCCTTGCGTATGCATTCAGCGAAGGTGGAACCGTTATAGGAGGAACCTCTCTTGTTTTAGTATTATTATTATTATTATTATCATTATTATCAGGGTCATCATTCTCGTTGATATCATATTCACTGAAATTTTTTGTACTATATTCACCATCCGATTGATATTCATTATCGACACGATCATCATTACTTTCATTTAATTCTCTTTCTCTCGTACTTAATTGACTTGATATTGACACAAGATCTTGTGAGCTTCTACTTTTCCTCTTGTTCCTGTCACTTTCAAGAACTCTGCTATTACGTTTACTATTATTATTCGAAAAGTTGGCTTCATTATGAACAACAATTACCGGTGTTGTAGGTGAGTGGTTTGAGTTCGATGTTTCATTTTCCAGTAATGTTGAGCCTAATGAAGAGAATGAATTGTTAAAAATTTCTTTATCATAAAGCATACGAGTTGGTGCCGACATTAAATCACCAGTGCTTTGAGATATGAAAGATTCTGATTTTCTATTGCCCGGTATTGAATAATCTTCATCTGAGAATGGTAATAATAAATTACTTGTAGTACTGTGTGTTGATATTCTTTTTCTATCGATACTTTCTCTTATTTCACTAATTGCATTTTGGTTTTTTTGATTTAATTCGAAGCCTGATGAATTTTTTGTCTTCGAATTAATCGAGTTTCTTACTTTATTGAGCATTTCTTGTGGTTGAGTATTCACAGATATTCTTCTGTTCAAAGGAGGTGGTGGTGTTGGCATTTGATATGGTGACAGTTTTTGATTTCGAGCCGATTCAGATGGGTTATCAACTCCTAAAGGTGTAGACAGTGGCATTGGGTGTTGTTTGTTAGCCGATGCGTACGGCTTATTCAAAGTAAAATAATCACTATGAGATGGAGTTGATGTTTCATTGTCGGAATCGACCGATATAAATGAGCTCACTCTACTAGCGTGTCTACTAGTTGTAGTCCTGGGAGTTTCATAAGTAAGGTTAGAAGTTTGAGGTGGTGGTGATTTAGTATTGGTATTATTATTATTATAGTAGTTGTAATTGTTTTGGTTGAATGATTTAGGAGTTGTTGGTGACTTTCCATTGCTTATATTTTTTATCCTTTGAGGAGAATTTGAATTTGAACTAGAATTTGGATTAACATTAGTCTGTGTATTTGCGCAAGTGTTTATATTAGGTGCGGATAGATTGACAGCTGCCATAGCAGCTTGGTTCAGTAGCTCAGGGTTTTGCTGTATATTTCCCAATTTGAACGTTTTTGAATTATTATTACCGTTGGGGCTATTCACAATAGCTGAGGGTGTAGTTGCAGTTAGAGGAGTTGATAGCCTTTTCTTAGGAATTGATGTCGCTGAGTACGATTTTGTTTGGGTATTAATCTTCAAGGGAATCTTCTGTCGACTTTGAGTCGTTGATGCTGACGGGCGTGATTTATTTACACCTTTATTATATGTAAACGGAAGGGCTGAATCATCGTCTTTCTTTATACTCAAACTTTTGAAAGCAGCCAAAGCAGCGGCCTGACTGGCAGAATTACTACTAGACATCACAGCAATGGCATCAATATAATATCCGTGTATATAAGTTTTACCTGAAAACTTATTAGTGTTATAAAGAGTAGATTGAAAATAGTTGAATTTAGTAGTTATTGTACGTATTTGTATTATGGCAGTGCCAAATATATCTTTATATTTTGTGTAGCATTTTGTTAATGATTTCGATATTGTTAAATTCGGTGTGCGCGACAACAAACAGAGAGTATCGATTTTGAAATATTTAACTACTGAATACTAAAGAACATGAGATAGCGTAGTACAAGTTATGAGCTACAAGTGGGAATCAAAAGAGTTCAAAATTGTCGAGTAGATAAATTTTATGAATTTGAATAAAAATTATAATATACATTTTGTAAAACTACTTCTTCTGGCCCTTGGATGCGTTAGCATGTCTACCTCTACCAACTCTAACACTACTATGTCTAGCACTTTGAGATGTACCAAATGGACTCATGTAATTATCGGCACTTCCACCCCCAATCCATTCTTGAAGTATCTTTTCGTTGTGTCTTCTTTGCCATTGGTCATCCTTAATGGCTCTGCTATATTCTTTTTGGTCTTCTCTTAAAATCAATGGATTTTGTAATGTTTTTGCTCTGTTTTCTTTATTATGTTGATAACCACCATTACCTTGTAATTTTTGTTGATTCTTACTTTGTGGTGATGGCAACGTATATTTTTGACCCCTTGTGATCCATTTAAAGTTTCTTTTCAAGTGAGGAATAACTTTACCAGTATCTTTGTCAATTGAAACTGCACATCTCAATAATGTATTGCCTCCACACAGAGGACAAAAATGTTTTGGAGTTCCATCTTTTGGTATTGGTGTCATACGGAAACATGCATGACATCTGAACATATAATTACGGACTCTTTTGATCTGTCTACCGGTTGATGTATTCATTAAATGAATACCAATTTGCATTGCTGTATTTTGACAAGCAAAATCTCCTGTTGATAATGCAACTTTTGTATCGGGTATCTTTGATTCTGACGTGTTATCGTTGGTTTCTTGTATAACTTCATTACTGTCTTTGAATAATTCCGCTTGTAAATTTTCTGGCGTTATCCAGTCTCCATCATCATCTTCTTCATTATATTCTTCATCCAAAGTTGATTCTACTCCATTTTCACCACTTTCTTCTGTTTGTTTAGATTCGATTTCCGGCTTCTCTATTTTGTCTTCTTCTTTTGGCTCTTGTACTATTTGTGATTCCGGTTTTTCATATGTCTTTTTATTATTCTTTTTATTATAGCGATTGTTTCTCTTTGGACGTTGAACAACTTGAAATCCGTCATCATCAATTTGCTCTGGTTCTTCTTCGTCTTCTTGCTCTTGTTGAACTCTGGGTTTGTAATCTTTCTTTACGTAATTATTTTGTTCCTCAACTTCTTTTTCGCCTTCTTTGACTTCACCTGGGTAGTTTCTCAATCGAGATCCACCATTATTTAGTTCACATTCCAATTCGTATGCTAATGCAATAATATGCAAATCATTGAGAGATAATACTGAGAAATCACCATTTAACTTAGCAAAGCTAGTAACTTTTGCGATGTACTCTGGTTTTGGATGCCTCACCTTCAATTTATCTGCCCATAATACAAGTTGGGATCTAGCGTGTTCATCTCGTAACTCACCATGAACACCTGGTGTTGTGTAAAAATTACATGCATGTTGTTGTAAAGCAGATGCTGATTGAGTAATCAACGGGGTTGCATCAAGGACCAACGAGTCTATCTTGGTAAAATCTTTGACAGATATGTTATCAACCGCTTGTTCGTTCGAACCAGTGGTTATTTCTGACATTATTGGGTATAATTATCTTCAAAGATGCTATGATCATCGATGTAAATCACCTTTCTACTACCATAAAAAAAAAAAATTTTGAAAGTCAGATGATGAGGGGGGTTGTATGCAGGCTTCGGAATGCAAGTCTAGAAACTTGTACACTTTTGGTTGCTTTGTCAGATTCTATAGAATCTTTGAATCTATTTCCATTTAAACCTACCCAATCGTCCAATTTTTGTTTTCCATTTTCGTTTCTTCTCTTATCCTTTTTCAATCTCTCAGTTATCGAAGTAACACAATTGCAAAATGGCACAACAAGATAGAATCGTATTACATTGGTACGTGATCACTTTATTATTATTCAACGATAGTCTGCAAAATAACTAACCCTTAGACAGGCTCAATTTATCTAGAGCTCAAAGAATTATTTGGTTATTGGAAGAATTAAAAGTAGAATATGAAATCAAATCTTATGGTAGAGACCCAAACACTATGCGTGCTCCTGACGCTTTGAAGAAAGTTCATCCATTAGGTAAATCACCTGTTATTGAAATCTATAAAGACGGCTCGGAACCTCCTTTGGTACTTGCCGAAAGTGGTCACATTGTTCAGTACCTTGTCGAAAATTATGATGTGGACAAAAAATTCAGTCCTTCCAATCCTCATGATAAGGTCTTGCTTGATTACTACCTTCACTTCGCTGAAGGTTCATTGCAAAGTTTCTTGGTTCCATTGATCATCAATTCCGCTGCATGCTTGCAGGCTCCTTTTGGTTTTGGTTATATGACCAAGCTTGTCACCAATGGGATCAATCAAGGTTATTTTTATGCTGAAGTAAAGAAAATCTTAGTATATTTAGAAGATAACCTTGCTAAGAAGTCAACTAATAGGTATTTTGTTGGTGATAGTTTAACTGGTGCCGATATATTATTGAGTTATCCAATTATCGAAAACGTTTTCGCCAATGTTGGTTGTATAAAAAATCAGCTTGGTGGTGATGATTTTGACCAAATATTCCCAAACTTGTTGGCTTGGACTAAGAGTATTGCTCAAGAACCAAATTACATCAAAGCTGTTGAAATCGAAGAAGAAAAGACTAAAGAATTTGGTTTTACCACTTCTCTTGGAATTTGATAGTTTATGCTCACTTCAAATCTCTAATTATATCACATTACATACGTGAATGAAAGACTTATTTATATTAAGCATCACTTGTAGTGCAGCTCAATTATTCATTTATTTTGCGCCACACCAAATGTGGTACGACTTTCAGTTTATGATCAGTGTATAGCTTAGATTCTACCGTTCCCACTGATACCTCTATCTATTAAAAAAATTTATGTCTAGAAAAGATTTGTTTTCTGTATGTATTATGCCTCTTGGCTTTTCAGAATAATGAGTTCATCTGAGTTACTTGCATATAACTTTCGCTATGTATATATTTTGTAGTTAAAATTTGACTGGAAACGGTAATTTGGAGTTGTTGCGACAAAAGCAATCGTCCCATGACCGATTTTGATGTTCCCACGGCTGTTTCAATTTATTTAACACCCTTTTAAATACTATACTCTTGTTCACATATTCATAACGTTAATATACTAGACATCACCAATCATGCTGCAAACAGACAGAATCGTTTTACATTGGTACGTGAGATCACAGCACAGCTTCATACTTGATATCAAGGTATAATTTACTAACACAATAACAACAGGCTCGATCAATCTAGAGCTCAAAGAATTATTTGGTTACTTGAAGAACTTAAACTCGAGTATGAAATCAAGCCATATAAAAGAACAAAAGCATTCAGAGCACCCTCTGAATTAGAAAAGGTACATCCATTGGGTAAGTCGCCAGCTGTTGAAATTTTCAAGAATGGTTCAACAACTCCAATTGTATTAGCTGAAACTGGGCATATTATCAGTTATATAATTAAACATTATGATACAGGTAAAATATTAGCACCATTGGGTCCAGAGGAAGAAGAAAAAGCTGATTATTATTACTATTTTGCAGAAGGTTCTTTTCAAAATTATTTGGTTTCATTGTTGATTGGTTCTTTTGCTAAAAAGCAAGCACCTTGGGGTGCTGGGTTTTTAGTCAGTAAGGTTGTTGATGCTATCAATGGTCAGTATTATAAACCTGAGTTAATCAAAAGCTTGACTTTTTTGGATACTCAACTTGCTAACAAATCAAACCCAAACTACTTTGTTGGTGATCATTTAACTGGTGCTGATATCATTTTAAGTTTCCCAATTTATATCAATATATTTGATAATTTGGAAAGAGTCAAAACGACCATTGGTAATTTTGATCCTGTTAAAAAATTTCCACATTTATATGCTTGGTCCCAACAAGTTGCTAAACAACCAAATTTTATCAAAGCAAACAAGATTGAAGATGCAGAATTAGCAAAGCTTAAAAACAAGAGTAATTTATAAAATTATAAATTCAAGTTTGATATTCCCGTTTCATAGTTATTTTATCTACTTATAGTCGTTTTTTGATATCATTATTCTCAAAACCTTGACTTCTTACAAAAATCATACGTTTCAGACCAGGTAATACATTAGCTAGTTAGTATTGTCGTATATTTTCTCTCACATCATGACCAGAGACTTTTGAGTGAATGACTGTGGCATACATAATACCATGGACACGAAGTTCTATGCAATCCATCCAGTTTCAGGGTATTTTTTCCCTTTCTTACCCATATAGTACCTACTGACTTTATTTTATTTCAAGCAAAAAAAAAGATAGTTAATAGTACTTGATGAAGTATGTGGTGGTGTACGGATGTGTATGTTCATATGCAGGATATGTAGAAGAGAAGACCATCGAGCCTTTATTTTTTTTTTATTTAGCAGTTTATGATTCTTCAAAAGTTGGAGAAGTGTTCTGAGTCAAAGAAATACAGTAGCTTGAATAATAACATGTCAGGAAGTAAAGTCAGAGGAAGAAGATCTGAAAAGAAGTCTTCTGCAAGAGAAAGAGTTGCAGGTGAAGAAAGTGAAGCACCAAATGCTTTCAAAGAACAGTTAAAAGAACTGAACGAAGAAAATAATAACGATAGTAATGATAATAATAATATTGACTCAAACGATGCTAGTGTCAAGACGACTTTCTATGGTTTGGTTGACGCTAGTGAGATAGATTATTTTAAACAAGCTGAATCCACATTAAATATGAATGCATTTGACAGTCCTGAAGACCGTAATGGTTTTATTAGATCAGTCTTGGAAGAATCCCGCGGTAAAGAATTAAAATTAGTTACCAATCAAATTTGTTCGAAACTTATGGAAAGATTAGTTCTTTTCGGTAGTGATAGACAATTGAAAACTATTTTCAAAGCTTTCGAAAATCATTTTGTGGCTTTAGCCCATCACAAATATTCATCTCATGTTTTAGAAACATTATTGGTTAGATCCGCTGCAACGATTGAAAAAGAACTTGTAAATGAATTCAAGCAGGATGAAGATCTTGAAGATGATGGTGATGAATCAATCAATGATGTTGCCGTTTCAATGGAATCTTTATTCATATCAATGTTAAACGAATTCAAACCTAAGATTAAATCAATGATTGATCATCAATATGCATCTCATGTTTTGAGATTAATAATTTTAATCATATCAGCTAAAGAATTACCATCTACCACTCTTGCAAATTCCACATTAAGGTCCAAAAAATCCAAAATAGCCAGAAAAATGATCGAGATTAAAGATACCGATGACTTCAATAGATCATTTCAAGTACCACCGTCCTTCAAAAGTGAATTAAGAGAAATTCTTACAAGTCTCACTTCCAATCAAAAAACAAAAAAGATGAGAGAATTAGCAGTCCATAAAGTAGCATCACCAGTCTTGCAATTAGCAATTCAAGTTGAAGGAATTGTTGATAGGGAAAGAACAACTTGGCATTTAATATTCTTGTCTGAAAATCTGGATAAAGATCCTCAAGAGGAAGCATTCGTAGAATACCTTCTTTCAGATTCTGTCGGCTCTCACTTTTTGGAAGCAACTATCAAAAATGGAGGTGCAAGAGTCAAATATGTTGAAAGATTATACAAATTATATATGAAACATCGTGTACTTAAATTGGCTAAGAGAGCAACAACGGGTGTTTATATCATTCAAGCACTTCTATTCAAATTGAAACCAGTTGAAGTTGAGCATATTCTTGATGAAATAATTCCAGAGCTTTCTAATTTAATATCTGTTTCAGAAAATCAAAATTTGGATTTAGGAAAATCAATTATCGACGCATCAATTTCTAGAGGTAACTATAAAAGAGATGAAGTTATAAACCAATTGTTTGTCAAATTTGCTCCAAATTTCAATCGTGAAAATCCCTCTATAAATACATCAACTGAATTTTTGGAAAATACATTACAGTTGACGGGTTCAACATTAGGTAATACAAGGGATGATTGGCCAACTGCTGAAGAAAGAAGAAGATCATTGTTCTTAGAAAAATTAATGGAATATGACTTTTCTTTTGTTGTTTGTGTTTGGCTTAATTTCTTGGCTTTACCAATCGAAAGATTTATTCAAATGTCTTTTCATGGTGTCTTTTCTCATGTGGTTGAAAATTCCTTAGTTGTCATGCCTTACAATATCGAAGAACCTGAACCAAAGAATATTCTCATTTTAAGAAAGAGGTTTTTGAACATTTTTCAAAATCAAATTGTTAACTTATCTTGTAATTCATATGGTTCTCATATTGTTGATAAATTATGGACTTTCACAGTTTTATTACCAATGTATAAGGATCGTGTTGCAACCGAATTAGTATCAGAGTCCAAAAAAGTTAAAGAAAGTACTTATGGTAGATTAGTTTGGAAAAATTGGGGTTTAGAGTTATTCATCAGAAAGAAGTATGATTGGAAAGCTTTGGTCAAACAACAAGAACAAGAATATCATGGTATAGTCATAAATGAAGATGGTGAAGGTAATCATGAAAATAGTGAAACCAAAAATGAAAGAACCAAAAAACCAATTGAGATCAAAATGGAAAAGTTATTTAAAGCCAAACAGGCACAAGAAGAAAGAGAAGCCAATGCAAATGGTAAACGTTCAGGTGACTTCAATTCACATGATTATAATAACAATGATAAAAGGTCGAAAATAGGTGGTTATCGTTCGAACTATTGATTCAAAAAACTTGATTCAAACAACTATGTACTTCAATAGAAAATTCATTTTAACAAAATTAATTTAAGGTTTATATTTCATTTTTAGTCTAATATTTACAAGGCTATATCATTTCTCTATCTATATATACGGAATTCACTTCTCTCTTTTAGTAATATAATACTCATTCAAAGTTTTTTCAGGTATATCGGTTGGACTTTCGACTACTGGATCAACCCCTGATTGGTTTTTTGGAAATGCGATAACATCTCTGATACTTTTACTGCCAATAAGCATGGCACATAATCTATCGAATCCTAGCGCTATACCAGCGTGTGGAGGACATCCCATACTCAAAGCATGTAATAAGTGACCAAACAATTTTTGGTAATTACTAATTTTCAAAATACGTTCAAATATAAATGTTTGTAACTCTGAGTCATGAATTCTTCTGGATCCTCCCCCCACTTCAACTCCATTTATGACCAAGTCGTAATGCTCACCTCTGACTTTTAATGGATCGTTGATCAACATATCATAATCATCAAGCTTAGCCATTGTGAATGGATGATGTGTTGACTCAAATTTATCGTATGCGTAAGTTGGGAACTCATCAGTAGCATTTTCACCAATTTCAACAGGATTAAATAATGGGAAATCGACGACCCAAGATCCAACGAAAACTTTTGATATATCATAATCGGTAATTAACTCACCTGAGGTCTTATCGACCATAGGTCTGTTCCATTTGTTTGGAAATTGTGAAATTGCCAATTGTCTAAATCTTCCTAAAGGAGTTGGATTTTCGTAAGTTAATTCTGCTCTGGTTGAAAACGCAATTACATCACCTGGTTGTAAATTTAATGTTGAGTTCAATTCTTCTGCGTTGAATTTTTCACTTGGAATGAGAACTTCTTTTTCTATAAATTTCTTATACCACTTTTGAGCATCTTCTGTTGTTTTAATTGCGATGACTATAGGATTACGTCTGGAATAATTATTTGCATCAGTCAAGATCTTAGGAATTTTATATTTTTCACTTGGGTCAAATGCACCCCTCAATACACAAGATTCCAAAACTGGGAAATTGGCTTGATTCTTCTTCGGACTGAAAAATGAGGATAAATCAGTGAATTTCAACGCTGACCTTAAATCAGGCTTATCGATACCATAATTCTTCAATGCATCTTTATAACTTAATTTTTCAAACAACAATTTTGAATTATCATATGTATCGAAATCAATCTGTTCAAGATAACCTTTCTCATTGACTTTATAAGTTGGTGTTTCTCCAACTTTATTCCAAACGTTATGTATTATGTCTTCAATTACGATGCCAACTTGATCACTATTGGAGATATAGCTCATTTCTAAATCTACTTGAGTGAACTCTGGTTGTCTATCAGCTCTTAAATCTTCATCTCTAAAACATTTGGCAATTTGAAAATATCTTGTAAATCCTGAACTCATTAAAATTTGTTTGTACTGTTGAGGTGATTGAGGTAAAGCGTAAAACTTATCGGGAGATCTAGTTGGAACCAAAAACTCTCTTGCACCTTCTGGAGTTGATTTGAATAGTAATGGAGTTTCAATTTCGGTGAAATTATGATTATTAATGAGGACATTACGGATCGTGTTTGAAGCTTTACTTCTGGTTTTCAATGATTTTTGATAAAATGGAGTTCTCAACTGTAAGTATCTAAATTGAGGTGGTAAATCATGTGGATTTGAATGCTTCAATTTATCAAGACGAGCAGCATCTAAGTTTGAAGAGTTTAATAATTGATAATTCACTGCGACTAATTCAAGCTCTATATTATCTTGTTTATCTGATTGTGTATGCTTTGTTTGAATATACCCCGTAACACTAACTGAGTCTTCTGCTCCACCAGCTTCAAGTAACTCATAGAGACGTTTCGCTGTATCTTCAGGAGTCATCAATATTTGAATAATGTCTCCATTAGAATCTCGAAGTTCTGCAAAACTTCTAGCTGCCATAATTCTGGGCTTTTTATGAAGATGACCATTCAAAGTGACTAGTTTTGACCTGTCATTGATGAAACTGTCTTTATTTGAGTATACAGATTTAATTGTATGAGTTGCAAGAGGGAAACTAAACTTAGCTAAAGTTGCGTGTTTATCAGGTAAATCACATTGGTTTGATTGAAGGGTACTAGCTATGTTTCTGGTACTTGATCGTATTGTTTGGTATGGAAGTATAGATTTGAATGCTCTTTTCCCTGAACAAACTATTCTGATCATGGTGTAAATGACTTCATAGACAATACTTGATTAGTTTAAATCTATAATCTATGCAAATTGAATTTTCATTCTTTTTTTAATGTACTAAATTCAGTACTATTTTGGTGTACGGGTGTGTATGTGAAATCATTCTAGAGACGATGTACATTAGTAGGCGAAAGAGAAAGCCTTTCTGACAATACAATACATGTATAGCTTCAACCAAGGTATCAAAGCTTTTTCAACTGACTATTGATATGAACCGGATGTCATCTTTGAGAAAAAATTGCGAGACCTATTAGCTGTTCTTTACCTGTACTAAAGTTCGACCGATATTGATCTTAATTTTGCAACTTTTTTTTTAGCCTTGTGACAGAAGCATATAAAACTTTTCCTTCTCTCAATACAATGAAATTTTTGAAATGAGACTTCAACTGAGCTAGTATAATTGTTTATCATTATTAAGATAAATGATACAGTAAACTGCTAAAAATAGACTGTAATTTTTGTTCCTGCTAAATTGAATATATTTCCAACTACAAAACCGAATTCTATTGTTGAATGGCTGGAGAATGTCAATAAACACCGATTAAAAATGACACATATCTCGATAATCAAAAACAATAAAGAGATAATCTTCAAAGCTAAATCTTGCTAAAAATAGATGATTCAATCCCACTGAATTCAGATAACGCGATACCAAAGGCAGGGCTGACTCCCTAGTTCTAAAAAGATATTGATTTAACACGATATGTAAGAGTAGCAGGCTTATACAAACTAAAAAATGACTACAGCCTTTGAAAAAAAAAACACAAGCCGCGTGTATTACGCCATAGTTGAATCAGTGGGAACCCGATTGAATTCAAATGGTTGATCCAGGCAATCAGCTTACATAAATAATATTCACGTGGTGTGAATGAGTCTGCGGATTTTGTCCAAAGATTAGCTTGATGTTTCAAGTCCTCCAGGACAAGCTGACTTATCTTCTCTAGACCAAAGCTACATTGCATATCCTTTATCGAGGCTTGAGTATGTTTTCATGGTAAAAAAGTGTAAGTTCTGATCATTCACTTGTTTTGTTATTTTTCGGTGTCTAAATTGCTCTTTACAGTGAGATTAAATAAAGCTCATAACATCAGATTTTGCGGTTTTGCAAGTGCAATTTTTCAACCTACCTTTCGAGTCCTATTGATTTTAGTTTCTATTTGACACTGTGATGAACGTGTTTCCAAGGCATATCAATCTGTTCAACCCAGAAATTATGTATCAATTATTATATTGTTATCACGTTGTTATCCAGTCGATGAGGTATACGGGCATACGGAGTTTATTTAACTCCGCGTAAAAAAAAGATTGGCGGACATACGGCGGAGATGTACATTTTAAGCAAAATCCATCGATTTTTAAATTCATAACGGTCTTATCTGTGCCCAAGCCAAGGATTCATTTAGCGACCTATGCTTAAAATAACAACTATTTCTCAATCGTAAATATGTAGGTCGAAGGGGTAAGTAATTACGATAATTTATAAATACACTGATGTTTGCGTCAGATCAAACCATGATATAAATACAATTGTCATACCACCATAAATCAGAAAGAACAATCTACTAAATCATCAGTGGATAAGTACCTCAATTGTAACTTCATCATGTTAAAAAGTCTTTCTCCATGGACCACTTCATCAATGCCGACATCAACTACTTTAAGATATGTTGATCCAACTCATTCGGCTGGTTTGATGTCTACCTACGCGTCTGCTACTTCTGCTCTTGCCACTGCCACTGGTAGAATGGATTTCATTTCAAACTCCCGTTTAGCGAGAGGTGCACACGCATCTCTCGCAATCATTAGTGCTGAAAGTGTGAATGCAACAGCTACTAATACACAAGTTGGTGCAAAAGCTACTCTGGCAATATTTGAAAACACTGTCAATTTACTTGCCTTGGCTCGTGAAGAAAGTCAATATGCTTTTAGATTAAACAGACCAAGTAATATCATTTACTTTTCGATATTCACCCTTTTGTTTCTTTACTTTCTTGGTGCTGTGTATAAATCAAGATACCACTGGTTCAATATTTGTTTCGTTTGTGGATATGCTTTAGAATTTTGTGGCTTTTTGGGAAGAATTCTTGGTTTTGTCGATGATAAAAATTCAAGTTCTTTCATATTGCAATATGTTGCTTTGACTATATCACCTGCATTTATAATGGGTGGTGTGTATTTCTTATTCGCTCAGATGGTTGTTATTACAAGTCCCCGCTATTCTGTATTGAAACCAATGTGGTACTCTTATTTCTTTATTACCTTTGATGTTGTATCATTGCTTATTCAAGCTACAGGTGGAGGTATGGCTTCAGCTGAAACTAACCAGCAAAAAAGCAGTGCTCCAGGAGCAAATGTTATGATAACTGGTATAGCTGTACAAATATTTGCCATGTCCATTTTCTTAGTATTTTGGTTTCAGTTCCTTATTCGTCTTTATTTCAAAGATGTAAATTATTTTGATGGTAATAACTTTTCGAAGAAAAAAAGCTTTAAAAATTTCATGTTATTATTATTCAACACTCCTTCTACTAAAGAACATAAAGATCGGTTAGACTCCTCATATAATCCACAATATCAATATATAAGAAAAAGAAAGCTTTTTAATTACTACCCATTAGCTATTTCTCTTGCGGTTATTGTCATTTACATTCGTTGTGTCTATAGAGTTGTGGAATTGGCCCAAGGCTGGCGTGGTTATTTGATTGATCATGAGGTCTATCTTATGGTTTTAGATGCTTTGATGATTGCCATTGCCGGTATCATATTCGTTCCATTCCATCCCCTTATCGTATTTGGATCCGAATTGGTCATTAAAGTTAAAGATATTAAAAATCAAACAAGGATGCAACGAGGTGAACCCATTTCAACACCTAGCAGTGAAGACAATGCTTCAGTCAATTCACAAACCAATATGGAAAAACAATATGTAGTCTAAAATTTTCTATTACCTTTAGTGCTCTTATAAATCAATATCAATATAAATTTTATTTCTCATCGTCAATTCGTGTAAATAAACAGAAACAAGATCTGCATTCTGCATCGTGACCTTCACTCCCCTTACTTACTATCACTCGAGAAAAGCCACGCTTTGCAACCATCTCCATATACGTAAATAAGACCATTCATAGATTTCACTTATATGTATTCACATATAAAGTAGCTTTTTAACAGCCAAAATAGTTGAAATGGTGAAAATCCACTTCTATTGTGCATATAAAAACAATAACGTGTGCTCATAATCACCGTACACCAATTTCCATAATTTTTGCCATGGCTTATAACTTTCCACTATGTGTTACGTGAATTTCACTTATTGAATGAATATGTGTTTATTTCTTCAAACATAATTATAGATTTATCATACAGAACTATCAAAAGAGATCTGTGTGATCAGAATTTGAAGTTCCATCAGTTGTACCTGAACCTTTGACAAGATAGCATTCCTCAAAGTAACAGCCGGGCAATGATTTCGGCATTCTCTATTAGAATACCCAGAGTCATATTGGTGCTATTGATTCCATTGAACATAATATTGCTATTTACTACTTTATTATACCTTGAGACTTTTCCAATCGATTACATCTCGTTACAAACTCAAGCAATTCATACAGGTTTCAAATCATTTGCTAATTCCTTCGATTTCAGTTATTTGGGGAACAAAAATTATACAACTTCAGCAATTGATACATTCAAACAATATGGTTATCAAATTAAACGTAAAAATGTTAAATTCAAGTACATTAATAGTAAGAATAAGCAAGGTACTCCAGAAGAAATTCTTGCTTTAAATAAAATTACATATGATAAGGTCGCTTCACAAGAAATCAATGAACCAAAAGATTTTGATATGGAATCAATAAGACCACCCCAAATAGATTCCATCGATCAATATAAGCTTGCAAATGCCACCATAGTTTCTTTGGTTCGTAATAACGAATTAAGTTCAATCTCAAGAACCATTAAAAGATTCGAACGCAAATTCAACTCAAAGTTTAACTATCCTTATACATTCATTAATGACCAACCATTTACAGATCGTTTCAAAAAGAGAATGAGAAAATTTACATCAGCCAAGATAAATTACGTTACAATTCCAAAAGAATTATGGGATAAACCTTCATCCATTGATGTTACTCGTGAAACAAGAGCAATGAATTTAATGAAAAATCATAATGTTGCATACGCTCAAAAGGGATCTTATCATAATATGTGTAGATTTTACCTGGGTAATTTTTATAATGTACCTGAGTTACAACAATATAAATATTATTGGCGTATTGAACCTGATGTTCATTTTTATACCGACTTGAATTATGACATTTTCAAATATATGGAAGGTACAAAGAAAAAATATGGTTTCACAATCAATTTATATGATATTGATGAAACTGTTGCATCATTATGGCCAGAAACTTTGAGATATTTAAATGCTGGTGACAATTATAAATACATCAACCCAAATGGTGCATTTCAATGGTTATTGGAAAATCAACAGAATCCAAAAAAAAATATTGTAACTGGTGGTTATTCAACTTGTCATTTTTGGTCAAATTTTGAAATTGGTGATATGGATTTTTTCAGAGGAGAAGCATATAGTAATTGGTTCAAATTTCTTGATTCAACCGGTAATTTTTATTATGAAAGATGGGGTGATGCTCCAGTACATTCAATGGGATTAGCATTATTTGCTGACAAAAAAGATATACATTGGTTTAGAGATGTTGGTTACTTTCATGATCCTTATGTCAATTGCCCGAATAATGCCAACACCGATGGCTGCAAAGAAGGTCAATTCAGTAGATGGGGACATTTATCTGATCAAAATTGTATGGCATCCTGGATTGATTATTCAATGGACGATCCTAGTAAGATTTATTGAAAAATGTGTACACTAATTTAATATAGACATTCAATATAGTAAAAAAAAAAAAAACAATCGAATTCTCTTTTCACATTCAGTCTACTACTGTAGGCTACTAAAAGTAGCACATATCCGCTTCCCTTTGTAAATTATTCCCTAAAATTGCTCTATTCTGTATAGACATGTATGGTAGGGGTCCGGATAAGACAGTTCGCGATTAGATATTGCGACATCTTCAACCACACTCTCCTTAAAATTAATAAGTCTTTGCAGCCACATAATCATGTTTCAAAGGCCGAATCTGATAGTATCGATCGATTCGAGTTTGATATAAATATAACTGCATTTCTTCTACATGTGTTCTTTTAGATTAAGATTTCCTCATTAATATAGTCATTGACTGTATATATTATAAACCCGTATATCAATCTACCTACAAAAATGGCTCCAACTGCAGCAACTAAACAAGTTATTCCAAACCAAGAAGAAGATATTCAAAATGTCATTCATACGTTAGCTTCTTTAAAGCCACTTGGTCAAGGTAGTTACTCTGAAAATATCAAAGGTGGTTTTGGTGACTCATGGGCAGAACACTTACCTGCACCAGCTAAAGCAAGATACGTCAGACATGGAGTCGATATTTCGAAAGGTTATCCTGAAAGACCACCAGTTGATAAAATCCCAAAATACGTAGATGAGGCTTTTGAAATTAGAAATGAGGAATATCCTTATATTGAAAGAGCTAAAAATGCTGATCCTAGAAAAAGAGCTTTATTTGGTGCTGCTAAAGAAATTAGACATTTAACCAAATTTGTTGGTACCGAAATTGTCGGTTTACAATTATCTGACTTGAATGATAAACAAAAAGATGAGCTTGCCTTATTGATTGCTGAAAGAGTTGTTGTTTTCTTCAAAGATCAAGATTTATCACCTCAAAAACAATTGGAATTAGGTAAATATTGGGGTCAAGTTGAAGTTCACGCTCAAGCTGCAAGAGTTCCATTAGGTGAAGGTGGTGTTTCGGTCATCTGGCCTGATTATAATAAACATAACGGTTTACCACTTACCTTCAAAAATTCACGTGTTGGCAACTCAAGATGGCATACGGATCTTGTCCACGAAAAACAACCTGCTGGAATAACTCATTTACACAATGATACCATTCCATCTGTTGGTGGTCAAACTTTATGGCTGTCAGGTTACGGTGCTTATGATAAACTTTCGAAGAGTTTCCAAGAATTCTTAGATGGTAAAACCGCAATCTATAGATCTGCTCATCAATACATTGATAGAGAAAATCCTCTAAAAGGACCAAAATATATTGAAAGAGAACATCCAATCATTAGAACTCATCCTGCCACTGGATGGAAATCATTAAATGTTAATCGTTCAATGACTGTTAGAATTGTTGGTTTAGAACCTGAAGAATCTGATTCAATTTTAGAATACCTTTTCGGTATTTACGAAAAGAATTTGGATATTCAAGTCAGATTCAACTGGCAATCGGAAACTGGTTCTGGCTTAGGTACTTCTGCTATCTGGGATAACAGAATTAGTGAGCATAATGCTGTCGCATTCATTGATAATGACTTTGAATATAATAATGAAACTGGATCATATGGTAAAGTTGACTCATCCAAAAAATTTGAGCGTCATGGTACCAGAGTCACTTCATTAGCTGATATTCCACACTATGATCCAAACTCAACATCACAAAGAGAAGCCCTTGGTTTACCATTAAATTAGCTTATATATCTAAATATTCCATATATACCAAAAAAAACAAAACTTTAAAATGTCAATAATATACCCGAAAAATAGCATCATATGTATTCGAAATGTGGATCACTTTGAAATAAAAGGGAAATGTACGATGTTTCTCCGCATTATCAACGGAACCATGTATCGATTTACACCGATTTAAAGACGGGTCTTTGCATCAGCAAGTACCACACCCTAACGGAACCACGTTTCGAAACTTACCGTATTTTTCTTTTTATAAAATCAGGATGTTTTGCATCCGCTTTAAAATGCTTATTACGTGGAAGCAGGATAACCTCGCAACTTCTATGTCTTTTGAGCAGAACTGTGGGTTTCTCAAGAGCTCACTAGCAATTTGTTCGAATGGATTTGAAAATCATTGTGGAGTTGATAAATTTATTATAGCAATAGCATGAAAGATCGATCTAGAGCATAATAATTGAAATATTACAAAACTCAATTTTTACTACTCTTTTTTAACTCGTGCTCATATCTCAAGCTTTCAGTCAATTCATTTACTTTTATATATAAAGGATGTGAACTTATTCTATCACTCCAGGCGGCAAGATTTGGATATAATTCGAATAAATTTCGTTTTTCACCAGTTATTTCTTTCACACCTCCTGCATTATCGAAAACGTTTTCGTATACTGGGAAACTAAGAATTATATCGGCACCACTTAATTTATCACCAACGAAATAGCCATGCCCCTCTTTTTTCAACTGACTTTCCAAATAGTTCATATTCAATCTCCATTCGTGAAGGTAATAACCATTATTTAAACCTCTTGCAACAAGTTTTGCAACTGATTTTAGTCCTAGCGGCGCAATTTTTCTGGCAGCAGAGTTGATTAAAAGGGATATCTGTAGATGTTGTAAAGTACCTTCAGAGTAATGTAGATAGTAATCAACTTTCAATTGTTGTCTTGGATCAATAACATTTAATATATTATTTGGATCATAGTTTTTAAGTAAGTATTGAATTATTAATCCACTCTCAAGTAATTCAAGTTGCGGTTGACCATCAGCAAAGTCTATTAAAAGTATTGGAGCTTTACCAAGTGGGTGAACATCAAACAAAGTATTACATCTCCAAGTTTGTGGATCACGGAAAT
Source organism: Soucietia sequanensis (assembly GCA_030557975.1). Classification (NCBI taxonomy): domain Eukaryota; kingdom Fungi; phylum Ascomycota; class Pichiomycetes; order Serinales; family Metschnikowiaceae; genus Soucietia; species Soucietia sequanensis. The sequence goes on from JANIJN010000004.1 coordinate 172,204, forward strand.
GAAGTAATACTTCATAGTCGAGATTTAATATCTCTAATATCCATAGTATTCTATGAGCTCTTGAATCATTAATCCTGGTGTAAGTTAGTATAATCGATTTGTTGAGTTGAATATAAGATATTAGCAAGCTTAGTCTTGAGACATACCAGTACAAGGTGAATTTATCTTGGCTCATGTTGCAAAATATGTATTAAACGAACAATGAATTTTATTACAAAGAAAAAATACAATACGTAGAATGAAGTTTGAGCAAGAGATTGCTATCTTTATATCAAAACATATTCTTCGTTTAGGTTGATTAATTACCACAATCAGTTATATCAATCAAGATTGTGGGGAGGAGAGGAAGCCTTATTCAAGGAACACTGAACGAGGCATATGTAAAAAAAAATTAAAAAAAAAATTACCGTATTCAGTTACATAATAAGATCGGAACCCGTAATAACCTATTTTTTTTTTTATTTATTTTGACAAAACTATAAATTCCTAACTATTTAGTGATACTCTTTTATGGCTTAGAAGTATTATATCAAAGGGCTGATACCGTTAAGTTGATCAAGATAACGTCCTTTTCTCAATGGGTCATATTCGATTAATTTATTCAAATAAACTTTTGTTTCATCATCTATTGAATCTGACTTCTCATCCATAGTACTGTTTTTAATCAATTTCTTTATAAGGATAAAACTTTTCAAACACCATACATTATCCCAGTTGCTAATGTGATCATCTTTTTCGAGTTCGTTCAATTCTTCAATTATTTCAAGTTGATTATATAATATTGCAACATAACTTGGAGTATTGGCATGTTCTTGTTTTAAATATGTTACGAAGATATCATCTGTAAGTAACCAGAATAAATATAACCATACCGAGCTATCATTTGCATCCATATATATCCCCGTTTTAATTAATTCCAAATCATGACAAAGTATTTGATAAGGATTTGTAAAAAGATGATTAATTTCATTAGTTTCAATCAAAGATTTATTATCAATCTTACTATAGATTTCGAATATTTTTGGAATTAGTTTACTTCTATTATGCCAAGCTGAAAAGTTAGATATATTTTTGTTGATTTTAGTAGTGGTATACTTAAATTCCTTGATATTTATTTCAAAAAGTTCAAGTAAACCTTTATCGGATTCATTAGAGTTTCCACTCAATTTCTTTGAGTTTGTTTCAATATTTTCAACAATAAATCTTCTATAATGCCAACCATGGAAATTTCTACTATCCAACTCTAATAATTTGGAAACAATCATCAATTCAAATTCCCAATTGGCTTGATTAATTTCTTGTAATTTGAATAAGCACCATATTCTATGATTCCAAATCCAATAACATTTAGGATATAGTTTCAATTGTGACATAACCAATTTAAGATCATTTTCAAGCGTTATCTTGGTATCTAGTAAACCCTGTTTAAATAATTCAATCAAGATTTCTCTTCTGTAATTCCAAATAGTATAAAATTCAGGATTCAAGGCAAGCAATTTCGTAGTTTTCTCCAAATTTTCTAATGTACATTCTTCATGCTCTTTCAAATCTAGTAAATCTGATGTTAATTTTTTATAGTGATTAATTTTGGGTAAATCTTTTTCATACTTTGCCTTCCTAGCAATGTCATTCAATTGTGTTCTTTTGATTCCGTGTTCCTGCTTGATGTTAGTCGCTTTTTCTTGACATCTTCAATCACTAAAGGGAACATACCATTGTATGGACAATTCTATGATTTAACTCCTGGAGAAGAATCACAGTAAATCTACCAACTAATAATTTTTTAGGTTGATTTGAATTCGGTATTTTTCCGATTTGGTAAAGTGCGGCTCAATTGAAACTGTCATAAATACATATTGACATAAGCTATGGCTAAAAGAGAAACAAGGAATTGAGAGCAGAAATCAATTGGAATTGAAAGGTATAAAACTACTTCAATTGGCAAAAATCAACTAAATTACCTCAAGCTGCCAAATTATTTGGTCTGAATTAAATTTGAGGAATCATAAGATGTCGACTGCAATCTTATTGCGAAATTAATGAATATACATTAATTATTGGTGATTAAAGAAGTTGATTTCACTTGCTTATCATCATTATATACTTTTATGGTTCATATCACAAATGAAGAACACAAATGAAGAATGACTTTTCTCAAAAAAAACTGATTTCAAGTCTTTTCTGGTTTTAGTAATAAAATGAATTATAATTTTAGTAGTATTTACTTGAATTAAGATTATTTTCAACAAAATTATTGATTTTTCAAACTTTTCGATACCAAGTTGAAAGAAGCCACTTTTTTTGGTTTCATTGAAGCTGACAATAGTCTAGAGAGCATTCAACTTCAAGATATAGCTTAATGCTGTAGACTTGAATTAGTTTAGGTTAATCAATGATTATATAACATATATAAAGGATGTACGGATGTACGGATTCTATGTTTACTATTTACGATTTTTTTTTTAGCAGATGAACCAAAAGTGATTGATAACGATATAATTCAAGAAGACTTAGAAACTCACAAATCAAATGACAATTGATAATCATACCATGGGAGTTATGAGTGAAAATGATACTTCACCACTTTCCAAGCTTGCATTAAAGGGATCATCCAAAATAGTTAGTGATTATTTTGAATTTGCTATAAACAATATATTATTTCAAAGAGGAATTTATCCATCTGAAGATTTCATAACGATTAAGAAATATGATTTGCCATTATTAGTGACTGTTGATGAAGAGGTCAAAGAGTATATACAGAATATAATGAAACAAGTTAAGAAATGGATTTACGGAGGCAAAATAATAAAATTAGTCATTGTAATAATTGCAAAATCAACAACTGAAATAATTGAAAGATGGGAATTTGATATTGAAATTAACAAATCTCAAAATAAGAGTGATCGGAAAGATGATGAAGTTGAAGAAGAAGGTAAATCAAAGCAACAAATACAGAAAGAAATTCAATCAATTATTAGACAAATTACAGCATCAGTATCATATTTACCATTTTTGAAAGATGATGATTATACATTTAATGTACTTGTTTATACTGATCCAAATTATGATACTAACAAAATACCACAAGAATGGGCCGACACAAATGGAGATGGGAAATTGATAGAAGGATCGAATGTTGAATCAGTTAAATTTACTTCATTTAATACTAATATTCATCAAGTTGGAACATTAGTTAGTTATAAATTACAGGATTAATTTATAGGTTTAGTAAAAAATGAATGAATATATAAATGAACACGTAGGGTAAGAAAAGTTTCAATGGAAATTAATGCTCAACTAAATTGAGTTACAAAAATTGGTATATATAACTGACCAATGAATACATAGGGTAAGGAAATGAACAATTGAGGTCATATTACATAAACAGGAATATATATGAATACACATTGAATAGAGTAAGAAAATATTTTTATGAAGATTATGAATGTCTAACTATACTAACACTCATAATTTTAAACAAATTTCGGTTCTCAAACTACAAAATTGTATTACCCGATTTGAAAAATAACATTAGGTTTATATCAGTATATATATATATATTCGATTTAAAATTAGTTTAATAAATCAAATTCATTATCAAATCTTCTTCTTTTATTACCCGGGATAAATCTCACTGATCCTTTCAATCCAACAGAATAATCCCATTTTTTTAAATACTTATCCTGAATTAATAAATGTTTATCACTAGTAGAAGATTCATTTAAAGTTTTTAAATCATTAAATCTTGATTTTAAATCCATAAATTTAAAAATTTGTTCTTTACCCGATTCTTTATTAATTGAAGGTAAATATTCATTCAAAATTGAAAAATTCATTTGATGAATATAATAATCTAATAAATAAATTATACCTTCATTTACTAAAGATTCAGGACAATTAAAATCATTAAATGAATCTATTTTTTCTAAAATTTCATTCAATTTATCGTTATAATCATTTGAATCAGATATTGAATTGTCGATTTTATTATATTTGTTTTGAATATCATTTGGTTTTAAATTAAGTGTTATTATAATAATTGATAATGAAATACAATGAGGGGGTAATATAAGACCTAATGGAGTTGACATTATATCAAAACTAATTAACCAACAAAACATAGTTGATTTATAGTCAAGATTTAACTTTTTACAAAATTGAATAATTAATTGATCGACTGAAGGTAAATTATTTGAACCATTTATAAAATCAAATTTTATAATTTGTAAAAATTTAAATTCAAGATTCATTATAATTTTTTTTTGATAATCAAAAAAATTATTCTTTTCTTGATCAATATCACGAATTTTATTAGCTACCGTTAAAATGTCTTTTAATTTTTTGATACAATCTTCATTCTTGGTGGCTAAGAATAAACAAGTTACAGCCACAATATATGGATCTTTTTCTAAATCTATAGTATTTTGAGGATTTGGATCATCATTTATTTCTTCAAATTTATTAAATAAATAATATCTTTGATAATAAATCATGGTTGTATTTAAAATTCGAAGTGGGAATTTTAAAATTTTTATAATTTGAAAAATAAATTGAAATATTTGATGTTTTCTTTGACTATATGCGATTTTTTTCTGTTCGGGTATGGTTATAGAATGTAAAAATGATAATTCATTACTAGTGAAAAAAGGTCTTGATACTTGAGTTATTGATGGTAATGTTTTATTTGGTGTTGTGGTTGTAGACGTAGATGTAGATGTTTTTGGTACTGAAGTTGATGCATGTGCTGAAGTTGATGTAGTTGGATTTGGAGTAAGTGCTGGCGTTGGAGTTGTCTTTCGATTTATTTCATTGGTGTTATCATTATATGGACTTGTATCTTCTCTTTTCAAGGACATGATGCCTTTGATTTATATATATTTGAAATTATATTTATGTAGTTAAAATATCAAGATTTTAGTCTTTGAAATTAAGATTTCTTATATATAATTTTCAATAAAATTGTCTCATTCATGTTGATCCTGCACATACCTCCTCCATATAACATACTGCAAACAGAGCCAACATTGTCATACTTATTATTAGATTAAGAAGGATTATGAAACAAGTACTTAAAGTAATTAATGGTTTATTGAAGAACGATTTTATGATTACATTGCAGTCTCTTAATGTTAATTCTGAGTATCAATGAAAAAAACATTGACACTTATATATATTCATAAAAATAAGGAAGAACGATATATAAATCTAAGCAGAGAAAGATAAAGAGAAACCTAATTTATGGACAGGTTCAGCTAATTTCAAAGCATCGAAAGAAGAACCTAAACCTAATCTAACACCAGGTCTTAATTCTTGAGAGTAAGATAAAGCGGTTAAACCGGAATCAGCGATTTTAGCTTTAATGAAAGCAGAAGAATCTAACTTATATTTGGTGGCGAATTCAACGTTAACATTTGAAGATTTAACGGAATCCCAAGTAGCTTTAGCACCAGCTTCAACTAAAGGACTAACTTTGTGATAATAAGCAGCGGTGAAAACAGATAAATTAGAGGTAGCGGTAGCGGCAACAGTATATAAAGGACCATTGTAACCAACACCAACAGAATATTTGTTAACTTTAGCAGAAGCAATGTCATAACCTAATTCGGCACCGGCGGTGAAACCATCATGAGCAACGGATAAATCAGCGGTAGCAATTGGACCTTTTAAAAGATCAAAGAATAATCTTGCGTTAACAGCAGATTGTTGATAAAAGAAATTTAATTTAGCATTTCTTGGACCATTTGGAACAACAGAAGTATCTAATTCAGATTTTAAACCTGGAGTTAATAATTCAGCTAATTCAATTTTGGTATTTAAAGAGTTAGCATTATTCCAACCTTGAGTTAAAGTTAAACCAGAAGCTTTATCAGAATATTTAGCATCAACTGAGGCAGCAATTGAGTTATCTTTAGCGGTTTTACCTTTAACGGTGAAAGCAACACCATTTGGAGCAGTTGATTTAACATCAACAGCAGCGGTAGCTAAATGGAAGAAATCACGATTTAATAAATCGTTTGAATTTTTTTGAATATCTGAAAAAGCAGGAGGAGCCATTGTAGATTGAGTATATATGATAGATTGATATAAAATTAGTACAAATCAAATTCAAATATGGAGAAATTTGGAAAAAAAAGAGAGGGTTATAATTTATATATAAATAATCTTAATATTGAGTAGTTTATTGTGATTGTTGAAGAAATGCGTGGGTGAATTATTTTTATTTTTATTTTTATTATTTATTTTCATATTTACTCTTTTTTCTGGTTTATTTTTCACAGTTTTTTTGGCTGTTTTTGTTGGATTTGTTGGATTTACGCCATAGTGAGATTTATACCACTACAAATTGTTTACAGTCAAAATTACAGTCAAATGTGGGGGGTTCAATTGGGTTCAATTCGGGTTAATTACAGTAGCACATATGTCAATTGAATATAGAGAATGATCAAAATGTAGAATATATGGTATGGGCGAATAAGTAACACGTTTATCCACATAGTGAATAGGTTATATGGGCAATAGTGACCTGTCACAGTTGGAGGTGTGGTTCGTGGATGTGATTGGCTGGTTTTCGGAAAGAGAACAGAATAGAACAAAATGGAACAGAATAGGCCATTTTTATTTTATTTTGATTTGTTGTTGTTTTGGTATCAAAGACACGACTATTACTTACAGAAGAGCACGTGATTTATTTGGTGCACGGGTGAATGAATGAACGATCCTGCATAATATATATACTAATAGGACTTAGGGCATAGGGACTAATTAGTATATTGGTATAGTGGTGAATTGGCTTCTGGTAGCACTGGTATCAATGAGTGGACTATCTAGGATAATACTCATAAACAACAACTCCTCCATTTCGGCATGTCTTCAAACTCACCTCGATCAACTACTCCCCTTGGTCAGTAACAACCTCCACAACTTCCCTTCCGTAAAAATATTATCCCTGTCCATTGATGATTTTATTAGAAATGAACCATCTTCCCCCTCAAAATCCGTCTCCCTTGTAGCATCTCCCGGTAACTCACTTTCTTTGATGGGTGGTGGCTTTGATAAGTATCTTCTTCAAGCTTTATCCCTAACTCATTCAACTCCACCATCATCTCCAATTGACTATAAGATCCTTGAATCTTCAATTCATAAATATTCAATGAATAAGTATAATGGTTATATACCATCTAAAACTGCAAACTTAATTGACCTACCTTCTGTATTAACCGACTTTGACTACAAATCATCTGTGGCTTATCAAAATCACAAAATTGAAAAATTATTGTCTTTACCAACAATGATAGTACCTGAATCAATTCCTATATTTGATCCTTCTTTAGTCTTTGATTCAATTTGGAATATTCTATGTACCATCAAGCAATACAATCAAGAAAACAAGTGTTCTACTATAAATACTCTCATCTTACCTGGATTCGGTACTGGGTATGGTCAATTAAATATACAACAATCTACAAAGTTGATGGTAGCTGCTATAACTTTCTTTCATTTGAAATTTGATAAAATCAGTAAAAATAATAAGATTCCTGATGAATTAGGAAATGACCTTGGTAAATCAATCCTTATTCTTTTCTTGTTGAACAAAAATTATCTCAATTTTGAAAATTCATACGATATAAATAATTTGAGTAGTGTTGGTATTTCAAAATACGGGTTGGAAAGAGCAAAATCGTTTAATAATCATACTAATCTCACTGGCTTAATGGATTGGCAAGAATTAATACGTTGTGTTGACTATCTATAATTCTCTTACTTGTTTGTTATTTATATCAGACTATAATTGCATTCTTATCTGGGTATAATTGCAACAATACCGAGTTCCTTTTTTTAAATTTAATTTTTTTTTTTCGCAGCTTCATTAAACATATAATCAACAACCATTAATGTATTCAATGTATCTAATGACCAACTTCAACTGATATTTTATCAAACTAAGACTTAAGACAGAGGAACATGACGGAGTGAAATTGTAATTGAATTCATATCGCATGTATATGTCCGTTCCCTGTATACGCGTATCTCACTCTACACGTCAAGGAGGAAAAAAAAAAAAATAAAAAAAAGAATAAAGAGAATATATGAAAAACCTTAACAGATTTATTAGTAACTTTTTCGAAAGAAGTCACAACAAATATATAATGACTTCAGATAAAATAATAAATAAAGTAGCATCACCCAATGAACCGAAATATAAATACACTCTTGGTATAATTCATTGTCCCGAGACCAATCAAATATTATTACTAAATCGAGAAAAGGCACCATGGATGGGTAGATGGAATGGAGTTGGAGGAAAATTATCACCACAAGAAGATCCTTTAGCGTGTATAATAAGGGAAACTGAAGAAGAGACAGGATTATATTTACCACAATATAAACATCGAGGTGTTTTAAAATGGTTTTTAGATGGAATAGATTATAATGGAACTTATTTATTTACTGCAACAATTAGTAAGACTGATTTGGAAAACTATAAAACTCCTGTGGTTTTTTGTCATGAAGGTATACTTGATTGGAAAAAACTTGATTGGGTATTACATAAAGATAATACTGGAGTTGTTGATAATTTAAAAATTGTATTGAAAACTTTATTTAATTCAAATGAATTTGATTTATATATTACAAAATATATTGATCTGAAATTATTTCTTTGTAATTATTATCCAGATGGTAGATTAGATGATAAAATAAATAATTCAATATGTCATGAATATTAATTTACAAAAAGGATATATTTGATACTATATTATATTTACTTTATTTATTTTATTTAGTTTCAGGTTAACTTATGTAGTCCATAAACGAGCAGTTCCATCAGCACCAGCACTAAATAACCAAGCTTCCTTTGGATGCCAAATTAAATCTAAAACACCAATATTATTGATAATTTTATGTCCAGTTAATTTTTTCAATGGAACCAATAATGGATTTGTCATTAAATCATCATAAACAGTTCCATGGAAAACATGAATACTACCATCATCAGATGCTGAAGCGAATAATGGTAAGTTTGATTTATGGAATTTAATTGATCTAACTGCTTTTTCATGATATCTAAGAGTTTTATATGGTGTTGAACTTAAATCTAAATCATGCCATAAAACTCTTTTATCATATGAACCAGCTAATAAATTATCACCTCTTGGATGAATATCAATATTTGATAATAATCTTGCCCCTGGCATTAATTTTTTAATTAATACTTGTTGTGATAAATCATAAATTCTAATAGTTCTTTGCGAACAAACGAATAATTGTGGTTTAAAAGGATGGAATTTTGCATCCATTATAATTCCTTTTGATTTTTTGAAAGGTGATTGTGATAAATGTTTTGATAATTGATGAATTAAAACTGCAGTATTTTTACTGTCAGGTGAAACAGTTACAAAATAATCACCTTTTCTATGCCATGATAATTTTTTAATAGTTTTACGACATTGAATTATTGCTGCTATACCTAATTGTGATTGTTCAGTATTTGGTGTAAACCATTTAGCAACTTCTTTCTTATTAGTTTCAGAATCTTTTTTATTAGATTTATTATTATGCGTATTTTCTTCATCATCATCATCATCCTCTTCTTCTTGTTCATTGTCTGAATCAACTTTGATATCACCTTGTTTTGATTTATTTCCGAATGTATCATAACCCCAACCACTTTCAATTCTTAATCTACCAGTATTTTCAATATCAAATCCAAAAATAGGTGGTACAATTAAATATATATTTTCACCAGCAACAACTGATAAAATACCACTTGTTGAATCTGGATTCCATTCTAAACTTTCAATATGATCTTCAACATTATCTTCAATATCAATTATTTGAATTTTATGAACTTGTCTACCAGTTAAAATTTCCCAAATTCTAACACTACCATCATCTGAACCAGTGGCTAACCATAAACCTTGAGGATCAATTGAAATAGTTCTGATTTTACCTTGATGTCCTTGATAAATTGTTGAACATCTGATTGGAAATGGTCTCAAATCTTTTGGTGATGGTAATTCAGGAATTAAAGATTCTGGATCAATATTCAATTTATTATGACGAACTCTTGGTGCTAAATATAAATCAAGACATCTTTCAAATCTTTCTCTAATATTTTCTTGATATCCTGGTACTTTTCTCAATGAATTATATTTTTGCGGTATGAAATTCTTTTCACGATCAATTGGGTTCATTTCTAACCATTGTTTCTTTTCTTCATCATTTAATAAATATTCTGCTGGTGGATTATAAGATTCTTCATTTGTTGGTGGTGGTAATTTTGGAGCTCTTAAATTCATAACATGATCAATCATTTCTTCTTCATTATTCCATAAATCATAATTAAATTTATTCTCTTCTTCTAATCTTTGTTTAACTTTATTTGGTGGAATAATTCTACCTTCTCTAATTGCTTTAACAATTTTCATAACTCTCTTGGCTTCATGTTTCGATGGAACGAATCTTCTTTTTGGTTCAGGTACTGCAGTTAATGGCATAACTTCAACTTTTGAAGTAAACCATTCAATGGTTGGTTCATATGGATTAATATTTTCATCTGTATTTTCATTGGTTTGAATTTTTCTAATTAATTCTAATTCTTCATCAGTTAATTTCAATGATGATCCAGTATTTTGATCCAAAAGACCTGTCCAACCTTCTGGTAATTCAATTGATTCTAATAATTGATCTAATGCTGATCCTTTAGCAGGTCTCATAATTCTTTTACCATTTATATCATAACCTAAATGAGGCATTTCTTCATATGCTGAAAGTGGTATATCACCAATGGTATTGAAATTTTCGATATCACTATCATCACTATCATATACTGGTTCAATTTCTGGTTTAATTATTCTTGGACGTCCATCAGCATATTTTGTATGTATTTCTTCATTATTGGAATTATTAGATAATGTTCTAATTTTTATATTGGATAATTTATCAGTGATTGAAGTTGAATCATCTTGTGGTTCATCTGAAAATTCATCAGAATCAATATCACTAGCATTTATATCTTCTTCTTCACCTATTAATTTTTCAAGTTCTTCATCGGAGTTATCTTCATCATCTGCTTCTTCATCATCAACGTTTTCTTGTTCTTCATCTTCATCATCACTAGCTTCACTAGCTTCGTCGTCTATTAATCCGTCAACATTAAATTCTTCATCATCACTTTCATCTGATATCAATTCAACTTCATCAGATTCAGACTTTCTTTTTCTTTTTGGAGATTGATCAGTGACTGGAATAATTTCTTGCACTGAATCAGAGCTTTCGGACTCTTCTAATTTAGTAGCGTTCCTACTAGATCTTCTAACCATTCTCTCGTTTTCTTGGTATAGTAGTTACTTTGAAATTTAAAGCATGTAAACAGATTGATAAATGTACTAATATATTTTTTTCAGCACATCGCAGAGTTTGATTTTGAGATGAGACAAAAAAATAAAAAAAAAAAAAAAATTGAGGTCGCAAGTCACATGATCAAGATTTTGAGATTTAAAGTATATCGTATATCAGTAATTATAAAGAAGGAAGCATATATAGCTGTCAGTAATTACAACATAGATTCATATAAGGTCAATAATGAACGCCATACGACAAATAAATGAAATTAATCAAAAAGAACTAGCTACAAACACTAGTGATCTGGCATCATGGCATGCTGATTATAAAGATACATCATATATCTATATTGGATATATACCAATTGAATTAAATGAAATTGATATATGTAAAATATTCTCACAATACGGTAATCCAACTCATATAAATTTAGTCAAGGATAAAGAAACGGGTAAATCAAGAGGATTTGCTTATTTGAAATATGAAAATTATAAATCATGTATACTTGCAATTGACAATTTCAATGGGATTAAGATATTTGATAAAACATTAAAAATTGATCATGTTTATTATGAATTGAGACAAGGTCAAGAAGAAGATGATTTCAAAATTGATTATAGTAAAGCATTTGAGGATTTGAGTAAAGATGAAAGAGATAAAAAGAAGATACAAGGTAATGGAAGTAACAAATTACTTGAATATAAAAAGGAGGAAGAAGGTATTGATACTGATGAATTTGCCGATCCAATGGCAAACTACACGAAGGAAAAAGCAGAAGAAGATGATGAGTTTGCTGATCCAATGGCCAGTCATATCAAGAGAAAGCGTGGGAGTGAAGACAAAGATCATCATAGAAGTAAACATAGAGATAGTCATAGAAGCAAACACAGCGATAAAGATAGACGCAAGAGACATCATCATCATCATCATCATAGTGATAAACATGAAAAATAGTAAGCAAACAATTACGTTTATTGATATTTATACATTCATGAATAGAATCATTCACGTTTTACTTTATAGTCAATAAAATAATTATAGAAATTAATTTTATTATCGATATTCAAAGAATCATCAATAATATTCCAACCATTTTCCGTGAATCCCAGTTTGATTGAATTATCCAAGTTACTTCCACTATCAATGTCAACCAATCTGAACTTAATCGATCTATTATGCAATCCAGTCAATAATGTAAATATGTATTTCGTCAATGATACAGTAGGAACAGGTAAAGTTAAAAATGGTGGATAAATTTTCAGAATTAATAACTTTGCTGATACAGAAGTTGGAATCGAGATATTTTTTTGAAGGGGCAAAATTGATCTATTATTTGATGGGGTTCCTTCAATAAAGTAAAATACCACCAAATTTTGTTTTAATAATTTATCGAGGGTTATTTTTTTACCTGATGTAATTGAATGAGGAAATTGGAATGAATGTTTGATAAACCCCCACATTGAATAAACATATGTATCGCCTTTTGAATCAGGTATAACAAAAGCTAATTTCCTCCAAGATGAAACATTTGATATCGTGGCTAAAAATAATGAATCAATTGGTGTTATATAATTTACAAAAATAATTTGATTTAATGATGGTTTTGATTGATTTATCTTAATCAAATTACTTCTTTTAATACCTTGAACTGAAAAGTCAATTTTCGAGAATGAAAAAAGGAACTTTATAATAATTTTGATTAATGATGGTGAAGTCCAGATAAAACTTAGTAAGAATAAACTTAACAAAATTGGTAACTTGATTAAAGAAATCAAGGGTGAAATAATTCTAGAATATAAGGGAGTAGACGGTTCTGGGATTGGTACGAATGGTGATATACCAGTACCTTTATCTCTCCAGTTAGAGAATTTTTCCATTATATATGACTGACTTGTAAATATGTGATTGAAGTATAGTGTTATATCGAGGTTCAAATGAAAAATATATGAGTGCTAAATTTTATAAAGAATCACCAAAATATGTACGGAGGTTGTTTGTGTGTAACATGATACAAAAGCAAACGTATATTAACTATAGATGAGATATATACAATTACATAGATATACAATTATATAGGGATATATATGATATGAATAGTGACAAAGGCCAGTTTATAGAGTCACATATCAATAAAGTGACTCGGCGAATAATGTTTGTAATTGATTGCACTTTCATGACAATTATAAGTGCACATCAATACTTTATATGTAAGATTATGCAAAGACAATTTGGTTAGTTTGAAGGATCTGTAGACTTGTTGCTTATAATTTGTGATTAATACCATCTAGACACCTTTGTTAATGCTGTTTGGAGACATACTTGTCAAAACGTTATGTTCAAGATTATACATTGATTAAGATTTACAATTGTATTACCAATTTTACCTTACAGTATTATTACTATAAATTATTTGATTAATAGAACATATTCATTAACTAAATTCAACTAATATACACGGGATTAAAAGAACCCTTATAGAAAAAAAACATTTAGAAAACAAAAGTAAAAAATCATCATCTAGACCGTTGGATAAAAAGTCATTGATAAAATTAAATAAAGAGAATAAAATACATCTTCAAATTTGAAAGAATTAAAAAAGGATCATGAAGTTTGAGAGATTTGATAAAATTCTTAAACTTATAATTCTTGAGAAGCTTTACCAGCTTTAGCTTTTTTAGCAGGTAATAAGGATTGATGAATGTTTGGTAAGACACCACCTTGAGCAATAGTAACATGTCCTAATAATTTATTTAATTCTTCATCATTTCTGATGGCTAATTGTAAATGTCTTGGAATGATTCTTGATTTTTTGTTATCTCTTGCGGCATTACCAGCTAATTCTAAAATTTCAGCAGCTAAATATTCTAAGACAGAAGTTAAGTAAACTGGAGCACCAGAACCAACTCTTTGAGCGTAATTACCTTTTCTCAATAATCTATGAACTCTACCAACTGGGAAAGTTAAACCAGCTTTAGCTGATCTTGAAGTTGAGACTTTTTCGGAAGAACCGGCTTTACCTTTACCACCAGACATTATGAATTGTTATTATAAGTTATTTGTTATTAAAATATGAAGTATATATGAAATATAAAACTAATATATAGAAATTAAATAAAATTGAAATGGGACATAAAGGGGACATTTGATGGTTTAAATATAAAAATTATAAATTGATTGCCATTCGGGTTGTGTGCAGGTACAAACACACATATACACAGATATTCACCTATATTCACCACCTCCACGAACAACAAACAACAACAAACTCTATCAGAGAAACCTGGCAATCATAATAACAACAATCACAACAATAACAATACAATGCTCAAGTTTACCTCAGGTGCAAAATAACAGGTCAGATGCAAAACATGTATGAGTATATTGCAGTCCCTATCGTGTTTTGTGGTGATAAGTGAGCACTCGTACGCACAGTTACGCGTATTACCACTCTATTTACCACGCGCCCAGTAGTAAAAGTGAGCACGACCTTTCGATCTCTCGTTTACACATGCAACGCGTAAACATCAAACCAACGCGCTTTGTTTTTATTTGTTTTTTGATTTACTGCAAAAATCAATACGTGAATCAAAGCACTTGAGATTCCACGTACTGAATTATACTCTTCTACTGGGTTGTTTGTGACCCTTTTGTTGATGTTGTTGTTTTTGCTGGTGATTGGTGGTTGTTTTTGTTTTGTTTTGATTTGTTTTGATTCAGGTTTAGGTTTTGGTTTTGGGTGGTGGGTTATTGAATTGGTGTTGATGGTCTTGTATCGTGGTGTTTTTGCGCGGAGTACTCTGATATAACGCCATCTGAGATTTTCTATTTAAATATGTTTGATTTCCCTTAATCATGTTTTGATATTCTTAATCTTCTTCTTTTCATTCTGTATCTTTGTATCGTTATCTTACATTTCTACACATACTATCTAATAATTAACAATGGCACCAAAAGCTGAAAAAAAACCTGCTGCTTCTAAAGCTCCTGCTGAAAAAAAACCAGCTGCTAAAAAAACTTCATCTACTGGTGAACCAAAAAAGAGATCAAAAACCAGAAAGGAAACTTACTCTTCATATATCTATAAAGTTTTAAAACAAACTCACCCAGATACTGGTATTTCTCAAAAAGCTATGTCAATTATGAACTCTTTCGTTAATGACATTTTTGAAAGAATTGCCGGTGAAGCTTCAAAATTAGCTGCTTACAACAAAAAATCAACTATTTCTGCTAGAGAAATCCAAACTGCTGTTAGATTAATCTTACCTGGTGAATTAGCTAAACATGCTGTTTCTGAAGGTACCAGAGCTGTTACCAAATACTCTTCTGCTGCTAATTAAGTGAACCTTTGAAATTTCTTTATGTTAAATCCCTTTTAATTCTAGTACCAAAATCTTTACTTTGCTTTTGTGTTTTATTAATTTAAATCCTGTTATATTTTATATAGGGTGTGTATATTAGTTATATTTACTTTAATGAATAACTTATTCTTATATTATCTTTTCTTGTATTACTATTTTGTATACTCTATATATGCTCATTCTCTCCATCCTAATATTATTAACCAGCAACTAAACACATTAAATAAATGATGCAACCAATACGTATGTCTCATTCCGTAAATTATTCCATACATTATAAAATATACCAAGAATCCATACGTTATCGAATTAAAATTCTTTCTGTTATTAATTGGTAATATGTTACTGGTATTATTCCTTTCAACCATAATTAAGATTGGTATTATTGCAAGAAAGTTATGATGTGACAGGAATGGGGTTTGCCAACTAATTGTAAAATTATGTATGAATACAATCAATATCGGTATATTGATGGGTAATATCCATAACATCATCATTAATATACTTAATTGATAGTTTATAACATTCTCATAGCTTTTCCTTCTGGTTGTTGTTTTAGTATGCTTGAATTCTTCTCCCTCTAATTCTTCTTCTTCTTCTCCCGCTTCTCCCACTACCATTTCTGTATTGGACTTCAGTTCTACTTCAACGTTATCCCCATCTCGCTCTCCAATCATCAATTTGATGATACTTATCATTTGAACAAACACACTAATAATATAGCCAAATTGATATGGTAAATATATTGGAATCATCATAATCAATATCATGCTAACTATGATTTTTCTCCATTCCCATTTGTTCTTGACCAAAACTTTCTTAGCGATTCTTTTCCCTTTATAAGATCTATTTAACTTTAATATTATGAATTTGATAACTCCACTAATCACTTGACCAATTCCAATGATTATATGATACAAAACAAAATTGATCCCAATTGACATAAACAAAAATAAAATTGCAATCCCCACCAAACTATTCTCTTCCAATCCTAAAAAGAAAGAGTTGATTTTATAATCTTTATTCAAACTCATATTAATTTCATTCAGATCTTGTAATACAACAGGATCAATAAAGTTAAGCACTGTAGCGATCCATTTTATATTTACCAATAAACTTAGTACCGGTAAAAATAAACTCAAACTCATTAAAATTTTAGGGCTAACCAAGATACTTAGTCCAAAAACATAATTAGGCCATTTACCAATTTGATTAAATTTAACAAATTGAATAAGTAAAACCATTAATGTAACGACTAATCCCATAGAAACTATACCAATTCTATATCTCAATACTAACAATCTTAAACTGCTAATGAAATCAACTCCTACAATTATTTCAATAGGTAATTCTCCCTTAATACTGGAATCTTGCCATAATTCTAAATTGATTCCACTATCTGAGTCATTTTTTATCTTGAAAGGTGTAAATGGAGCAATCCCGTGAATATTCATCTTGAAATTATTGTATTCTCTGGCATTAATATGCCATTTTGTTTCAAATGGTTCGATACTCCATTGTCTTATAAATGGTTCAAAGTTTAGCTTGGTTACTTCTTCATCTAATTTGTTTGATTCTTCTCTCACTCCTTTATCATATATTATCTTAACTTTATAAGCTAAGATAGATGACCATGCACCTTTGATTCTGATATTAGTCAGTAATTTACTGTTTGGAGATAATGAGATATCACCACCTTTTAGTATTAATTCAATTAATGATGATTCAATAACAAATTCATTTTTAGAAATTTCAGAGAGTTCCCCAATAACAAATTCATCATCGTCAACTAAATCTTCATCAGTCAAGTCATTTCCATCATTGTTTTCCCCAACAATAATCAAATCGTATTTTGATAAAATCTCTGATCCATATTGAATTGAATAGAATGGTAATTGATCCCCACCAAATGATGAGTCACTCAAAGATTTGGCTTTCTTGTTTGATTTAGGTACAAGAATCGAATCTTGTGATACGTCAATACACTCAACCGAGATATACTCTAAAGTTTTATCAGTAGTATAATCAAAGATATCAGATTCTGAACTAGACAATTTTGATGTCTTTTGACTGTTATTGCACAACAATACACATGGTTTACTATTTTGTTCATTCTGAAAGTTGTACCAAGTGTTTAATGGCGTGGAACTTAGCAATGAAAACTTATACTCTGAATTTGCTGGTATATGAATTAAGTTAAAATTTTCACTTTTTTGACCAGGCCTGAATTTTATTAATTTTTCGGATGAACTAGTTTTAATTGAACTTGTCTGTTGTATATCAAATTTTATACTTATTTTATCATTTGTCATCTCATTATATGCAATTAAATCAGATTCTCTGTATTTTTCAAATCCTGATAGTAAAATCGATTTCATAATCATCATTCGTTTCGATAAATCATACGTTTTGTGTGGAGATTTTTCATTTGCAATGCTCAATAATAAAAATGAAACTTTTCTTCTTAGCTGCCCGCACCAAACTATAGCTAAATGATCTATAGGTGTCCAAACTTCTGGAATACCTGTAGTATAAACTGTGAATCCATTTGTTGGTGGTACTAAATACCCTAATGTGGTATAGTCAGCAGGCAAAACAGTATCTAATAAACCACCAGTTATGGAAATTAATGATAAGTCTTTTAATCTATTTTTGGCGACTTTAGAGAGTTCAGAAGTGTTCGAAGAATCATTTTGGAATCCAGCGATCCAAAATCTATCAATGGCAGAATAGATTTTCAAAATATCACCATCGAACGTTAATGGAACAGCTGCATGTGGTGAAGCCAATGTAATGATCGTATTTATTGATTCGGGTACGTAGTTTGGTAATGTTAACATAACTCTTGAAACAACACCGCCCATTGAGTGAGCTAAAATGATTACCGATTTTGGCCTATTTACATTATTCTCATAAAGTCTCAAAATAAATGCAATTGCTTCATTTAGGTATTCTGCTTGATCTAGTATTGTTCTACCATGGAATGCAGTAAAATCTTCATTGAAATCAGCTGTGAAGAAATCAAAATTTTGAGCATTTGGATTTTCAATTTTACCATGAACATCTTGATCAAAAAATAGATTTGAAGTTTCTGATGCAATTGACCTGACTTGTCTATAACTTCCTGCATTACCAGGTATGAATAAAATTGGTATACCATTAAGTAATTGAGAGTTTATGGCATCATTGCTTTCGTCAGGAATTGGATCCTTGTTTTGTTCTCGATAAAGATATAATGAATATTTTGATGCAAACTTAGTATGACTTTCATCAAATGATTTTATTCTTGCATATGATGGACCCATGTAAACGATTCTACAACCGGGAGAATCTGCTCCTTTCAACGCTTGAAAATAAAGAAACCCGGTTAAATAAAATAGTAGTATCCCAATAAATGATATTGTTAGCAAAATAACTTTGTTTGATCGTATTAGTCTACCACTACCGCCTCCACCTCCAACCGTACTTCTTGTTGAATACATGTTGAATGTGTTAGCTTAATATTGGCTGAGCTTGTTTATAAAGTTGCTAACTAATTGATACCTACTAAAAGATAGTTTGAAGGACAAAACTCAATATATTTGATTAAGTAGTTGTTAAATGCTTAATAGGGGCACCAGTGTCGATAGTTAGTCTGAATGTAATGCTTTTATGACGAAATATAATCTATCATATTACCGCTTTAAAGTTTTTTGACGCTGTATAAATCAAAAAGCCCTAATTTGAGGTACTGCATAAAGTGTGCGTTTTACAATGCTACGACTTTTTACTGCAAATTCATTACAAACGTTGGGAAGAACCATTTATTTCATTCCATACTATAACATAAAGAAGAATAACTACATAATTAGAGAAATAAAGTAATTTAACAGACAAGGGTACGTGAAGCGTGAGACATCAATGAATTAAAGAGTTGATGACGAGAATTAATGACAAGTACAAATCGAGTACATTACTAACGTGAACTGAAGGTGATATTTTGTTTTTCTATATTTGAGCGAAGAAGTTGACCATGAAGATCACTTAGATCTCCTTTGGCATAGAATCCTTCGTGTCTTCTTTTTCCTTAGCATTTTGTTCATCTTTCTTTTTTGAATTTTGATTCTCTTGCATCTTTTCTTGCTCACTCATCGATTTAGCTTTCTTTTTGTCGTCTTCAGTCATCACGATTTTATCACCAAGAAGATCGCTACTCTCAAGAACTTTTATATTCACTTCGTCTTTCAAAAATCCTTCTTTCTTGGCTATTTCTATCAATTGTTCGACCTCCTTAGTGGAAAAATGGCCGTCAATAGGTATTTTACCTTCAGGTATCTCAAAACCATCCTCATCATAATTAGCATCTTCATCTTCAGAAGATGAAGGGTCGGTTGAAATATTCGAATAATCTTCTTTCTTTTCATCGGTTGTCGTGGATGATGTAATACGATCTTTGTTATCATTCTTGTCAGTTGAATTGAGTTGATCTGCAGTTGGATTAGGACATTGTGGTAAATTTTTTCTTTCCTCTGCTTTTTCTTTCTTTCTTTTTAGTTTAGCATCAAATTTCAGCTTTTTTTCTTCTTCCGTCAAATCCTCATGACGATTATGATGGCGGCGATGATGATGCTCATGTTCAGCTTCATCAAGCTCGGGGGAAGGATTTTGTTTGACAAGATTTTGAAGTTTCTTTAAAGCAGTTTCTTCTGCATTATAGTTAGGGACCTCAGGAGGCTGAGTTACTATTTCTACGCTATTCATTTCGAGATATTATCGGGGTAGTCGGTATTAAATAAATAAGAGTGTTGATAAGAGAGTTGATGAAAACAGTATAAGTGTAAAGTTTAATTTAAATAAGACAGATATAAACGGGACCAAATAAGTTATTAGGATAATACATGGATACGGTAATAGTGACAAGTTTATGTATATATATATATTCCTGGACTATTGTATGGAGAAGATTAATTGATGATGATGATGATGTAATGAAAGCAAACCAAATTCGCCCTGAGTTGTGTGCAGGACAATTGGGTCGAGATTTAATAAGAAAGCAAAAGTGGCTAAATATGGCCGGTTCTATCGATGACACTTATAAAGTACAGCCGTTATCTCTAGCAGATATTGTTTATTATACTTAGCAATTGTTGTAACATTTTCCATCTGACCAACTCTGAAACATTGTTCTTGATACTTTGTTGATCATTTTGCTACTATCATTCGCAACTTTTTTGTTTTTCATAGCCAAAAAATTTATCAAAAATAACAACAACTGTATTGAAAAAACACTGACTTAATAATGTCGTCATCTACAGATACTAGCGGTGATCAATTATCCTTGCCTCAGCTAAATGACAAAATAAAAGAGCTTACTGCTTTGGTCCATAGACAATCAAAGCTTATTGGTCAAACTGGTCAACAACTAATAGAAATACAAGTTAATGATGTTAAGAAGCAAATGGGTAAAGCTGGGTCAATCTCATCTCAACTGGGCCAAAAACACTTACAACATCAACCCCAACAACAACTGAATATTGATACCTCCGATTTTGTTACTAATGAAGATATTATTCAATTGGTTGGAGAGTTACAAGGTCAACTTGATAATGTAGAGGAAAGATCTATAAGAAGAACATTCAATGCCCAATTGAATGAATCAACTAAAGATAGAATTATAGCTCCAATCTCAAATAAGGATGGTGATTACGCTCCTGATGATTTATTTCCTACCACGATATCTAGATTATTGAGTTTAGATAAGTTTGAAATAATTCAATTAAGTGAGTTTTATGAGTTGGTGATACCATTAAGTCAACAACAAGAATTACAGAACTTCTTAGCTTCTGAAAACGTTGATTCAAAAGAAGCTGAAAAGTTATTCGTTGGTGGTGGTGGTGATGTAAATGATAAGTCAGATTTAGAAAGTCGGGTTAACTCTTACACTCAGAAACAACTTGATGATTTATTTGACGAGTTATCTAGGTACATAGGGGTAAATGTTAGAAAGAATAAGAATGCTTGGTGATTACAGGCATCAGAGTCAGATTATCCCTTTACCTCTTGTATAAGTAATATACTAGCCTGTATAGCATGATAATAATAACATAATAATGAACCAATACATCCGTGCACCGGTAAATGAAATCTTTTTTTTTGTTTGTAACACGAAAACCAACTTTGTAAAAATTAAGCATTGACGTGTTGACATAAAATATTCAATAAGTAGAAAACTTTAAGCTTCAGATATTTCAATTCAATCATCTCAACGACATCACTTCAACTAACCATAAAGCAAAATGGACGAAGACGCCTCTTCCACCACCCAACAACAGATAAGGGTTTCAATATATACTCCTTTAATTTATGTGGGGGTTTTAGTATCATCATTTATTGCATTCTCAATCATTTATAGACGTAGAAGAGTCAACAAATTAACAAAAGTTGAACCAATTTTCAGTGAAAATCATACCGCTTCATTATATGCATTTTTAAAATCCCAGTATGTCAACCCTGAAACTCCAAAAGATATAAAGCCTCATGAAAAGGTTATGAAAGCTGCTTTATTAAGAAGAGCAGTTGAAGCAATCAGAAGATCATTGAAGTTAAAAGAAAATGAATCGGTTTTCAATAAACTTTATCAAGAAGGTTTGATAGGTGACGAAATTTTCAAACAGTTCGAAATTCAAGCGCAATTACAAGAATTAGAATTAAAGGATATTGTTCAAGAAGCTGAATCTTATAAAAAAGGTTGGGTTGCAACATTTTTTCCTGTTGCTCAAGAAATTTGTTTCAATGAAGCTTTAAGAAGAAGATTGGATGCAATGGATGGTAGATCAAAAAGTTTATCTATATTATGGGAGTATTATGTTGATCTTTCTGAAGGTAAAACTGAAAGTACTTCACCCTCACAAAAAGAAACTAAACAAGTTCCCGTTGAAGTTAAGAAATCAATCGAAGATGTCGTATCCCCAGAATCAAAACTTACCGAAACACCAATAGAATCACCTGTTGCTCTTTCAAGTGCCAGCCAAGATGACAAACAGTTTCCTGAATCACCTAAGGTCGAATCTGAATCGGGAAATAAAAAATCAAAGAATAAAAAAAAAAGTAAGAAATAGTAAATTCAAGTATTCATAAGTTCACACAACCCAACCTTTACATATATCCTTTATATATCTAACTCTATCCATCCGTCGTATATATACTATATCTCTGTAACAATAAATACAAATTCTTTCAAAGTCCTAACTTTTTTCTGGCGTGCGAACATAAAAAAAATGACATAAACAAAAAGAAAATATATACTGAAAACAGATCAACAACTTTCAATCCTAGATCTTGAATTAAGGCTTACAATTAATCATCATTAGTATTAGAAGTTATATGGAGAAAAATTTAGTAAACAATTCTTTCTTCTGTTAATTACTAGATTCGGCTTGGTTAGTACATCAAGATCAAAATTTTCGAAAGATCTATCATTCCGAAATTGAGTGAAACCAGCACTTCTTCAATTATTTGATAAAGCTTCGATCTTTTTCAAATAGAAATGATCAATTTCAATAAAGTTCTGGGTAAGCCTCAAAAAGCTGGACAAGGACAGCGTCCATTACCTCTTCCTCAATCGCTGCAAAACAGCAGACAGCAATTTCCTCCAAAACCTGCTCCAAATCCCCAGGTAGGTCCACATAGAAATGTTTCCAATCCTGCTTATGGGTATGGGAATCAAGCACCACCTATGCAGCAACATAAGTATGGTATGGTAGGACCTAATTCAGCTCCAACGAATAATAGTGGAGGTCCTCCTTCCAATCCTCAAGCCATGAACAATCCTGAAATTCAACATAAAAGGGCAACGGATCAACTAATAAGAGATTGTTATTCTAAAGTCATGGTTGATAAGACTGGTAAAAGATTCACCGAAATATCTTATCAAACCCATATAGCCATAAAGGAATTTTCACAGTTTCCAAGTCTGGCACCTCCTGCAAATTTACCCCTCAACCAAATCGGTACCGTCAAAGATAGAGTTCTTGTTATTTGTGTAAAATACTCCGGTAGAGTGATTATACAGAAAGGAAAATTTAATGAAGGCAAGAATCTTTATCAAATAGGTCGTACTTGGGATATGGATGAATTGAAATCCATTTCAAGAATTGGAATTGACGGCTTTCTATTATCGTTAAATAAAGAATATTTTTGGAAAAGTAGTGAAGGACCCGAGAGAATTTGGAAATTCATTAGAATTTTGGCGAAGTCTTACGGTGGTTTCATGGGTAGATACCCAGCCCTTAGTGGTTGGTCTATACAAGATTTGAAATTAAATCCCTTACCTCAAAAAACTTCTATCAACTCACCACAATCATATGGTAGTCCAGTCATGAATTATAATTCGCCTCAAACCAATTCTCAAAATGATATAATATTGAGCGAACCAATTGCTGATCCTAAAATATTGAGATCAAGGTCCTTGAAAAAGAAAAATATGCCAAATCCAATTTTACCTCCTGAACCTAAACCTCCCCTTCCTTCTCAAAATTCAAACAATGCTTATAAGGACATGGACTTTACCGCAAATGGCAAACTACCTATGAAGCCGATGAAAGTCATGCAAGTTGATAGGCCTGGAAATTCATCCCAATCCGTAACTGTAAATATACCATCAACCCCTGAAGACCATTACAATGCTAGGGACTCGAAATCAAGATCATCGAAAAGCAGCAATTGGCAATCAGTTAAGTCTACACCTTATGGCACAAGCAAGGAATTTGTAGATAGCAATTCATTGATTGACGATGATGATATTGAAACTTTAACTAAATCCCCTGCGCATCATCCATATCAAACAAGATCACCTTTAAATCAAAGTCATGAGATTCCAATCAACGACTCTCAAAGTTTCATTTTCAAAACTTCTCCTGATCGATCATCAAATAATCAAGATTACTCCCAAGAAAATGATGGCCCTTCATCACCTTTAAGAAATCAAAAGTCAACATCAAACATCAATGGTAATACTTTGGACTCACTTGAACCTCTTGAATCTGCTGCCGCATTGGGTAACGAGCTAGAACAACATCTTGAAAATGGTGGTGGTGATGATTCAACACATACATTTGACTTCCCAGCACCTCCTGCGATAAATATAAAGCAAGACGCCTTATCACCCGATTTTGGAATTGAAGAAGTAGAGGATAGTGATACGAGTGCACGCAAGATTGAATTTCCTTCTACCGGTAATGAAAAAGGTTTGGGTATCAACTCTAACAAGGATAATTATGATAATAATGATGATAAGGACGTTGATTTAAAAGATACAAACCCTGAAATCATTGGGGAATCTACTAAGTTAGACAACGGCTCTAACTTGATTGACAACTCTATTCAAGAGATTGAAGATTTTATGGACTCCCAATTACATTTTGACAAAAGCGGTAGAGTAATTAATGAAACAGAACCTAACTTAAATGAAGAATCGTATGCCGATCATACAACAGAGGACATGTCGGGTAGAAACTTGGCTGAATCAACTCAAGATGATCTAAACGAAATTGTTGAAGACAGACCTCTATCGCCTCAGATCCCACAACAAGAAGACGATTTCAACCCAGAACTGGGATATGCATTGGATGAAGATGAGAGCATATTTCAGCCTGAGGAATATCAAGAAGAACCAGCCTTGAACATCAATAAAGAGAAGGTGAAGGAACAAGAATTAGAAAAAGATGCTGAGTTAGAGGAGATATTTGATGAAATCAACTGGAATGTCAACGATAATAGTGATTCTTTGATTAAAAAACTTTCAAAGAAATTGGGTACCGTAAAACACCTGAATGTTACAGAGTTAGCTGCATTAAATTTCGGTGAAGACTCAGTCTCTAATGATCTCACGACTGCCTTGACGGAAATTGAAAATCTCAATCATATCTTCAAGAAAACGGAAATTGACTTCAAAATTTTAGCTCCTGACATCAATTTGATAGAAAACAACTCGAAAGGGTTGCAAGTTAAATCAATCAATAAAAAGCTTTTATACAATGATTTGAAAAGTATTTTGGATAAAGTAAGTGTGAAGTCCAATGATCTAAGAGTTATTGAACAATTCAAAGATTTTGAGCAATTTGATCAAATGCCACAACTAGAATATTTGTTGGTTGAATTACATAATGCCTTGAGTACCATTGGCCATAATTCTGAAAGTGATGATTTGTCACAAATGAAAGCTTTGAGACAATACCAAAATAATTATGAAAAAGTGTCATCTAGATTCATCAGACATTTTAGCAGATTTTTCAGTGTCCGATTTAGAAGTTCAATCGATGAAATGGTTAGCAGAGGGGAAAGGTTGACTCCTGGTGACTTGTTGACATCTTTGAAACAATTTTTGGTATTCACAGGTATCACATACTTTATAAAAAGCGTTTCAACACCAGAATTTTTGGAATTTAAAAGCTTCATAAACACCTCATTCGATTTTTTCTTAGAAAAGCTAATTACTACCAAATTGAGAGATATTAAATATACTAATTCATCCTCGATAACATCACGCTTATCACAATCATTTGATAATCATAGTTCATCGTATAGAAAGTCTCGTTCTCTTAGATTGACACACAAAAAGGATAAGTTCATAGGTAAGTTTGGATTCAATGACGAACATGCAAATGCTACGGCTGATGGCTCTTTCAATAGCGACACATCCAAACCAAATAAAACTTCGAACGAAATAGAAGATCCGAAAATTGTTATTAACATGGTTTATGAAGCACAAGATTATATCTTAGCTATTCAATTTTTCGCTCTTCGTATATTTTTGTATGACACAAATATCCCAAGTTTTGGTAGCTACATCAAGAATTATCCTACATTAAGTAGAATTGAGGAATTAAGAAATCTTGATTTTGATCAAATTGATTCTAAAAGCTACTCAAATGAGTTAATTCCTAATATGAGTGCTATTTTCGGGAACTACATCAACACTTTCATGAAAAAAGTCACACCAACAGACTTAATCATTCCAGTATTATTATTAGAGCTTGATACTATGTTACATGAAAGTTTGAAAAAAAATCAAGAATTTTTTGCCTACAGTTTTTTGAAAAAACTTATCGAAAAATTTAGAGGCATTTGGACTAAACTTGTCAAATCACAAGCTGAATTATTGAATAAGTCAAATATTAAGGGTAAAGGTGGTATTCTACCTGTCATTAAAAATTTAAATCAACTCATATTCTTGACTGAATCCTCAATACAAGCACAAGGTAAGGTATACGGTGATATCGATAGTACGGAAGTTAGACAGATGTTGAATGAGTCTTATACGGAATTAACAGATGCAGCAATTCATTTGTTCACAAGAGATGATCCGTTGTTAAAGAATAATGATCACGACGACAAGGAGAGAGAATATAGAAATGTCACCATTATGCAAAATATATTTTTCATCACACAACAATTAGAAGATTTGAACACCAAGCCAACTAACAAATTGAAAGCTCAATATGAATCAGTTTTCAGAAGTGTTCAAGATACCTACTTCCAAAAATTGATCAACAAAAATATAGGAAAATTAGCAGATTTCATTAAAAATTACGAAATCGCATCTAGTCAAGGAACTAGAAACAAGAAGAATGACAAAAAATACCTTAAAACTTTATTGAGTGGTTATACGGATAAGGATATTGCAATGAAAGCTCATGAAATATTTAAAAAGTTGGAAAAACACATCATCACCGGGCAAGACATGTTTGAACAAGATCTTGTTAGAAAGTTATGGAAGGACATGGAGTCTCAATTTATCAACTATTTTAATAGACTCAATATCATTGTTAAAGATATTGATAGAGATATTGATTACAACATAAGCAAGCAAGAAATTCACCATATTTTCACATCAATTCATTCAACGAGATGATTTAATGTATCAAAAGAAATGACACTCATATAGACGTATCCTATGTACCAATAAATTATGTATATTATAAATCTGTATTTAATTTGTACGCGGGCGAGACACATTTTAAAATTTTGACAATTTTTTCTTTCAATTTTTCCAAGCGGATCAAATTAAGCAGACCAGTTGTACTCGTCTGAGCTAATAGTGAACATAAATTGAGACCAATCAGAAACAGTTGCAGCAATTTGACATGTCTTATGGAATAACTGTGGATGTTATTAATAGTAATTATCACAATCACTTTAAGGTGGAGAACTTTTTTGATGGAACCAGGCGGATCAAGTCTCCATATAGTTAAACACACCAAAGTGCGGATTACTAATGGCTAACCAATGTAGCATGATGTGATACAGTATAATTGATCGGAAATGGTGTGCTAATTCTTATCTGATTGCAAATTCGCTATCGTATTTGCTGTCATGTCCTCAAAGCAGCCACAGTGCGTTTAATTAAAGGGGGACCCTAAAAAGTATGGCTGCGATTTTTCGCTATAGGATCCATATAAGAAAAGGACTATAAAGGGAGCCGGGAATCATATCAAAATAGTTCACTTGTAGAAGTTACCTACTATATTCTATAAATAATTCATAGTAAAACTTATTCATAGTAAAACTTATTCATTATGGCTCCTACTGCACAAGTTAGTCTGATCCCTAAGGCAGACAATTTCGACATCGAAACTGCAATTTCTAAAATCTCAAGATTAAACGTTGTTAATAATCGTGATGCACGTTCAACTGCTGTTGGTGGATTCATCGACTCGAACGTTGAAGAATTACCCGAATCTACCAGAGCTAGACTTGAAAAATATGGTATCGACTTATCTAAAGGATACCCTGAAAGACCTCCAACTGAAAAGATTCCACTTTTTGTTGATGAAGCTACTGCTATTAGAGATACTGAGTTTCCTTTCACTGACAGAGGTAAATTTGCTGATCCTGAAAAGAAATCTTTATTCGGAGCTGCTAAGGAAGTTAAAAACTTATCCAAATATATTGGTACTGAAATTATTGGTTTACAATTAGCTGATTTGGATGACAAACAAAAGGATGAGCTTGCCTTATTGATTGCTGAAAGAGTTGTTGTCTTTTTCAAAGACCAAGACTTATCTCCTCAAAAACAATTAGAATTAGGTGCTTATTGGGGTACTCCGGAAGTACATGCCCAACAATTGCACGTTACTGGTTTACCTGGTGTAACCGTTATTTGGGGTGCTTTATTTAGCAAGTTGGGACTTCCTAACTCTTTTAGACAACGTAGTGGAAAAGGTACTGCTATCTGGCATACAGATCTTACCCACGAACTTCAACCACCTGGTATCACTCATTTGCATAATGATACTCTTCCTGAAGTAGGTGGTGATACCTCCTGGGCCTCAGGTTATGGTGCTTATGATAAATTATCACCAGCTCTTCAAGAATTTTTAAATGGGAAAGAGGCTGTATACAACTCAGCTAACACCTATATTGATAGAGAAAATCCTTTAAAAGGCAGAGTCAACATTGAAAGAACTCATCCAATTATTAGAACTCATCCAGTGACTGGTTGGAAATCTTTATTCGTTAATCGTGCCATGACAAGAAGAATTGTTGGTTTAGAGCCTGAAGAATCTAAATTAATCTTGGAATATCTTTTCGGTGTTTTCGAAAAAAACTTAGATATTCAAGTTAGATTCAATTGGCAATCTTCTAATCCAAAACCGGGCTATGGTACATCTGCCTTGTGGGATAACAGAGTAAGTCAACATTATGCTACACCAATTGATCCATCAGATAAGCGTCACGGAACTCGTGTTTCTACTTTATCAGAAGTTCCATTCTATGATCCAAATTCTAAATCACAAAGAGAAGCTCTTGGCCTTCCTTTAAATTGATCTTTTTAGTTTACATAGCAAAATTATTCTATAAGTATAAGGTTTGACGACACGAAGATGTCTTCAATAAGCAGGATTTTGTAATTCGTTACATCAAAAAATAAAACAATTTTATAAATACTTTTCAGTCTTAAAGTAGTTCAGCAGCATTGCTGATATTAAGATCCGTACATCTTAGTTACAAATTTTAACTGCAAATGATCAAAGTATGCGTATTCACGGTGCTCTCGTATTAATTAATAGGTATACTCACGTACGATATTATTAATACTATTTAACATCTTCTTATAAAGGTAATAATTTTTGGGTTGCCCCACTGTTTTCTGGAAAAAAAAAAGTAAACATTTTTGAAAGTTTTTCCATATTTTACAAGATCTTGACCTAAACTTTACAAAAATTTCTCATTACTTTTCATTAAATCGAGTTATTCCTAAAACTTGCATTATTGCTAGATCGGTCAAATATATTTTATTATACAGTTAGTTATTTGAATGGACATTAGGTTGTTTGAATCGCTTACACTCAGGGTACTTATAGTACACAAGAAAGCGGTCCTTCCAACATGCTATTTTTCACCGTGCTTTTCAAAAACTTAGTTTTATTTAAATACATATTGAGGATAATGAAAAATGAAGTAGTTAAGTCTATACAGTATTTAAATTAGGCACTTTCATTAAGCCAGCTAATAATATGAGCCTTTTCCAGTATACGTATCTACCGATTGACCTTCACGAATGTTAGAGAAAACTGCAGGTTGATAAACTTGAACTGATTGACTAGGGACGCTAAATGCTAATGGCCATTTGGAATCTTTGCTTATACCCTGCCAGTCAGCCACTTTGTCAAACTTTAAATTATTATTTTCTTTGGTGAACTTCAAATGCAATTGAATTAATTGATCAAACAAAAAGGATAAATCCTTTAATATAATACCGGACGTCCCACGAAAAAGTGATTTATTAACATCTAAAGTTGTTATTGACTGTAAATTGGTGATATACTGCTCGTTTTTGCGGTTGGATAACTTCAACTTAACTCGGTTCATTACCTTACCTTCTTTCGTTTTCAATTCTGACATTTTTCTACTTTGTAATGTGAGAAGTGAAAAGTTAATCAAGCCTATCGCTTGTCCTAACTTGTCCTTTTGATAATATTCAATTGAAAGGAATAACCCAGCATATGCTGTAACGTATTTTTCAGCAAGACACAAATATTCATTCCAATTTTTATAGTTTAGATTGATAGACTTTTTGCTGTTACTTAGTTCTTTGAGTAAATCAATACTCGACTTTAATTCATTCAAAGAATAGATTGCTACCCTGCATAAAGAGCCATTATTAGTAGTAGAGAATGTTTCTTTCGAATTAAAATCATTTCTATTACTCCAGGAAGACTTAGCAAGAATTGACAATTGTATACTTATAGTGTTGATTTTCTCCAATAAGACATATATTAGTTCATTTACTTCGAGAGGACCAGGATCTATGCCAATGTTTTTGCCAAGTAAGACAAACGATAAAGAAGTTTTGTAGAATTTGATAGCTTGTCTCCACCTTTCATTCAACTCATCATTTGATTCATTATCAGGGTTAATTTCAATCAATTCACCTGTAAGTTCGGACCCTAGTTTACTGTAAATTAATGATATAGTGATAACAACGACTTCCATCTCGTGTCTTAAAGTCCAATTAAGGAGTATTTCATCCTTACTAGACATTTTGATTCTATCTTTCAAATTTGTGTCATTATTTGGACATTCATACTCTATATTGTCCCATGGAATTTTCTTCCCTTCAGAAACAATATGTGTCGAGGCATATTCGAAGGCGTCTCGTGAACTTTCGACCTGTGATTCTTTTTTAATGAAAACAAACAAGCTTTCGAGATATTCTTCCAAATTCACAGCAAATCTTATCAATTCGTTAAAATTATCGTTTGTGTCGCGTGATAAGTAAGTTCTAGTAGTAATTAATGAAGACGGCAAGCCCCCCATTTTGTTATCAATAGACTTAGGACATGGCAAGTAGTTTGGTAAGATTAGCATGGCAAATCAGTTGTGTTTCAACTCGAAAACAGTTTATCTTGATATTATTCTAGTCGGTTGCGCAAATGTGGTTATATTATATTCCAAGTCGCATGTTTTTCATCAAAAAGCAAAATATAAAACAAAACAACAAATTTATTATGACACCTTTGATATATGTCCAACTAAGATTTTATGAGAAGGCCACACTTGATTGGCTTTTAAAAAATGAAACTTCCTCAACGTTCATCGCTGAACCTCAAATATGGAATTGTCATTGACTCTGGGTCATCAGGGTCTAGAATACAAATCTATAAATGGGAAGATCAAGCGCAAACTTTGAATACGATTCAAGATCAAACAATTTTGACATCCCCTCCAAAAATTACACAAGAAAAAGGTTGGACTAGTAAGATATCTCCAGGTATATCAACATATGGTGGCACTGGGAAAACCAAGAAAATATGGACGGATCATTATTCAAAACTCATGAAATTTGCTGAAGACATCATTCCGCCAGATAAATATGAAGAAACTCCGGTATATGTTTTAGCCACAGCAGGTATGAGGCTATTACCCCAGAAAAAGCAGAAAGAAATATTGAAAGAGACTTGTTTGAGTCTTCAAAAAAATACACGATTTTATTTGCCTTCATGTCAAGACTTTGTACAAATAATTGATGGTGAAACTGAAGGTATTTATGGATGGCTTAGTCTTAATTATTTGATGGGCCAATTCGATGGATATGAAAAATCAAAGGCGCATGAATCCATTGGGTTCATGGATATGGGTGGTGCTTCAACCCAAATAGCATTTGTACCTTCCTCCCAAGAAGAAATAGAAAAGCATAATGAAGATTTGTCAAAGGTTACACTTCGAAACATTAATGGAGAAACCCAGGAGTGGAACGTTTTTGTTGAAACGTGGTTAGGATTTGGTGCAAATGAAGCTCGTAAAAGATATTTGAATCAATTAATCAACTTATCTATAACTAATCCAATACTTGGTAATGAAATTAATGATCCTTGCTTACCCCGAGGTGCAGATGTGAAATATGAAACAAATAACATAGAGTACACCATAAAGGGGTTGGGAAATTATGAGATGTGTTTGAAAGAAATCTATCCTCTTCTTATGAAAAATATTCCTTGTAAAGACACCCCATGTTTATTCAATGGTATCCATGGTCCGAAGTTGAATTTTGAAAAGGATAAATTTATTGGAATATCTGAATATTGGTATACAGCCAATGATGTGTTCCAAAGTGGAGGGGAATATAACTTTCATACATTTAATGAGAAAGTTCGTGATTATTGTGAAAGTGATTGGTCACAAATTTTGAAAAATTCAGATAATGGTCAATATTCAAATCTTGATCCAGAGAAGTTTTTAAAGGATGCATGTTTCAAAGCCAGTTGGGTTATAAATATTTTACACGACGGATTTGAATTACCAAGATTGGGACTAGACATATCTGATGAAGGTGAATCAGAGGAAAAGAAAAAAATGGAGAAAACCCATATACCATTCAAATCAGCAGATTCTATAAATGGTGGTGAATTATCTTGGACTTTAGGTAAAATTTTATTGTTTGCATCAT
Source organism: Soucietia sequanensis (assembly GCA_030557975.1). Classification (NCBI taxonomy): domain Eukaryota; kingdom Fungi; phylum Ascomycota; class Pichiomycetes; order Serinales; family Metschnikowiaceae; genus Soucietia; species Soucietia sequanensis. Next base: position 205,333 of record JANIJN010000004.1, read on the forward strand.
CTCAAATTGAACCTGCGGGAAATCAAGAAAGTCAAATCGGTATAAATCCAAGTGAAATTTCTGGAAAAGAGTTTGTACCTGGTGGTGCCATCAAAGGAAATACTGCTTTCGATAGTGATGATGATGACGATGATTTTGAAGGGGGTAATACTTTATACTCAATTATCTTCCTTTTATTATTATTATTTTTCGTTTACAATTTTGGTAAGTCACATATAAATAAGTATATTTTCAGACATAGAAAACTAAATTTTCTTGAATCGACAAATTTACAAAACAAAGCAGCTTTAGTGATTTCAAAAGTTCCAATTTTAAATAAATACTTTAGTAGTGTTATCCCATATTCGGATTTTCTGGCAGAAAATGATGCTAACATACAATTAGAAGAAGGGACAATTTCATCATCAACTAGTCCTGATAGACCTCCTAGTTTATCTGTTCTTAGAACTAGATCAACAGTTAATTTGACGGATGGTGCCAATGATAATGATATCAATAATACTATCAGAAATTACGGGTTTATAAACAAACCGTTTGTCGTACCAAAAAGAAACGCAACTAATATTCTCGGTAATTACGCTAACAACGGTAGTAGAGAATCACTACACAGAGTGAGCAGTAATAGTTCCATGAATAAAACTAGAAGTGTTGAGTAAATCAGACTACTTATCTAATTTCTATAAGAATACAAAAACATTATTTTTTTTGTGGATGCAACCGAAAAAAAAAAAAATTACAAAAAAAAAACTCACAACTCTCTATATTTGTACTTACTTTTTTTTGCATCTTTCAATCTTATTTATTAAAATCTCCACTTGAAGCATTACATATCGATATTTAACTATATATAATACATTCATCATCTTGCATATTAAAACTATCATTTTTCAGTATTCTCAATAAAATGTTGATTATCAAGTCAGCTAGCTCACTTATTTTGCTTCTCTCATTACACCAAGAAAACTTTCAAGCTTCATGCTTACCAATTACTACTCCCGCAAAACAAGAACATCTGAAGATTTATGTTTCTTCTCAAAACTTCAAGGAATATGCTAAATACAAAGTACCAGCCATGAAGAAGCACGCCAGGCAAAAACTTACTGCTCGTTTGCCTACTGATTTCATTAGTAGCGTTGCTGGAATTTTTTCTTCAGATGGAAAATTACCACTGAACCAAACTATCGGCTCTGTATCCAAACACGTCATTGATGATGATGAAAAGGTTGCTTTGGAATCAGCCTCACAGTTAGACTCAGATGTAGGTTCAGATTTAAACTCGGAGTCAGAGTCAGAAGCAGAAGACTCAGAAAATGAACAAGATCACACCTTCAAGAAAGATAATGGATTCATAGGACATGGCAGACCATCATATTTGAAAAATTCAGTGCAAGACATGGGTGTGAAAAACTATGTGGCGAATGCTGAATCTATAAGAAGCGTGAATTACAAATCTTTCCCAAATCTCCAAGACGGCCTCTAGCTAGCATAGTATAGTCTTTAATAGCATTATATAGCCCCCAATTATAGCTGCCAAAATAAATTAGCACCAATTTTTCATGTACAGGATTTTAAAATCACAAACACAAAACAAAAAAAAAAAAAGATAAAAAAAAATAATAAGTCTTCTCATCGGATTTTTATTTTTTTTTGGTGAACCTATTTTAGTATAGGATTTATATTTCATTCATTACTTTAGCATACATATATAGATATATATATATATACAAAAATACATCACAAATGAGAGTAAAGAAGCCAACTTCCAAGAGAACTACCACCCGTATGAGGGAAGGTATCAAAAAGAAGGCTGCTGCTCAAAATAGAAAAAACAGAAAGAATGCTAAGAAAGATGTTACTTGGAGATCAAAACAAAAAAGAGACCCTGGTATTCCAGCAAGTTTTCCATATAAAGATCAAATAATTACAGAATTGGAAGACAACAGAAGAATAGAACAAGAGAAGAAAGAACAATTAAAACTACAAAGACAACAAGAAAAACAAGAAGCTTTAGCCAGAGGTCAAACTATTGATGAAGATGATATGGAAGCCGAAGAAGCTGATGATCAACAAGGTGGATTGGCCGCTTTGTTAGAATCTGCACAAAACGCAGCTAAGAGATACGATGGAGAAGATGAACTGGATGATGATGCTATGGAAGATTCAGACGCTGATGTAGAATATGAAATCAGTGATGCTGAAGAAGACAATGATGATGATCAAGATAATTTTGAGTTAGAAAAATCTCGTAAAGCGTATGATAAGATATTTAAAACTGTTGTTGATCATGCTGATGTTATATTGTATGTTTTGGACGCAAGAGATCCAGAAGCAACTAGATCAAGAAAAGTCGAACAAGCCGTTTTACAAAATCAAGGTAAACGTTTAATATTGGTATTAAATAAAGTTGATTTAATCCCAACAAATGCTCTTAATCAATGGCTCACATTCTTGAAATCCTCATTCCCAACTATTCCTATCAAAGCTTCTCCAGGTTCAGCTGGTTCAAGTACATACAATAAAAACTTATCATCATCAATGACTGCTAATGCTTTATTACAATCATTGAAAGGATTTGCTGCTAAATCTAATTTGAAAAGATCTATTATAGTTGGTGTTATTGGTTATCCAAATGTTGGTAAATCATCTATTATCAATGCATTAACAAATAGACATGGTAATAATTCAAAAGCTTGTCCAGTCGGAAATCAAGCTGGTATCACTACAGCATTAAGAGAAATCAAAGTTGACAATAAATTGAAAATTTTAGATTCCCCAGGTATAGTTTTCCCTGATGAAATTATTAATACTAAGAAAGTATCCAGAGTTAATCAAGAAGCCAAATTAGCTTTATTATCTGCTATACCACCAAAACAAATAACGGATCCAGTTCCTGCAGTAAATATGCTTTTAAAGAAGTTTTCAAAAGATCCAGAAATGGCAGATGGTTTAAAAGCTTATTATCAATTGCCACCATTACCTTCCACTGATCTTAATGAATTCAGTAAACAATTTTTAATTCACATTGCAAGAAGTAAAGGTAGATTAGGAAGAGGTGGTGTACCTAATTTAGAATCTGCTGCTATGTCAGTATTGAATGATTGGAGAGATGGTAGAATCATTGGTTGGACCTTACCTAAGTCATCTAAAAAAGCAGAAGCTGATTTAGCTGAAACTAACCTTGATGCTCCAAAAAGTGCATTAAGAGGTGAAAAAGAACCTGCAAAAGTTGAACAAACTACTGTTGTTTCTCAATGGGCTAAAGAATTTGATTTAGATGGACTTTTAGGTAATAATTTTGGTCTTGAAGCTTAAGAGTTCCTTTTGAAATTAAAAACTTTCTTGTAAAATATAGATTTATATGAATTTTTCTTGAAGACACCCTTTGTACGATATAGGTTTATATAAAGCAATTTATATTAAATAAAATTTTGATGAACTTTGGTATACAATTTTAAAATTATTGCAAATTGAAAAATCGCGATATGATTTTTTTTTTATATTTACCAGTCTGAAAACCGTAGTCAGTGAATACATCTAAACATAATACATACACCAAAGAGATGCTACACGAGTATGATAGAATTCTGACTATAGACAATCACCTCGGCACAATCAAATACATTGGAATTCTTCCTGATGATATATGGGGACCTAATGTCACTGCGTTAGGTATTGAATGGGATGAACCAGATCGAGGTAAAAATAATGGATCAATAAATAACGTATCGTATTTCCAAACCGAAGTAGAAGGAGCAGGCTCTTTCCTCAAATCATCCAACAAAAAAATACTGAAAGATACACGTGATTTTATAAAGGCATTGATACGACAGTATGCTGATGAAGAGAATGAAAAAATTCTTGATAACACAATTAAGTTTGGTGTGAAAGTTGCAGAAAGTTATGGATTTCACAAATTGAATAAAATTCAATCAGATTTTAAAAATCTTAGATCGGTATCGTTAGACAGAAAAAGCATATATAAGGCATTCGATGATTTTGAAGGCTCAAGAATAATAATATCAAATTTAATAAACGTTGATTATTTGGACTTGAGTTTTAATTTACTCAGTGACTTAAATGAAATTTGGAAAATTATCGATTGTCTTCCTAGTCTAAAAACTTTGAATCTTAATGGTAATAGATTTTACCATGCTTCTCCTATAATTCCAGAAAGAATTCATGAAGGTGTTGAAATATTGAAACTTGCGTCTACTAGAATAAATATTTCTGAAGTATCCTCAACCGTATTACTTAAATTTTTAAATTTGAAAGAGCTTTCTTTAGCTGGCAATGGCCACAAAGATTCTTGTCTTCAATCATTAACTTTTCCTCATTATAATTTGAAGAGTCTTGACTTATCTTTCAATGACTTGGAAGAATTTCCCCTTTTCATCGAATCATATGAAAACATTACTAATTTAAATTTGGAAAAAAATAACATTTCCAAAATTTCATCAAATAAGATCTTCAAGGAAATTCAATGGTTGGATTTGAGGAATAATAAGATTAATGATTGGGATACGATTGATCGAATGTTTCTTTCATTTCCAAATTTACGAGAATTAAGGATTAACGGAAACCCCTTATTCGATACTATGTCAATCGAAGAGATGTCAGTAAATTTAATGGCCAGGTTTAAATGTCAACATTATAAAAGTGGAGAAACCGTAATCGGACTACATAAATTAAATGGGAGTTATATAATGGAAGATGAAATAACCAATGCGGAACTATACTTCATATCTAAAGTTAAGCAAGGTGAGTACAAATTTGATACTAAAAGCAAAAGATGGTTACAATTAATACAAAAATATAAGATTGATAATTCAGATATAATGAAAGAAGATACCATTTTCAAAAATAGATTGAACAGTAAAAAAATTACATTGATTATACATCTAGAGAACCTTTGTTTCACTCGGGTTTTTTTGATTGATAATTCGGTGCTAAAATTAAAGGGAATAATTGCAAAAACAGCCAAAACTTCAGTTCTAAAAGTCAAACTTTATTATTACATAAACGAGTTTGAATCTGGATATGAGTCAAAGATCAAACAGTTTTTGAGTGATGATATTGCGCTACTCGATACTTTTGGATTTTATCAAAACCAAAATATATATGTGTCATTAAATTGATTAAAATTCCTAAATAGATAAAACTTTAAATTATATATCGAGAGAATGATACTTGAATACAATCAATTATAATTCATGAGTAATTTTCATTTATTCAGTATAATTCCATAATCCATCACCTAAATAGTGTAAAAGTTCAATACCGATACCTTTATTTATTGATTTAATTTCATCTGTACTCATAGTTAATTTACCAATTGCTAAAGCATTTTCTTTCCCCTCAGCATAAATGGTAACAATGGTATCCTTTTCTAAATTTTCTTCAGGTAATTCAGCACCTGCAGAAGTCAAACCTGGACACATGATATTTGCACCTGATAAAACAAATTTAATAGCACCTCTATCAACTTTAACTTTTGGGAAGCAATCTGGGTATTTGTGAACAACATTTAAGGCAGGGATTAACTCATCGAAATGTTGGAATAAAACGATTTCTTCATCGATAGAATATAACTGAATTTTGTCTTCACATTTGACTAATATAGCCTGAGATTTCTTCGGTATGATTTGATCAATTACAGGTTCTAAACCTGGGAATTGTGAAACGAATTTTGATTTCAAATTTCTTTGAACAGACGATTTGATGTTTGAGCGAGAATGAACTTCTTCTTTTCCGAATTTCTTAAACATGATACAGTTATTATAATATGATATATACTTGAAAATGATTAGATTTATGTACAATTGACTTATAAAATTCAGATTTCGATTTTATATTTTCGATGTTCGATTTTCCACTCTCATCACAATACGCTTTTTTTCCTTTCGAATTTTACTTTTGCATTTTATCGGCTTTCAATTCTCTAAAGCATATATGGCCAAAAGCAATCACTTACGATACTACAAAATTCATTACAATGTCAAGATTTATAATTACAATTCCACCATCCAGACCAATTATATGGCCCTTGGTGTAATCGCACTCAAAGGAAATCTTCATAATTAATATGGCCCCTTACAGGAATTAATAAGTCAAAATTGAAATATATTTTCAAAATGAATGATATTAACTGTATCCAGCTCAAGATTTAATCATAGCAGTATTAAACCGAGCGAGGCACAAGGCGTTTTGTATTTGAAATCAATATAATGATATTCCTTTATTCCAGGTAATTATGTGCTCATATACTATCTGATATAAAAGAATATTGTATATTGGATAGTAATACCTTCAATGAAGTGTCTATCAAAATTTGTTAAAAAAAAAACATTGAAGAAAATCTTTCCAAAAATTCCTTTAACATTCATAACACAAGGTTATAACATTAAAGAGCTGTCAGGTTATAGTTTTCAACCAGCAAAAACATGATCTCGGACGAATCCTCACTGATACACGTAATGCCCCTGCATAAAGATGAAGAGCTAAAAGTTTTTATAAAAATGTCCCATTTTATGGCAGTTACTGTTTCTTATATAGTTTTCCACAAAAGGCGGGTAACCCAATATTGGTAAGAAAGACACGACCAAGTAATAAAGAAAAAAGATGCAAAAAATCTACATGGTCAAGATAGAAAAATCGTCAACAGCTTAAAGTAATTGACATTCGAACACTCCAGAACGAGCATGGTTGTTTCTGATCATACACGAGTCTCAGACTAGTGAATAAAGATACGTGACTGACTCAATATACTATATATCTAAATGAATTATCCAATATACAATATAACTATATGATTTATTTAATGCAAAATTTTTAAATCTACAGGTCGTCGTCATCCATGACAACTAAATTTTCGAGAAGTTTGAATTGTTGATCATTACCAAAAGACTGTGAATTTATTGCGCTTTTCAAATCAAACACGTCTTTTGAATTTGTTTTAAGTTTAGGATCAAATGCTCTCAATAATGATATGGTAGTTTTGCTGTGACCGATATGACTGGGATGCGTTATACCGCCATCTTGATTTTGATTGTAATTCTTAAATTTGTTTTGATTCTCGATGTTAGTTTTAATACCATCTGACGGATCATAGTAAGGTAGTTTATCAGATGATTTCAAATTAACGAAATAATAAGTATAAAGTTCGAACTGTTCTCTTTCATTGAGTAAACCATAATTGGGATCAGTGTTTTCTTCGAATACTACATCATCGTCATCAGGTTCATTGCTACCAAAATAATTCAATTTTTTATCACTCTTATTCGTCATGGAACTTTCCTCAGGTTGGGGTGAAATCGAAGATGTCGATGATTTTTTAATCGCGAATAAAATCTCCTCATCCAAACCATCATTAAAATCATCATCACTATCAAGGCTTATGGGTTCCGATTTTTCATTGAAAGACGGTTCTGATTTTCTGTTAGATAAATTATGTCGGTTACTTTCCTCAATGGCTTGACATAAATGTAAGTTATATTCTTGAGCTTTCATTCTTTGTTCTTTTAACTGATCAATAATAGTTGGTTTTCTTCTTTTTGTACCTAAAGTTTTTCCTATTCTTTTCTCAATGACTATTGGCTTTGGCGCTTGGAGTGATGATGAATTGTATTTGGTTGCTCTGGAAGAGTTATCATCATCTTCATGAGGATTATCATCGGCATAATCTATATGGTCAGTAATTGATTTCTGAACTTTTAGACTTTTTCTTTTAGTACCAAGTGATTTACGAGTTGAATGAATAATAGGTTTGGAAGTAATTGTTGATAAATCTGATTCTTCTAAAGGGGTTGACTCGTGGGAGGATGAAGCAATACTTCTGGACTGTCCTATTTCATGGACAGACTTAGGCAATTCACTAGATCTAGTAGCCGTGTCTACAGGGGACTCAGAGTTTGTCACTTCATTCACTTTTGAGTTACTAGTAAAAGATTTTTGGGGCGTTATCTCATCAAGAATATTTTTGTTACTTTCATCTTCACCTTTATTATCAGTGTCATCACCATCAACAATATTATTATCATCATCATTATCTTCGTCAATAGTAATTGACGTTTCCATAGTTGATCCATCAAGTGCTAATTCCTGATTATACTTTAACTTTTCATTACTCATATCTCTAGCCTTTTGACTTGGTTCACCTTCTGAGTCTAATAAATCATCTAATAAATCACGATCTCTTTTCTTCAGATCAGCAATTGATAATTCATCGCCCTTTTTCTTGATCATGCTTGTAACGGTTTTGAAACCAGTTTCAACGTTATCGGGCATGTAAAATGTTTTTTTTATTTTGGTATTTTTATTTTTATTTTTAATTTGATTCTTACTTTTCGTCGATGCTTTATTACTACTTTTTTGATTCATATAATTTGTAGCAATTTTTATAATTTCATCTTCATCATCCTCAATTTTCAATTCAAAATTTTCCGGTGGTATTTCAATGAATTTTTTTTCCACAATTGGTTTAAACTCTTTAGGTATGATTCGATTTCTTTCACATAATTCAATTAAATTATCTTTCATGATATGCTGTTGAATTCGATCATAACCATCCATAGCTTTATCAAATTTCAGTTCTTCATTACTAGAGAATAGAAGTATTACCTTACCATCTCTTTTACGACCAGTTCTACCCATTCTTTGAATGTTCTTAATTGGAGAACTGGTTGAATCAAAACAAACAATTAAATCAACTTCACCAATATCTAAACCTTCTTCACCGATTGAAGTGGCAACTAAAATATTATACTTGCCCTTTTTAAAATCTTTAATAAGTTCTTTTTGTAATTTTTGATTCATTCCTTTCATTTGAGCATCTTCAGAGCTTGTACGAGTAGATGAGCGTTTACTAACCTTATCGTCTTTCTTAGGAGGAGCTGGATCTTCTGTATCTTTCTTCTTTTTCTTCTTCTTATATTTTTGTAAAAATTTTGTTTCATCGAATTTTTCCTTTTCCTTTGCTTGACCAATGAAAATATGAGGGTTTAAATTATCAATCTTTAAATTTTCAATTGAATTAACTATATCTAAAGCCGATTCTCTAAATTCTGTAAAAATAATAATTTTTGATTCAGTTGAATTTTCAGTATAAAATTTTTTCAATTCTTCAATTAAAATTTCAATTTTAGGATGACTTATAAAATTTTTATCATTAGTTAATTCTTTGGCATAAGATAATAATTCAAGTATATTTTCATGCATGTAAAAATCAGCCGCGGTATGATTAGTTGATTTTTTATTTTTATATTTGGTAGTAAATTCTAATTGTTTTTCATAAAAATAATTATAGAATGATCGTATACCATAAATATTTAATCTTCTGAAGCATTGACCCACGACTCCAAGTAATTGTAGCAAAAAATAATTTGACCATTTTAAACCTTCAGGAATAGTAGGGTTTTTAATTATTCTTTGGGATGCTTCCATTGCTTGGAAAGCATTAATTTTCAGAGGTTCACTAATTTCATAAATTTTACGATCATTACAAGTTTTCAAAACTGGTGAAATAGCCGGTATTATTAATTCAATACATTTTAAAATATCCGGTGATTGATTAACGGTAATTCTTTCAATTTTTTTTCGTTTCATATATTTCATAATATCAATACTTTTCTCCGTTCTTACTTCAATTTTTGAAATTTGTAAATTATTTATAATTTCTTGAACTCCTTCCATATCGGATGCAGGTGTGGCCGTCAACGCCAATACTCTAAATGATTGATTGAATCTTCTAATGAATTGACACACGTTATTATATGCATAATTCCCTCTTGATCTATGAGCTTCATCAATAACAAGAAGTACCACTGATTTTGGATTTAATATTCCGGTAGTTAAATCATTTTCAACAACTTGTGGAGTAGTGAAAAAAATTTGTTTATCATGCCATATTTCAGCACGATTTTTTTTAGTTTTATCCAATAAAATTGCCACTTTTGAACTTGGCATACCTGTTATACCACAACATGCTTTAATTTGTTGAGCCACCAATGGTTTGGTTGGTGCCATAAAAATGATTCTTGAATTGGGGAACCATCTGAAAAAATTTAACATTACTGTACTCGCAATGAAAGTTTTACCTAAACCAGTAGGTAACGCCACGAGTAAATTATGATAAAGTGCCTTTTCCACTATATTAAATTGATAATCTCTTATTTCAAGATTTGTAGGATATATATAATTTGATAAAGCTTGATAATTTATTTCATGATGAGTTGGTTGATCATCAAGAGGGATTTTGGGGGTTTCAATTTCGACATACTCATTAATCATTGACGTGCTGGAGTTATTAGTATGATAATTATCGTTTGTTAATTCATCTTGAGGATTATTTGATAAATTTGTACTGGTTGATTGTGCTATTGGAATATTTCGTGCTTTATTGTCAAACATCAGATTGATAGCATCATCATCCAAATCATCACTGAACACATCATCACTTTCGGACATTAAGTCTATGAATCATTTAAAAATTTATAAGTCAATGATGGATAGAAAGTAATGTATCATTATTATTGTACATGATTACAAAACAGTTTGAAAAAAAATTGAGATCAAAAAAAAATAAAAAAAAAAAAAAAAAAAGATTAAATTAAAAACAACGCGTATGATAGCTGATATGAAAATCAAGAAGTAAAAATTTGACACACTTAATTGTTAATATAATATAGAATAAAACCGCACACAAGCTAAGAGAATCATCAACTCAATCAAATAATCAAACAAAGGAGTAATAATGAATATAGATAAAACAACGACCAATGATCCATATGAAGTATTAACAACATCAATTAAATTATTGACAAAACCATTGAATGAATTATTAAAAACTCATGATGAATATTTATTACAAAATATTCAAATACTAAATAATGTTAATACCATTGAAAAATTTAATCAAGAATTGAAAATTAATTTAGAATTGAAAAATGAACAAGAGATCAAAGATAAGAATATTAAAGAAAAAGAACAAGAACAAGAAAAAGAAAAAGAACAAGAAAAAGAAAAAGATAATATGAATGGTCAAAGTTGAGTTGAATTGAATAAAAATATAAAAATTAGGGCTAAACTTGAAACTTTAATCAATTTGTAATTGTATCCAAATTGAAATTGAGATGAACCACTAATCACCAACAATATCGTTAAAAACATCAGATTATAACAAAAGCGCAAAAAAATTCTAATTTCAATTCAAATTTGAAAACTCAACAAATTAAAGAAGATAGAAATGTCAAAATCAAAGGAAATTAAGAATACAATCAAGAATACAATTAAGGATACAAGTGAAGAAGACTAAAATCAAATAGAACCAATCCTGTGATATGTTCATAGATCCTGACATTAACGATCACTGTATAAGAAGAAGATCTACAACATCTTTTGAAATGACTGTGCTATTTTCAAATGACGATACTATCTTGAAATGATTTTACTTACTCAAAATAACTAAGGTGTGGTATACCTCGCTGAAAAGACTTCAGTAATTACAATTTACACAAAAAGGAAGAAAAAAATAGAACCTTACTTTTGCGGCAAAGTGAAAGCTGATTGCAAAATTACTTCCAAATCATTATCAGACACGAATAATACAAGACATGAGCTAAATGAATTGACAGAAAAGGGAAAGTGAAATCACTTCTTTAAAAAAACTATTTTACATATTCTTTTGTGAATTTTTTAATTATGAATTATGACAACTCAATATTCTTTCAAATGTATGAAAGACATTTCATGATATACAAATAAGTGTAAACACTTAGTATAAGTGAATAACTCAAACTTTCAATTTGATTAATGTTGATTTAATTTCAATCCTATTTTTATATTTCTATTTAATTAAACTTTATCCATTAATATCATCTTTTTCCTGTTTCTTTTCATTAATATTCTCATCTTTGATTTCTTGTTGATATATTGGGGAAAGGAAAAGAAATAATGTGTGTTTGTAACTTATAAATTTATGCAAAATTCAATCACCTTACTCTGTATTAATTTAAACTGACATATTTGTAACACGATATAAACTTGAATTAAAAATAATAATCATTGAATAAATTCGAAGAAATTGTAAGCGAGGAATCAATTTGATAAATCTCAATAGATTGAAATATAATTGTCAGAACAAATAGATAAGGTGAAATAAAATAAAATGAATATAAATACATATAAAAATGAATAGAGTTAAAATAATAACTAGATTCGAGATTCAAGATTCAAGATTCAAAATTTGAATACATTACATCAATCTATGAATCAATTAATCTATGTTATATTCATGAAAGCGCAAAAAAAATATCATATAATTCATATAATTAATATTCATATCATTCTAACATGTTGTAAATCTATAGAACAAAACGCAAACACTTAAGAAAAAGAAAAGTGTTTCTCACGTACATATACATATACGAATATGTCTGAAACTTAATAGTATAATCTCTAGATGATATAAATGTTTATCACCGAGTTAACTCATCATTCGCTATTACCGGATTGATAAAAGCGCAATTTTAATTGCATATACTAATGGTTTTGACATGTTGGTTTATTTTTTCATAATATGAAAATATGACAATTTATTATTATTATAACAATATTTATATATTTTGCTTTTCAATGTTGAGTGAAATATAGGTTGACATAAACTACAGACGATTAACAAAGTTTATTGTAATTTAAATTTATTTTATAATCATGTCGCTTTTTTTATTGTTAATCTCATTGCGCTTATAATCGCGGAAAACAAACATGGTTTATGGAAGAGATAGAGGAATAAGCGGTTATATATCCAACAATCAATCATTCATAAATCATTTGATTATATTGATAATAATATAATATAAAAAATCGTGATTATTGAATATTTCATTTTATTTTCAAATATGCAGGTTGATTGTTATATTAAACGATGATTGTAATCCCTTTTTTTTCTTTCATTAAGATAACCAAATGGGGATAATGTCAAACGAGACAACGCAAAAGAAATAGAAACAGAAACAGAAATAGAAAAAGAAACAGAAGGATGTGATTAAAATTTCAAGTTATATTTTAAAAAGATGAAGTTTTATAATGTTATTGATACATAATTTTAAAATATGGAGAATTATTAAATTGTGTCAAAATATGATAAGAAAAGTTGCATATTAAATACTGGGGAATGACAAAAAAATGAGCAATTACCAATAAGCAAATAAAAAAATCATAATAAGAAGTTGAAATTAATAACAAGAACAAGAACAAGAAGAATTGTTAAATTGTTGAAAAGATTGAAAAGATTGAAAAGAAGTAGAAGATGTCTGTTTATCAATATATAAGTTAGTATAAGCGAAATGAGTTAAATTTAAATAATAAAGGTAGTATACCTGATTATATAATATTGTAGAAGAATGAAATTCATAAATAAAGTTTAAACAAGAGATTTTAACTGATTATAAAGGAAATACACGAATGAAATAAATAATAGAGCGGAAAAAAGGAAAAGGAAAAGGAAAAGGAAAAGAAAAAGAAAAGGAAAAAGAAAGAAGATGGAACGATATATATGAATGAACATGACTAAAGATGAAATAGTTTAATATTATTTATTTCTGACGATAATACATTGAATAATCATGGAACAAATGATCAATATTCAGGATGAAAGGTAATAAAATATTTTAAAGAATGATGAATACTAGAAGAAGAAGAAATCATATGGTTTAGTTTCACAAAACCATATGATCTGGAGTTAAGTGAAAGAAGAGAAATGAAGAGAAGAGCAAAGAAAAGGTTTGATCGTTAATAGTTTAATGTAGTGGTTATAGAGTAGTTGTAGTTATAGAGTTATAGAGTTATAGAGTTATAGAGTAGATATAGAGTTAAATAGATATAACTAGATTAAGATGATCTTATTGTTTGATTCCATTAACATTAATATCTCTATCTACTAAACTTTAAATACAGCATTGATTGAAATGAAGAACAGCATAGAAAATAGAATAAACTTTTTGTTATTCTTAAAGCCTATTTGTGTTGATGTTACGTGTGTCTGCCGATGCGCGTGTGTGTCTGCAAAAATGGTGTCTGTGTCTGGGATGTCTGTGTCTGATTCTACCCATTTCCGGGGAGCACCCGTAAGTCGCGCACACCATCTACCCCCCTCGGATGTATACACGAGTGAAAGACTGCATATTGCGGGGGCAGTCAGCAGCAGCCATTGAGGGCGGTGGTGTACGGGAGTGCGATCTGGATATACTACTACGAGAGAATGAGGCATGGAATGGCATTGAATTGAGGCATGGAAATTAGTATTGGCATGGTATAATATTGCTAATTTTACGAGAAAATATTGAATATCTCTACTACATTAATGTATTAACCCGTGAACTATTAACAATTGACCATTGATCATTGATCATTTTCACTACATTCATCATACATTCATCACTTTGACTACATTTAACTCACATTTTCTATACATGCATCATAAATTTCTTGTAAATAATTAATAGTTTAATTCTTCTATAAGTATTACATTTCTTTCTTTAGTTATTATTATTGTTATTGTTGTTTATTCTGTTACATTAAATTATTTCCACATCATCATTATTATTTCCATGATATTTCCATTATAATTCCACATTTCCGTGTCTTAGTTTAAGAATGTATGAAATGACTGAGAATCATATTAATCAATGTTACATTTTCAATTTCAATTTCAATGGTAATTTCAATTTCAATTAAACTTTCATTAAAGTATTATAGTACATATACAAGAAATTATTTTATGATTAATTTATTCGATTTTATTCGTTAATTTAATATTTTATTAATAGTGTTTCTTTTCTTTCTTTTTTCGTTGTTTGGTTGTTTGGTTGTTTTGTTATTTCGTTCTTTTGTTTTTCGCTTTCCGCTGTTTGATTCTCGCTTTTATTTTCATGGCAGGGCTATACTTTTTAAACTTTAGTATATTGTAAATGCCGTTTACTTAAAAGGTTATTGGTTATCTTAAACCTATTCACTCATATAATTGCATAACATTCTATTAATTTGGCCATTGACTCATATGGCCATGGTCTTGGACTTTACCAATCAGTATATCCAAGCGATATACCATGGGGATTTCCTTCTTCTACATTCACACCCATAAAGTATAAATTTATCCTATACTTGTATGGCTCATTCTTGTATTTATTTACATACTCCCCACTAATTAATAGTAATTGGCTTAATAGTGATTGGCTTATTTTATTGTTTTTTATAAAATAATTTGATTAATATAATATTTATTAAATTACAATGTAATGCTATTATTTGTTAACTGAAATTTCCATTAGAAAATTGATGTTTGATGTTTCATAAAATAATAAATTGGGATAAATCAGAATTTGTAAATTATTTTTTAATTTAATTGTGTATAATATTATAAAATCGTAACTCAATTGACAATATTGACTGTAAGTCAATTGACAATGAATATTTTTGTTCTTTTTATTTTTATTTTTCCTTCTTTCAATTGATTTATTGAAAATAGAAATATTAATCGATTAAATTATTCATTAATATTTAATATTATTTATTGCCCGGTATTTTAGCAAACGATAACCCGAAAAAAAATGTATTTTAACAGAATAACCCGAAAAAAAGAACAAAAAAAAACCACATTCATAATTATAATAATATTTAGTATGCTTACATTTATTTAATCAATTGAATGATTGAAATTGATAATTTAATGAATTCTTACATGTACTATTATCAATTGGTATCAATTGGTTATCGTATCAATTGGTATCAATTGAAATAATCCATGGGGTAAGCTTATCAATTGAAAGGCCCATGGGGTAAACTTATCGATTTAGATAAAAATGATTGCGATATGCTTCGTGCGACATTTTGCCTGCTTCGTGCGACATGTTGTGTGAGATATGCGACATTCTGGCTTTAGCAGCACTAACAAAAATTCCATATTTATAATACAAGATGATTATGTGTATTATACGAATAATCTATTCAAAGTTGGTTGGTCTGATAATTATTGATGATTTGTCAATTGTAATACGAATAAATATTTATTATTAGAATGATAAGAACAAATTCTCATATTTTATCCCCCTTCCACTTCCCCTTCCCCTTCCAATTCCCCATGTAGATAGGTAAATACACTATTAAAGATGTATGAATAGACAAAAGAAAAGAAAATAAAATTTCATTAATAATATAAGTTATTGCAAGAATAGAATGAAGTTATATTAAAATAAGACAAATGAATAATGAATAATGAATAATGAAAATGATGAAAAAATAAACATCTGATTATTCATCAATCATCAATCATCAATCATCAATCATGGATATATACAAAAAGATATGTGTAAAATTTCATTAAGGTAAAAAAGAATGATAAAAATTAAAGCCCCTTATTAAATCTTTGTCAAAAATGAGATATAAAAAAAGATATAAAACCGAATACTAAACACGATACAACAACACGACACAACAACGTAACATGAACAGAGTATATGTAACACACAATTTCATTTCACATCACACAAACATCAATGTTAACTAATGGAGTAACTAGGAAGTCAATCAATATGAATTAAATTAAAGGGTTTAAGAAAGAATAAAGAATAAAGAAAGAATAAAGAAAGGGACGTGTGGATGTAGAATAGAACAATACAATAAAGAATAACAAAAGCGAAACAATCAAATAAAAATAAATAAATAAAAAAAAAAAGAAAAAAAAAACCCTGGTATTTTTCGGATCGGTTTATTTTACAATTTAATGTACAATTCGTCTTAATGCTCATTACAACCATGATTATGTAAATAGGTATATATTAATAGATTTGTACAATAATAAACATTCAGGTATATTTGTAATTGTAATTGTTGTAATTGTTGCTGTGTAATTGTTGAGTTGTTGTTGTGTTGTTATTATTTTGGTTATGCTAAGCTATGTTGTTAGCAAATATATATCATAGCAAGATTAAATAACTAAAAAAATAAAGAATGATAAATAAACTGGTATTAAGTTTTACGAAATAGTTTACTATATTTCCATATAATGAAAAGAACATTTGATTGTTGTATAGAGTAATTTTATCAGGGTTTTGGGTTTTAAAGATATTTATTACATTTATGATATTTATATTGGAAGATGCAAAGAACAATACACAAGTATTAACACAACACAACTTATTCTATTTATTATTTATGAATTGAATTACTTATGATTGAGTTAGTTTAATTAACATAGTGTAATATTACAGTAATAATTTAATATTTATTAATAATTTGCGAATATTAACGGGGACACATTATTAAAATTTCTCAATTTCTAACAGCAATTAATCACCTCATAAAACCTTTGACGATAGAATAAATTAATATACATTATATAATTTTCTTCCACGGTTGTTTAAAATTCATTTTAGTTTATTTTAGTTCAATTTTAGTTTTATTTAATTATTGCTTTAATGTATTTTATAATACGTAAAGTTATATGAATAAATAATAAACAATCGTATAAAATTATTATATCAAATTTGAACCTTATTTATTCATAGTATATCATATGCAAATATGAAATATCTCATCCCACCTCATACTTCATTTTACATTAACTAATACTAATACTAATTGTATAGCAAAATAAAATAAAATAAAATAATATTTTAACTTTGCTCAAAATTGCCGTAATTAATTTTTCAACTTTGCTAAAAATTTAAATTTAATTAAAGAAATGAGGCGAATTTTGGAGATTGTTTTTACGCCGAGGTGCGGAAAGACGAGTAGAGAAAAACATCCGTACATATGAAAACATTAACGAATAGTAAATGATATATACTAATCAAATCAATAATTACTATTACTGTTGTGTGTGTTCTAGTATGTAAATGTTTATTTTATATTTCTATATATAAGTATTTTAAAATTAAACCAAATATCAAATTAAGTAAAGTTAAATCAAACATAAGAAAGGAAAAGGAAAGGAAAAGGAAAGGGAAAGGGAAAGGAAAGGGAAAGGAAAGGGAAAGGAAAGGGAAAGGAAAGGAAAAGGAAAAGGGATGAGAAAAGATGAATTGAAATCATGATAAATAAGTGTAATAAAAAATGCAGTAAGTGGTGTAAGTGTAAGTAAGTGTAGGTGTAAGTGTAGGTATTAGGTGGAAGGCTGTTATATTATAAACAACTTTCATCTAAAAAATCATAATCGAATGAAATACCATTTATAATTTCTCTTGAATTTATAATATAATTAAATTTAACTGATTTTTTGGATTTAAAATTTTTTTTATTGAAAAACTTTTTATGAATTGGTTTATTTGGTTGATTTATTTTTAAATTTGGTAATGATAAATCTAGTTGAAATTTATTGGTTGAAGTTGGTTTTTTCAATGATGATTTAATTGATGATGGTATATAATTATAATCATCATAATCAATTTCATCAATTTCATCAACTTTATTATTGGTGTTATTATTGTTTAATTTTGAGTATTGAATACTGGTATCCTCATCAATTGAAGTATCGGAAGATAATTGAGATTCAGTTTTATTTAATGATAATGAACTTTGATTTGAATTAATTGAACTTGATTGATAATCAAATTCTGATTCATTTGATGATATTGAAACTAATGAATTTCGATGAGAATAATCATAATCACCGGTGATTGATTCATTTGAGAATGTAAAGTTATCATTAAGTTTATTAATATTTTTGGTATTGGTATTGTTATTGGTATTGTTATTGTTATTTAATATAAATGTATGACTTGATGGTTGATTCTTATAATTTATTATAAATTTTGAATCATCATTATATTTTGGTCCATATAACCAATTTATATCATTTGATTTATTCCAATTAATTTCAAGAGGATTTAATTCATTTAATTTATTAATTGATTTAAACCATCTTCTCCAACAAATATTTTCTAATCTTTGTGAAATTGTCGATGGTATTATATTTGAAATATCTTCCATGTCATCATTTAATTTTTTATTATTATTTTGTTTCCAACATTTAAATAAATGATATGAATCAATATTTAATTCAGTCATATAATCTATGTTTTCATTAAATGATGAATTTATTGGATGATTAATACATGATAAATCATCTTGACTTATTCTTTGATTCATGGTGGGGGAACTCCTATTTATATGAATTTGTAGTGAGTGTGTAGTATATGTATGGGCGAATAGTAGATGTGTATGTGTATGTGTATGTATAGGTGGTGGTATAGGTGGTGGTATAGGTGGTGGTATATGTATAAGTATAGGGGTATATGTATAGGTGTAGAAAAGTATGGTAGATAAAAATCAGAATACGACTTTCTCAATTAAAACAGCAGATGCAAATAAATATATATATATATACTAGTTTTCTGGTAATTGCAATTATTACAATGAAGTAGCGTCAGCAGTGTTAATAGTTGATGATTGATTTGATGGAATAACCTTACCCAATTGGGAAAGGGCTATTGCGAGCCCAATACGTAACTGCATAAAGTGTCAGAAGAAAAGAAAGCAAAAAAAAAAGAGAAAAAGAGAAAAATAAATAAAAAAATAAAAAAAAAAAAAATAAAATGCCAATCTGCTAAATGGTGGAATATATTCACTATACGCTGGAGTGTGGGTCCTGCACGGACTGCGTGCAAGCCGACGCACGCCTGGATTTAGGTTTTATCGCATTCCGGAGACACGCGAGTGAGCGTGACGCACGACGCTTGATGCGGCTGTCTCCCCAACCATTCATTCAGATTCAGATTCATATTCATTCATATCCATGCAACTTCAGACATTTCCATCAGTTCCACCCTTTCCCATCCAGTTTCAGACATTTTTTCAATTCCGACCATCTCAATAATTCGCACTGGTACTGGCACTGGTACTCGCACTGGCACTGTATTACCTCCTCGGGTATTTATGGACGGGTGGACGAAGTTGAAGTTCCCGTCCTACAATAAACAAAACAAAACTACAACAAACAAAACTACAACAAAACTACAACAAAACTACAACAAAACTACAACAAAACTACAACAAAACTTATACAACATATTGAACATACGATAATTCAATAACATAAGATTGAGATTGATATAATCATTATATGAAATGCATGATTAAAAAAGTGGAGTAAATATATAATCATATATGATTAATTTCATATATATATGAAATACGTAAATGAAATTTATCTCATTATCGTAAGTTGAATTTATCGTAAGTTTGAATTTATCGTAAGTTGAATTTTATACTAGATGAAATTATAAAATATAATAAAATCTCAATTATATAATATATTAATATTATATACTAGTATATGGTATATGGTATATGGTATGGTATGGTATGGTGGATTAAATTTATTTTATACGTTTGTTCGGTATTCATAAATTTATGATCATTTATTTTACTGTTATCAGGTTTGTATTACACAAGATTTGTAACGCCTTATAAGATTACTATCATTATCATCCAGTATCATTCCACTAGTACTTAGTATCACATATTAGTATCATATACCAGTATCATATTATTTAGTGTATATATTATTTAGTGTATATATTATCATATTTTTTATCAAAAAAGTTCTTAGTGAGATTAGTAAATGCATCTCGGGTATTACCATTTATTCTATCAATATTTTATCAATATTTTATCAATATTTTATCAATATTTTGTCTTATTAAACCAATTACTTTTATTCTATTATATATATATATATTAATAGGGTGGTACGGTAATGTAAGTACAATTATGCATTTTCATTACATCGTGTAAGTAATATATTATTAGTATATTAATAACTTCGTATTGAATATATTAATATATCGTATCAATTAAGTATTTTATAATAATATATTCATTCATCATTCTCATTCTTATTCTCATTCTCATTCTCATTTACTAAATAAAGGATTTAATTGAACTATTGAAGAATGTTTACAAAACTTATACATTCTTAAGGGTTTTAATATATTATTCGTTTATAAATGATTTCAATAACAATACTCATACTCAATTGTATTATATTATTATTATTGTATATAATACAATATGATAGTTATATGATAGTTATAATCCCGGTATCTTAACAAATGAAGAGTATTTGAATTGAGTAATTGGTATTTATATATCCAATAATCATTAAGATGATTATATGCCATTTCCCATATTAGTTGAATTTATTCCATTGCATTATATTACATTATTACATTACATTACATTGAGGGGATGAGGGCGCGGTGTCCTGCAGATAAGACAGTACACCATGAATATTGCGTAATTGTCGCGTTGTCCTTCTTTTACAGGTAACCCGGACTTATCCTTTTACTTTCTGTCAATTGTCAATTGTCTTTGTCTGATGGCGTTGCTGATTTAGGAAGGGTTTACGATAGTTCATACTATACCCTACCCTACCCACCCTAACCTTAACCACTCACCCTACCCTACCCTATACACCCATATACCATATGTCATATCATTCATTACAATATAGGCACTTCCCATTAATGATTCCATCCGATCCGATTATTCTATAGTCAACTAAAACTTAATTTTATAATCGCGGCGAATTTACATCTTTTTTCTGTTTCTTTTCCTTTTCCTTTTTTTATCCTGTTCTGTCAATAATGATGATCATTGAATAAATTGCCGTGATTTATTTAATATACTTGTTATGTTATGTTGATGATTTAAACTTTTAAGTTTAATTTATTAATATATTGAATTAAATTCTGTATTTGTATATTTTATTCCATATTCCATTACTTATTCCATTTGAATCCGGATTAATTATTATTAACTTTACGGAATATGAATATGAATATGAATAATAATTATAATAATAATATAATGGCACTGTTTCATTGGCATTCACATATTTCAGTTTATTTTCATAAACTAAATATACATTTATGTTTGAATTAACTTGTTGTTATTTTCTTTATTAATAACTTTTCATACTTAAATTAATATTACTGACATTTTTAACTTGGCTATGGCTGTGGTTGAGGTTTTTATTTTTGTCATTTCCTCTTCCTCCACTACCCAACTACTCCTCCTACTCTCCACTACTGAACTACTCCTCCTACTCTCCACTCTCCACTCTCCACTTTTATCTTTATCTTTATCTCAAGAATATTTTTGTCATATAAGATCATTTTTGTCATATAAGATCATTTTTAAAGTTTAAATTTAAAGTTAACCTTTTCGTTAATTTACTCTCCACTTTAACAAGAAGTATCAACTTTTTTCGTTTATTTAATTTAATTTAATCAGTCTTTTTTTTTTTTTTTCTCATAATATTAAATCGTCATTTCCTTTTACATAAACGTGAAGAGATATAAAGTCATCATTCATCAAAGTGTCTGGTCATTCAAGATATTCAATCGTTAAAAATTATACATTCTCATACCTCTCATCAATCTTTGAATCATATTCGCATATTAATATTAAATTAATATCGATCATTAACAATCGATTATCGAATCAATAAAAATCGAATCAATAAAAATCGAATCAATGACAAAAAAAAGGAAAAGAAAAGAAAAGAACAATCGAAACGACAAACAAACGAGAAAAAAACCCATTTTTTAGTAAACCGTTTCTCGTTTCTCGTTTCTCGTTTCTCGTTTCTCGTTATTTTAGATCTGACAATTTAGATTTAGATTCATTTATGATTCTATTCATTTGATTATTTATTATTATATTCATTATTCTTTTTTGTCGAATTCTTCAATTCATTCATTTCTTATTATGTTATATTTTTCTTTTTCTTTTTCTTTCGTTTAACCCTTACAACACTCTGTCACTTCAACTCTGACACTTCAACTTACATTAATCTGCATGTCATGTCCCATCACACCACATAACATCACATCAATGTTATTAATCCGATTAATCAACTATTCTTCAACTAATGGATTTCGGCCCGTTAAACTAAAGGCCCGTTTTAACCCTTACAACACTCTGTCACTTCAACTCTGACACTTCAACTTACATTAGTCTGCATGTCCCATCACATCACATAACATCAATGTTATTAATCCGATTAATCAACTATTCTTCAACTGATGAATTTCGGCCCGTAAATTAATACATTAATCTTTTATTCGCCCCTTACTTTAACCTTTTGCCTTATTCTCAAATTTTTAAGCCAACCATAATGATAAACCCGATTTTAATAAAACTGGAGTATGTATATTTGAGTTGAATGAAAATCATTGTTACTACTTTTTATATTGTAATTTTTTTAATCATATATGTATTGACCATATGTATTTAACATGTGTAACAAATTAAATGAAATATATAACTAATAAAACATAAATATATGCTGATTAAATCCATTTCCATGGATTTAATTGATCTACCACTGTTTAATTCATCATGTATTATATCTTATATATGTGTGTTGTATAATCTATGTTGTATTAACCCATGTTGTATCTGAGTCTGTGATGCGATTTATTTATGTGGTGTGAATTATGTAGGTTATAATATATATAATAAAATATACATATAGCAAAAAAAGTTAAAATCTACAATGATTAGATATTGTAGTTGAATGTTGAATGTTGGAGATTCATATCCTTTCAGTATAGGTTGATTTAATTAACATTGCTGGTTTTGATATTATTTACTTAGCTTATTAATTAGCTCAAATACTGAATTATGGTGATTATTCTAATTTGATATTGAAAATAATTGTATTGGTTATATGAATATGACAATTTGTTAAAATGACATATTTTTTTTATTCTTTTTTTTGGCGTTTTTCGTTTTTTTTTAGTTTTTTGATTCATTTTCCAGTCGTTTAATCTTTGAATTATGATTGATACTTTATGTCTACAATATCATTCCAATATCATTCCAATTCCAATTTCAATTTCAATTTCAACAGTTTCAACAGTAATGTCAATATCAGCCTCGAGTTCCTCGAGTTCCTCAAATAAACTTTGTCTGTCAGTAATGCTGGATCATGCTTAGTTGATAAATCATAAAAAATGTAACACAAGACTCAAAATTTAAATAATGTTACATAAAACATTAAAGATTGACAGGGTATTATATTAAAGATTCTTTTTTTTTTTTTTGTTTTTGTTGTTTCTCAGTTTTTTTTTCTCAGTTTTTTGTTTTTTGCGTTCTCATTTTCACTTTATTTTTTGTCTGTTACATTTGTGTACTTTATTAAATTAACAATTTTAACATTTTAGCATATAATTCCATTATTTAATAGTTTGATATAATTTTTTTATATAGGAAGTAGGAAGTAGGAAGTATGGGAAGAATGGCTATGTTAATTTTATTTTATTTTATTTTATTTTATTATATTTTATTATACTAGATCTTTACATTTCATCATTATATCATTATATCATATTATTATTTAATTTTATTATTATTATTTTATTAATAATACTTGTATTATAATAATTGTAAATCATGTAATTGTAAGTATGTTATTCTTAATAGCAATAAATTAACAATCGACAAACAAGAAATAACAAATAACCATATTTATTATAAAGCAATCTTATATATATGTATGTGTATATGTATATGTGTATGAATTCATAAAGGGTTTACATTATTATCGTAACTATTAGATTGATTTACTGGAAATCTTGTAATAATTGATTTACAAGATTAGGACCAGGACCAGGACCAAAACCAAACCAAAATTAAAATTAAAATTATCCCAAAAGTACCCCAAAACCAAAATTGAAAAAAAAAATAAAAATAAAAATAAAAGAATAAGATTGTGATATTTTAATTGCATCCAAACTGTCCCAATTTGGTAATATTCCGTAATCACACTGTAAAAATTGCAAAAAATGGAATAATAGAATAATGGAAAAAATAAATGGAAGAAAAAAATGGAAGAAAAAAGAATAGCAATTAGGTATCATAACATCCGTACACCATGACCCCTAACATCGCCACCACTAATTCACCACTAATTCACCACCAGCAATAACATCGCCACAAAGTATTCATTCCAGATTCAATTTTAAATTTTCAATCAACTTTATTGTCATATGATCATATGTAGCATTTACTATGTGATTTGGGTCATGTGAGGTATTCTTGATAATTGTAACAAACGAAAATATATTAATATATTATTGACAATTATTTTGAAAATTGAATAATCGATTATACTTAATACAGAAATGAAAAATGAAAAATAAAAAATGAAAAAAACAAAGATTTTAATTTTATTACAGTAAATTGAATACATCAATACCTTCAGTTGAATTAAGATCATTATGAAGTTTATATAATTAGATTAGGTCAATTAATAACCTGGCTGGATTATAAAATGCGGTTCATTTTTTATCTCTCTTTCAATAATTGCAGCTGTTTCGCAATATTAATATCTCATTATCGATAATCGAACTTTTCTATATTATTCAAACATTTCATAGAATTAGGAATTGTGAGAATGTGTAATTGTATGTTTTGTTATAAGTCAATAACACCTTCGATTATCATGGTTATAAATTTAAAAAAACTGTATTTAAATAAATTAATTTAATTAACCAGGCTTACCCCAAAATTAAAGCCATCAACTAAAATTTAAAATCTAAAATTATAACTAATTTTGACGCTTGTGTATGCTTTAATAAACTTATCTGATTTCCTTGTAAAATATTTTCAAATACCTAATCATAAAAAATTATATACTTACAAATTTACATGAAAAAGGGATTTTTTAATTCAGTATATATCATATAATGAATTGAGAAATCATGTTATTATTGCTGTATATTTACATAATATCTTGGAAGTATAGTTGAGAATTGATTGAAATTCTCTTTTTATAGGCTTAAGTTTACAGGTACTTCAATTTTAAATTAAAGTATGTGAAATATCGTTTGATACAAATATTATCTAAGGCTGATGTAATATCAAAATGTTTAGGTAAGTTAAATCTTCAATCGAGTTGATTTTTATTGTTTCAAATGTAAATTGTTCATTGATGTTGTTAAATAACACTCATTCACCTTTATAATTACCAAATGTCAATTTATCTTCATATTATACTTTATCTGAGATCACTTACTAAATATAAATGTATTATTATATACATTTATAGTATTTTTCAGTGAGTGTGGTGTACGGATTGTTTTTGTCATCCCCCACAGTAAAGTAAATCTAGTTTTATTGTGCGAACGGCATCAAAGAAAACGGTAACCACCACAGTATATTACATCAAATAGCTTTATTTATATTATTCATCAGCAAGTATACTTTAATTTAATTTCACAAACAAAGATTAGTTAATACATAAGTTATCTCTCTACATTAATTTCATATCATGTCTAGACGATCTGAAGGTTATAATGATCATGGTCAATCATCCAGTCTATCGAATTCACCATTTCAAAATAGTTCACCAATAAATCAAGTAAAACCATCATCAAATTCATCAGTAAATTCAACTAATTCAACTTCAAAATCAAGTAGTAATAATAATAATAATAATAATGATAATGTATCAACATATCAAGAACAAATATCCAATATAAATAATCTTAATCCAACCAGTATTGATTATAAAACCGTTAATAAACATCTTGTAAATCAAGAAGATTCTCTTAAATTACAAGGTGGTGATATTGTAAGATATATTCATCAACAAATTGAAAATGTAAATAATAGAAATCCTGATATTTCTTCATCTTCACCTTCTTCTCATGTTGGTGTTGGTGCTGGGATGAGAAGAACAAGAAGTTCATCATTTTCAACCTACCTTTCAAATTCAAGAAGAGAATCAACTGCAAGTGATATTAATGTACCTGGTGGGTTTAGAAGAGAATTTCTTATAAATCAATCGGTTCAACAAAACAAGACACCTCCTAATTTCCTTACAAGAAATTTTGTTGAATTTTTAAGTATTTATGGACATTTTGCTGGTGAAGATTTTAGTGATGATGATGATGATGATGATACTGATACTGATACAATTGGAAGTGACCTAGATTCAAATTATGAAGAAGTTTTCGATGAAGAATCATCTTTATTACAAAGTGATAGAAGATTACCAAAATATCAACAACAACAACAACATCATCAAAATAATAATCAAAATAATAATAAAAATAAAAAATCAAAGCATAAAAAGGAAAACAAAGATTTAAATAAGGGAACGGCTTCAACCATGAAAACTTTTTTCCTTGTTTTCAAATCATTGGTTGGTTCAGGTGTTTTATTCTTACCAAGAGCGTTTGCTAATGGTGGATTATTATTCTCAACCATAGCATTATCAGTATTTGGATTCCTTACATTTATTTGTTATTTGATTTTAATCAAATCCAAAAAAATTTTGAAAAAATCATCATTTGGTGAATTGGGTTTTAAAACTTATGGTAATCCATTAAAAATTTCAATTTTAATTTCAATTATTATATCTCAAATTGGATTTGTTTCAACTTATATTTTATTTACTGCTCAAAATTTAACAAGTTTTTTCGAAAATGTTTTCCATTTTGAAAATATTAATACGGCAAATATCGTAATTTGTCAATGTATTTTATTAATTCCTTTAGTTCTTATTAGAAATTTAACTAAATTATCATTAACTTCATTAATTTCTTCATTCTTTATCATTATTGGATTAGTTATAATATTTTATTTCTCCGGTTTGAAATTAATTAATGATGGGTTAGGTCCAAATATAATAAAATTTAATTCAGATTCTTGGTCAATGTTGATTGGTGTTGCCGTTACTTCATTTGAAGGTATTGGTTTAATATTACCTATTGAATCATCAATGGCTAAACCAGAAAAATTTCCTCTCGTTTTAAGTTTAAGTATGTTAATTATAACAACTTTATTCGTTACCGTGGGTATCATTGGTTATACTGCTTTTGGTGAAAATGTTAAATCAATCATTATTCTTAATTTACCTCAAAATAATTTATCAGTTCAATTAATCTTAATTCTTTATTCATTGGCAGTTTTCCTTTCGGCTCCATTACAATTGTTCCCCGCCATTAAAATTGGTGAATCAATTGTATTCAACTCAAAATTATTCATTAAAGATGATAAATATAGAAATAAAATGAGTAATGATAATGAAGGTAAATTATATTATAATTCAGGTAAATTTAATAATAAAATAAAATGGTTGAAAAATTTTGGTAGAAGTTTATCAGTTTGTTTAATTTGTCTAATTGCTTATTTAAATGCAAATAATATTGATAAATTTGTTAGTTTTAATGGATGTTTTGCTTGTATTCCTTTGGTTTATATTTATCCTCCTTTAATTCATTTGAAAACTTATAAATTTGAAAAACAAAATGATTTAAAGGGTAAATTATTAAAAATTTTTGATTATATTTTAATTGTTGTTGGATTTGTTGCCGTAGTTTATACTACTTCTCAAATATTATTTTCATAAATTATATATATTCATATAAATAGATTTTCATATATTATTCAATCATACGACAGATATTTATAAGCAAAATTTTATATACTTCTACGTTTTGCTTTCATTTTTATAAGCTACAGCGATAAATATTGTTCCTTGTGAATTGAATTTACCCCTGTAAACATTCCTTTATACTTATATCTTTAGTGATTTACTTTAGTAATTTACTTTAATAATTAAGATTAATTAATGGAGATCGCATTCATTAATAAGTCGTTTTTTGTTCCATCAAAACATTAGTTTTTGTAACTCATCTGTAAAGGACGCACTCCAGGATTTTTAGAATTCATTGTCACCGAATTCTTAGTAATTCAATATAGATAAAAGAATAAATTTCTTATAATAAAACATTTGAATTTTTAATAAGTTCAAATCTCGAAAAGACTTCAATAACTTTATGCTGAATCAAATGAAGAAAAGAAAAACAGATAACGCAAACGATTCTGTACATATTAAACTAGAAAATGGTTTAAACTCCGAAAATTCCATTAATATCAATAATAATAATAATTCATTACCAATTATTCAACGTGATGAAATGAGCTATGTTGATTTAATGAACAATAGAGACAATAATAATAATAATAATTCATCACTTGAATCAAGTCGGCCTGAAATACCTCATGAATCCAATAAAAATGGCAATCACAATAATCATAATAGTAATGATACAAAAGCTTTTAAGGCTTTAAGTTGTCAAAGGTGTCGGATACGTAAAGTTAAATGTGATTTTGGTCATCCATGTTCAAGTTGTGTTAGGATTGGTGCTGAATGTATTAGAATAACAAGTGATATGAGAAAGAAAAGGCCACCAGCAAATTATGTTTCAAATTTAGAAAAAAAAATTAATTCATTAACTAATTACTTCAAAACTTTTAAAAAATTTAAAACAATTGAAGAAAAACAAGATTATTTAGATAAAAACAATATCGAGAGTTTCCTTGTGAAAGATGATATTGATCAACCTCCATATTATCAAAATCTTGAAATTCCAAATGAAACATATATAAGACCTGTTTATGGACCAACAAGTGTTTATGATGGAGAATTAGCTACAAAACTTCCAAATTCAAATTTGAAAAAAAGTGAAAATGGTATAAATACTCTTAATAAAGATCCTGATATTTTACATTGTCTTAAATTATTTTTTACATGGCAATATCCTGATCATAATATGTTCATTTTCAGAGAATCATTCTTAGATGATTTTTTCCATCCAAAACCAGTTAGTAATTATTGTTCAAGAATTTTGGTTTTAAGTATATGTGCATTAGGTTCAAGAATGTCAGAAAGTGAAATCATTTATAATAAATCAACTAAATATTATAACGAAGCAAGATGTTCCTTATTATCAAGATTGGACCATCCTTCAATTCCATCATTACAAAGTTTTTTATTATTGGCATTTTATGATATATGTAATGGTTCTAATTCATCCGGTTGGATGTTATCTGGTAATGCAATGAGAATGGGATTTGATCTTGGATTTCAATTGAATCCAAAAGTTTGGTTCTTAAAGCCAAATGATGAATTAAGTCCATTGGATGTTTCTATAAGAAGTAGAATTTATTGGGGGTCATACTTAGCTGACCATTTTATAAGTTTATTATTAGGTAGACCTTCATTATTAAAAATATCAGACGCATCAATTCCTGAAACTGATAATTTACCTGACCTTGAATGGATTAATGATTATAGATATATAAGTACGGAAGAAAAAGAAAATAAGACAAATGTTAAATCAAATATCAGTGATCCTTTGAAAAGTGTTATAAATTTAATTAATATTTCCGATAATATATTGAATGATATTTTTACGAAAACGGAAAATGATCAATTTGATGAAAATCATAATATAGAGGATTTAAATTTAACTTCAAGATTAACTAAATTATTTGAATATAATTCACAAATTATGATATGGAGAGAAAATTTACCCGAAGATTTAAATTGGGATCAAGATAAGTTAAAATCAACCAGTGATAATCCAAGTCTTTCTTGTGTGAAGTATTATTATTATATTTTAATTTTATGTCTTAATAGACCCTTTGTTGGTATAACGAAAGATTTTAAAGATAAAAGACATTTATCACCCAATGTTATCTGTAATGAAGCAATTGAAGATTTATATGTTGCTATAAAAAGATTTGGTGAAGTACATGGATTATTAAGAGTTTCAATCTTCATTGTTTATTGTTGCATTCTTTCAATTTCAGTTATATTATTAACTCATAGTAGTAATCAACTAGTTGATGAACATGAAGAAAGATTACATTTTTTCATGAATGTTTTACAGGGTAGCTCAAGAACTTGGAAGTTGGCTGAAAAATCTCATAAATTAATCAAAATAAAATTACAACAACAATTCGGTGATGAATTTGGTGATTACGGGAAATCAACTACAAAGAAACAACCTAAGAAAAATAACAATAACAAAAAGGTTGCTTCGAATAAAAGAAGTAAGAAACAAGCTGTTGAAAGTCAAGAAACTATACAAGAAGTCAACAATAATGCTCATGAAAATAAAGTCGCTACCGACAAAATATTCACTACGCCAAATTTTAATGATATTACAATACAAACAAGTCAATCATCAATTCTACCATCAAATGACGATTTGATAAATCGGCAAAATGAAAAACTTCTCAATCAAGTCAGCGATGATAGCTTCGGTCAATCTATTAGCAATCAACTGGATGATAGAAATATAGTTGATACGAATACTGAGTTATTATTTGATGAAAATCTTGAATTTTTTGGAGGTCCTCCAGTTTTAATGACTTCAGATTTGTTTAATGAAGATTGGGAATCTCTTTTTCCCGATTACATGTTTAATTCAAAGAACAACACATAGTCAATGTTCAAAGTATATTTATTTGTAAATTATTCGTATAGATCAACATTGTAAATATATATAAATAATTTAATTAAGATGTTTAATTTAAATTTTCACCAGCCTTGGAAATGAAAAAGTCATTAGATTTCATTAATCTAACAACAAATGAAGGTACACTCCAACCAAAAATTGTACCAACACCACCATTCTTCGAAATTGGAACTAATTTTACCGGAAAGTCGGTTTTCAAAGGGTAAAGGGTCACGTTTTGACCAAAAATCTCTTTTTTAAAGTATTTGTCAAATACCCAAAATTGATAAAAAGATATTTCGGGAAAAGACTTGGTTCCTCTAGATAGGATATCACCAACACCAATAACTTCAGGATGTGATTTGACGCGTAAGTATTCATCAGTATTCAAGTAGCCTTGGTCATTCAAATATTGCTTAGGAATAAACTCTGAATTTGGAAAATACTTCACGGAAGAAATGACAGTGTCAAAGATTTCAGAATTCCCATCATCAAATTCAATCCTTGTTTGATTGCCAACTTTTTCAATCAGCGTAGAACGAATTTTATTTATCACGTCAACATTCAAAGCTTTCAACTGATTAGTTGCGCTACTGGTTACCGATTTACTATAAGTGCTGAGCGGACCTTCAGAACCAGTATAAAGTTTGATTTGAATGTCATTTTTACCATAAGCCCCACCGATTTCACCAGCAACTTCAACTCCAGTTGGTCCACCACCAATTATAGCTATTCTTTTAGCTGTTTTTATTTCATTGGCTAAATGTTTAACAGTGGTTATTGAATCTTTATAATCCGAATTAAGTTTGAATGCATTATTTTCAGCTCTTGAACCACTTGCAATGACCAAATAATCATATTTAAAGGTCAAAGTTGAACCATCCTCAGAGCTTAATGCAGAAACCAATTTCTCATCGAAATCAACAGAATCAGCACTTGCATGAATAAACGAATATTTAGAGCCAAGAGAATGTTTTTCAAGGGTTTTTTCAATTGAAAAAGTTGCTTCTTGAAGACGTTCAGGTTCAACGAGGAATCTAGGAGCACCAACATTATAGTAAGAATGAGTTGAATTTGAAATAACGGTAACGTGAATTAATGTTCCGGTTTTGGCAGCGTCTTTAAAAAGTTGTTTGAAAACGGCAACACCAGCGTATGAACCTCCAATTATTACAATTCTTGTTTCTTTAGACATTAGTTTCTAATTTCAAAAGCAAATAGAACGAAGGGAGTGAAATGACAATGAGTTATTTGACAGTCTAGATATATTCATCATTTTGAAAATCAGAACATGAGGTATTAAAGATAAGTAAACCGCCTCAATGGAAAACATTTATAATTTCGAATGCGTAAAAATTTCTATTTGATTTTTTTTTGACTGCAATTTGTTATACAAATGTGGTTTTTAGTAACGCTTTTAGTAATTGCGTGTTCCACATACTGATATACTAAATTTTCATCACTTAAACTCATTACCGCTTTGCTATTGTCTTGGGATCATATACGTTTATTAACTGATCTCAAATCAAATATCCAAAATGTTCATGAAGTGGCATCATAACTCTGAGGCTGAAATACCGAGTTGACATTGCTTGTTTCCGCTCTTCGGCCGAATGAATTTCATGCGTCTTTCTACAGTATATGTATATACTATTACAGAAAAAAATCTGATGAAGGACGTTCAAATCTTTGAGTAGGTATGCATGAAAATATATCGATTGTAATGAACCGAACTATCACAGGGATGTTTTCGAGCAATTCTCCCTATAAAATGACACTAGTTTGGCTAATATTCTTACAATTCAACCAGATATAACGCAACTTGAGCTCGTTCATTAAGTGGCTGTACTGTCCATATGGATTGGTCAAACTTCTGACTAGCGTCGACATAGAATTGCCTCTAACGTAAGTTAATAAATCTGATCAAAAAATTATTTAGACAAGTGAGTATGAACTTAGACAGTTGGGTAGTTTCGTTCACCCAACTCAAAACTTATTCGTATCTGTCATGGAACTTGAGTTGAAATAGTGATATTTTTTATTTATACATGTTTTCATCAAAAAAAGTCAATTTTCTGTAGAATGTTTATAAATCTGTTAAAAACGCACTAATTTTAGAACATATACAATTGAAAATTTAATGAAATAGATATTTTATCTAAAAATTGTACTTTACAAAAAATAAATTGATTAATGTTGAATCCACCAGATATGCTTTATTTCATGTTTAAAGAACATTCGAAGTTAATTACACTATCCCTCTATATTAAGTCGAATGCAAAAAAAGAGCTAGGGAAGTATTGCATATATAAGCCTCATGATGCTTTTTTCACTTCATCATTCTGTTGAGTATGATGAATAAGTCATATTTTATTCTATATCTAGTTGCACCTTATATAAGTTAGTTGATGCAGGTGTATATTATCTGGAGTAAAAATTAATCTGAAATTTGAAAGATCTCAAGCTTCAAACGTACTGTGTCCACTACTGAGAAAACACCTCCTCTAATTGAGCAGAAGTACTAGTAGCAGAGTCAATAAGTGTAACATCATATGTTTGAGAATCAATGGAGAGAATTAGAGACGATTCTAAGTGGCTCAGGATTTGGGAGATTCGTTGTTAACGGGAAACAAGCAATATATGGTCTTGTTGAAAGTGAAATTAGAAGGTCATACTTGAAAAAATTTATGCAACTGATGGATTTGCTTTCATTAAGGAAGAAACAAAATGAAAGCAATTTCAGAGCATGAGGTCATTTGAAGAGCCATGGCTGAGGCCAGTCACAAGTAAATTCACTAAAAATAATCCTATGGGATTGTTTACCATTGAGGGGTCTCATATGAGTTTTGCAAGCGATATTATAGAGACAGTAGTACAAGTGTGAGAAGAAGCTTTGCGGATTGAAATGAGCACATCCACTTACACGTTTTATTTTTTTTTCTTCAAATACCAAATATGAAATCAAATATGAAACTGATCATATTAAATTGAACGGTCGAAAATAGAAGAGCAAAAGTGCAAAACTCAATCTACTCATAAAGTCTTCTTTATTAATATGATATCATATCGTTGAAAATCGTCTTCTAAAAGACAACAAAACACAATTAGAACGACAAAAGAGTTATGACATATGTCTTTCTAAAATATTCTTTTTGCTTGCAATTCTATGAAGAGAATAAACTCAAATATAACGTCTTCTTGCTTAATTTTGTGTAGGGTAATTTTTCTGACTTACAAATCTTTTCCCTCCTATTTTGGTTCAATTGAAACCTTGATTTACCCAAGTAAAACTCAATAAAATTTTCAAAAAAATACAGTCGCAGCAAAGCCTATGGATAGCTGAGTAGCCAGCTAAAAATATTTACTAAAGTTTGACGAGTTGGATCACGCAAGTGTTTAGATTCTCATTCTTAAAATAGAGTCAGACATCTTACATCTTATGTTACTTGAAATAAGTTTCTTTTTTATAACGTTTATTCAGTTATAAATAAAGAATATAAATATTACTTATTAAACTAAAGTTTTTAAATCATGATGACACTTATAGCATTCTCAGTCATCTTTCAAGTTATAAAATGATATATGAACTTCATACGTATCTCTTATATACTTGAGACTATAAAGGAATAAACTACATCTGTCCTGCTATTACACTACTACTATTATAGGAATAAACACCATCCTTTATTAAACTAGATAGATCAAGTAGTCATTTAAGCAGCTGCCAGCCCGAGAAATACACATTCCAAAAGTTTTTAGTGCTTTTTTTTTTACTATAATGAATATATATTAAATTATTTACTAACTAGATATATACAGTCGAAGAAAAGGTAAAATCTATATGAAAACCCGCGTTGTTGTATGTAATTGGAGATACGAGTGTAAATTTGTGTATTTGAGGCTTGTGAGATTTACATATGGTTTCCCACCATACTACTCAGTTTCGCGCTCAGTAGCATTTATGAAATGTTTGCACAGTGAAAGTTATTCGCTACTAGAATAACCCGCACCTAACCCGCACTACTTGCTACTAGAATAACCCACTTTTTGCATGATATCTGTACTAAATGATAAGATAAAAAATTTTAGGGTTTACTTTCATGGTATATTAAACATAAGCGAAAATTTTATATAAAAGTCCGATATAGTGTAACGGCTAGCACGGTTCGCTTTCACCGAGCAAACCCGGGTTCGACTCCCGGTATCGGAAATTTATTTTCTGAATTTTTTTTAGATTCCGTACACCCTCCTCACGCTCAGGCTAGCACGGTTCGCTTTCACCGAGCAAACCCGGGTTCGACTCCCGGTATCGGAAATTTATTTTCTGAATTTTTTTTAGATTTCACACGTCATATTGTCAGGATGAAATTTTGTTTTTGATACATTATCACTAAATCAGCATATCGACTGAGAGCAAATAGCTATGCCAATTATTATATCATTAGGAAAAGTAGTCACAACAAGTGTGTAGCACGCTTTATAATCGTATCATAGCTATTTTTTTGTTGTTTCGAAAGCGACTTTCTCTCTAATTTTTTGAGTCGAAACACACCCTGCTAAAAACTGAGGGTACTTGATAAAAATTTTAGT
The DNA here is from genome assembly GCA_030557975.1 of Soucietia sequanensis. Taxonomy (NCBI): domain Eukaryota; kingdom Fungi; phylum Ascomycota; class Pichiomycetes; order Serinales; family Metschnikowiaceae; genus Soucietia; species Soucietia sequanensis. The sequence goes on from JANIJN010000004.1 coordinate 241,239, forward strand.
AGGTTGAAAGCAGAAGTGGGTACCGATAAGCATCAATCAATAAGCATGGCCAGAAGAAATAACATCAACTCTGGAGGCGGGAACCCTTCCAATGTTGTTTACGTTGGTTTCATACCATTTGACTGGGATGAAGATACAGTTAAATCTGTAGTTTGTGGTTCAGGTCGAGTAATCGATGTCAGACTTGGATTTGATTATGCTGGCAAAAATAAAGGTTTCTGTTTCGTTGAATATGAATCACATCAGGAGGCACAAAAGGCAATTCCACTATTGAATCAAATCAAATTACTAACTCCTGGCGGCAGACAACCATTTAAAAGACTAAGAATAGAGCTATCAAAAGAAGGTTTTAGAGCGAATAATGGTGACCTGAAGAAAGTCTTAGCTTTGGATAGGACTAAACTACCTAATACAGTACAATTACCGCAAGAAATGATGGGAAGTAATATGTCGACTCCTCAAATGATGTCCGACTATAAACCTGCTACGAATATTGCTCCCCAAAATCTATCCTACACACAAGCAGCTACCGCCGGCTTCACTGGTGGTAAAACAAGCGAAACATTGCCAATAAAGTTAACGCAAGCAACACAATCCTTACCGAAAGTTCAAAGCTTACCCTTCGAGGTACCCGATGCGATCAATGATACGTTGAGTCAAATTCCGCCACCGCAATTGATTGAATTGATAGCCAACTTGAAAAATATCTTGAATGGGCCAAATTCTGGTAGAGCGGCAGACGTTTTTCAGTTATCACCACAACTAGCAACTGCAGCAGCACAAGCGCTCTTGCTAATGGGATTCATTGATTCAGATGTCATTTCAGAATCAATGAAATCGGCATCTAGTACGCCAGTTCCTCAACCTCCTCCTCAACCACAACCAGTTACACATCAAATGCCTCCTATACACGACAACTTTTTACCCAATCCTTATGGACAACTCCAACAACAACCTTTCTTGGGCCAGAACATACCCAATCCACCAACAGTTACCGGCCCACCTATGAATCCTAACTGGGTTCATTTACCTGCACGAACTCAAATGAAGCTAGCTGCTTTGGCACCTGACCAAGCCGATCTTATAGCACAAGTCTTATCATTACCTGCTGATCAAATCAGCTCATTGCCTCCAGACAGACAGTCTATGGTAACAAGCATAAGAGCGCAATATTTATAGGTGGCTAGCCATTTTTGTCTTATTACCTAGTTTTGCCACGTTTCCATAATATATAACTTTGTAATTCTATATAATACTGTATCATTAGCATAAATGGTCATGCAAGCTGTACTCTTCAGCGTCATCGAATCAGCGTTTCATGTTTGCAGTCAATCTGCGATATGTGGTGTAAAGAGTAGTGTGAACATTTTTTGTCGCGATCAAGATAAAATCAGTTTTGTATCGGCGCTGACTAAAGCGATATACTTGCCATTAACACCTTTTTCTTTTTCTGTATAAAACGTCTCTTCATACAACTTACAATATATATCATTATCAATGGATCCTCCTTCGGATAGACCGCTCAATTTCTTAGGAACAACCGTTATAGATTTCGATCTTGATAGTCCAAATTCTGATTTTCCGACATGGCTTAGAGATGCAATTGAGAGAATGCTTTCGTCATCAGGAAGTCTCAATAAAAAGAAACTGGCTTCTGAAGATGCCATAGCAAGCTTGAAAATTGTTGACGCAGACGAGTTTAAGAACGAGAGGTGCCCAATATGCTTCGATGGATATGAAAGAATAACTGAAAAGCAAGAAGAACCGTTAGCACATAAATCGATTTCGGAAGGAGCAAGTAAAGAACAAAGAACTGAAGAAATTTATAAAGATGATAACGAAATAGTCAAGTGCTTGGAGCAACATAGTATTAAGAACATTGAAGCTCTCGAAAGTAAGCGTCGATTCAATGATCCATCATTATTTTTCCCCGTTGATGCTGGTTCTACCATACCATTAAGATTTCCTTCGAAAAATCTATCCACATTACAACCAGTGACTCAAGAACAAATAATACCCGGTATAGAATTGGAAAAGAAGGACAAAAAAGAAGCAAAAAAAGGTGAAAAAGAAGAAGAATCGCACGTCCCAGCTAAAATGCCAAATTGTAATCATGTGTTTGGAAAGTCTTGTATAATTGAGTGGTTGAAAGGAAACGTTAGTTGCCCATTATGTAGAAAAGAAGTTGAATCAGAAGTAGTAGAATCTCCGGAAGCTGCACATCTCAGAAGAGTCAGAGAAGAGATATCATCAACCTTCAATGAGCAATCAAATAGTGAAGATCACGTCATTGATTATCTGACCAACGTATTCAGACCATTCAGAAGGCCACCAAATCCATTAGTCACTCCGTTGACAGACTCTTATACCCCACAAGGTTGGTCAACGCCAACATACCCACCAGGAAGGTTATCAGTTACTAATTCGAGAGATCCATCTTTGATATTGCCTCGAAGATTCCCATTTTCTTTACTGGACATCCATAGCATTGTATCTGCAAGACCAACTGTTCAACCTTTCGTAAGGGTTGAAGCAAGAAGCCCTAATACAAGAAATTCCGAATCAGCTTCTACAGATAATGCGAATTCTGATTCACAATCAGTTGCTAGCTCCAATTCAAATGGTAATAATAATGAAACCCACCGAAGAAATGATAGTATTAATGAAAATGAAATGAGTGATGAGTTTCGTGAGTCTGATAGTGCCAGTTCAACTCCTTCGGTGATATCCCTGACTGTCAATTTAGGAGGAAGTGGGGGTCCCGAAAGATCCAGAAGAAGTGGTAATGGAGGCAGGTCACATCCATATTCGAGACCAGCTTTATCCGAAGATTGACTGGCTCATTTAATAGTTCTTCCGATAGAAATGTGAGTAAACTATTGCATCTGGTGAAAATGTAATTTTGTATATATAAAAAAATCTATATAATAGCTCAGATACCAATATACAAGCTCACCCAGTATAAACTAAACTCGAATAGCATTACATGAAAAACAGTAATTAAGCTTTACATGATGGTCAATTAAGGCTTGCTTGAAATGACAAAGATTATTTTTTTTCTGGTGATAACTTCGTTTGAAGTCAAGTATTACATTGTACTAAATAGAAAAGAGAAGGAAGAAATTGGTCTAGCCTTGAGGAGCTTGATCATTTCAAAGATGAATTGTCAGCTTTAATGACTATTTCTATCAAGTCAACCAACAACACGTACACTCATGATTATACAGTCTAACTTATATATGTGCTAATCGCACCACTACAAATTCGCATTAAAGTTAATTAGTCAGATAAGAGAACAAATTTACGAGATAAGCAGGGGGGGATAATTTAAAAAAGTAAAAAAGAACATGTCACAGTCACAAGTTATCTATAAATTTCTTCAAAAGAATAATGATAAAAGGGAAATAAAGCCAACCTACGAGGAAATGACTGAAAGCAATTGGTCAATAAAAGTCAGTGATGGAAGACCTTCACGTAAGGCAAAGAAATCATTAAACAGTCAATTCCCATTCAATAGATGTGATATAGATTCTTTGATAGATAGCAAAAGCTCTATTAATATTGGATTGAAACTCGCAATCAAAGATTACAAAGATTTCTCTATCCGAATTTTCAAAAACATCGATTCTATGTTAGACGTATATGGCGACACGCCGGATTCAAGTCGAAAGTACAAGAATGATGATTCTGAAGAAGAAGACGAGGTGAGCTTTACCGAAACCTTAAGCTTACTGTTACATGAATCAATAAGCCCAGTTCCAAGCTCAATTTTATCAAGCAATGAATGTCAGAGCCATAGTAACTTAGAGTTACTAAAAGAAAAGATTACTGATCTAATTAAGATACGATTCTTCGAAGCTAAGAACGATAAAGACTTTAAAGAAATAGTCAATTTTACTGCGAATGGTTTTTTCCAAGATATTGATGGCTTCAATTTAACAGCCGTTTGCGATGAAATAATACTCAAAATTTCCCAAGGCTCATTGGACGAAGAACTTGATTCATTGTTCCTTGAGCATTACAATGATATCAAGTTATACTCGTTTTTTGATTATACATCATCGTGTTTGTCGGACGACTTAAGTGAACTCTCTGATCAAACATCAGATAATCCTAGAATATATGACAAGTATTTTGACATTTGGAAGTTAAATCCTGATGATTATGACCTGTTTGATTACGAGTGCTTGATCAATGAAGCAAAAGCTCGATATCACCTATCACCTCTTGACTTGATACAAAAATATAGTGAGATTGGTTTGCTTATGAATTTTGTCAAATTTTACACTTATTTTGGACGGCAAGTCAATAATTTCGAACATACTAATTACAAAGAATTTCATATCTCAAATTATCATGAAAGAAATGTAAAGAGCTCTAAAAAAGAACAACAGGAATTGAAAAGGACAATTGAAGAAATATTATCTAATCCCGAGACTCTTGTACCTCGTACTTTGCCATCTCCAAAAAGCAAATTCTTAAGATTCTCCGATGAAAATACCAAAATTGAATTTTATCGTTGGGAACCGCCATCTTATGTTCAAATGGATGTGATTGAGATGGAAGCTACTGGGTAATCAAACGCCTTAAATAGACTTATAGTTAGATAGTAACAAGTATAAAGTTTCGACAAGCAGTGAAAATTGATGCAAAAGTTCTTTTTGTTTTTTCTATTGTTGTAATTTTTAAGGTTAACGACTCTTTTTCTTGTTCCTCAATATAAACCTTTTAGCAAAGATGATACTCATATTTTGGTTTCTTTTCATTTATCAACTCTCGATTCAAACTGTGAATGTTGAAGAAATGTGATTAGTGTTACACTTCTAAGTCTTGGCCGATTTCTGAAATTGGACATGTAAATACGTCACCTCAATAAGCAGGGGTACGTCAAAACCCAATAATAGGCTAAACGTTTAAAGCAAACAATTCCCGTAGCGCAACTCAAAGCCAGTTGATGGAAACCCACCTACCACGGGAGCAAGATGGAGTTGAAAGAACATCGAACAAAGTTCTTTTATGGTGACACAATTGCTTGTTTGCATTACGCACAAAAAGTTAAATTTATATCGAATTGCCCAAATTGCCTGAATGGTGATGCTCGTACTTTTAAGTGGAGAAAAACAAACAAAGGAACAAATTTAGACACATTTCTTGATATCAAAAGTTACCCATCAATTTTTTTGTGTTATTTATTATTCACTTCGCAGGCCATCCAAGTTTAAAACTACTTATACAGTGAAGAAGTTACTTAAATATAATCTGAAACTGCCGCTACGGTACCAAATAGTGGATTTATAAGATGTCACAAGTAGGAGTTAGCTCTGAAGAGTCCACACCCACTAACAATAAACTTTACAACAAAGATAGCGCACACAATGACAATGGAACAAACACAACGAGTATAAGGAAGAAAAAAAGGTCTCTCGGAACTTTCCCTTGCCCTGATTGTGATAAAATATTTACTAGATCTGATCATCTATCTAGACATCATCTCAATCATGAACCTAAAGAAGTTTACGAATGTGACTTTGTCATTGAAGAAGAAAGTGGCGTTAAAGAAAAATGTGGAAAGCAATTTGTAAGAAAGGATTTGAAAGAACGACATGCCAGAAGGCATATTGAATTGATGAAAATCGAGTTGACTTCAAAGAAAAGAAAGTCAACTCCTGATCTAAAAACGCCACTCGAAAGTAAAGTTACAAACAAGAAGACAAGCACTTCTAAAAGGAGAGTAAGAGAAGGCCATGGTATCACAAATAGAGACGATACAGAGAGTTCAGTTTCCAAAGAAGTTGCTTCTGATTCATCAGGATCAACTCAGAATAATCAATCTTCGCTACAGATATCTAATTTAATACATTCGGTTCCATCTTCATCAGATAACAACCCTCAATCATTGATACCAGACATGAATTCTGGTGTGATTGGTTTACCTGCGGTCAATAGCGATAATCAAATACAGCCTCCCAAATTTTCGTCCATAGCTTTAAACTCACGTCAGCCACAGCAATACATGCCTCCTATAGTAAACTCAGTCACTGGGTCATTGATGGATGATAAACTATCGAGAACAATTGTTCAAGGATCAGTGCCTAATGAGCTTGCATCTGCATACTCTCAAAATCAAAATCAAAATCAAAACCAGAATCAAAACCAACATCAACATCAACATCAACATCAACATCAACATCAGCATCCATATCAGCATCCATATCAGCATCAACATCAAACACAACCAAATAATTATAACATGGAAATGCATCTGAAGCTACTTAGTTATCCTAAAAGTCATCCACAAACACAGACCGATATACTAGCATGGCTATTCACAGACTCACCCTCAATACACATGACTCCTCAACAAATAGAACAAGAAGTTACGAACAATGGTATGGATTTAAGTCAAAATCAAATTCTCACGCCAAGGGAAAAAGATCGCAGCTCAAACTTGCATGAATTCAGACAATCAAAGAACCTACCGCCTTCGTTCGATAGCTTTCAGATTCCTTCAATGTCAGAAAATGTAGACCCAAATCCACAGATCAAAAGCAATTGGCAAAAACCACCCAATCAGCATGAGTTGATAATCAATGATGGGAAAAATTATATGGAGAAAGAGAATACTTTACTTGCTCCATTCTATCAACCGAATAATCCTGAATTTTATGAACAAATTGGAGGGAATAATTTGAATATACAAGATATGAATTTTTTCCATAATGATAACAATCCTCTTGATGAAGCACTCATGAAAGGTTATCAAAATCAATTCCAAGTCTATAATGGGAAAAATGGAACCAAGCAAAGTAGCATATCTAGTATTATTCCAACAGTATCGTCAAACTCTCCAACAAACACTAACGAGTCTAATCCAACCCCACGAACTAACTCTGATTACGTGGTCACACCAGAGTCTTATGGATCTAGTCCGACGTATGAAGGTTTGCAAAAAATGATTCAAGATCATGGCTTTACGAGAAACATTCCTAGATACAAGCAAGTTTATGTTGACAGTCTCTTGCTTAATCTTTTAATAAAGGAATTAGGAACCATTAGTCGTGAAAAACTTGAAAACTGCTTTGGATACGAATCCAATGGAGTGAGTCTTGAGGATAGGATGTCTTATTACTTGGAAAAATATTGGAATATTTATCATCCACAGTATTCAATTTTACACAAACCTTCTTTTGATACTAAAAGTGCTGCACCATTATTGTTATTAGCAATGTCAATAATTGGCTGCAATTACTGTACATTTTCACCAAAGGGATTTGACAAAAGAAAAAAATCCCCAGGATTTAAATTTTCAATGCTCGTTGCAACTCCACTAAGATTTATGGTATTTCAGCATGATGATTTCAAGACGCCTATCAAATTGTGGATTTTACAGACACTTAATCTACTAGAGTGGAGCGAGAAAAATTTCCTACTGAGGCAAATGCACGAGAGAGCACATATTCATCATGGTACTACTGTTCAGCTATTACGAAGATCGCCATTATTAGGAGGAAATCCCGCAGCTGCTAGTAAACCTCACGGGTCTCACAGTGGCACTAATACTAGTACAGGAGAAGAATCTGATCCTACTAATGAGTTGTATACAGAAAAAATCAGTAATGACACATCTGACCTTGCACTTTTTAACAAATGGGTAGAGGCCGAGTCAATGAAAAGGATAACATTCATGACTTTTTATCTAGATATCATTGACTTTGTTAAATTTCGTCACAACCCTTTAATTACGTTTTATCAATTACAATTATTAGACCTCCCATGTGATGATGATCAACTTTGGGATTGCGATGAACTTAATGGCTCATTCAGAAAAATTGTCAAAAGACAAAAAAAATTGCAAACGCAATTTGCTGAAATATCTTTAAAGAATGGAAAAGATTCAGGTTTCAAGTTAAAACAAAGCGCTAATTTCTTGAATTCATTGAAAAAAGTACTTAAATTATCCAAAGATGAAAGTGATACTGCCAAGAAGGCTTCATTGTTTACTCGAAAAATCTTATTTGCTGGATTGGTGTCAGTAATGTATCAAATGCAGCAAACTGATTTACAAAACAATTCTTCATTATTGACTGCTAATGGAATTGTACCAACTAATAGAAAAAGCCAAGTGTGGAAAGAAATTTTAAGTAAAGCTTTGGATAATTGGGCAATACAAACTAATTGTTATGCTGGGATGGAAAGTACCAACAATAAAGCACTTAACCAAAAACCATATCAATGTAAATTTCCAATGTATCATTTAACGCAAATAATCGGGATGGCAGACATCAATCATTTTGATATTGCTATATTTTGTGGATCTCCTGCGAATCAAAGTGTTGATGCAACGAAAAAAGATCATCTTATAGTTCGTAAAAAATTGAATTCAATGTGGTTGAAAAACTCTCAAGTAACCAGAAAAACTGTTAATGATATCATTAACTTAAAAAGTGTTATCCATTGCTATTTAATGTTATGGGAATTGATGTTAAAACCAAGTGACGATGCTGGTGTTGATGATAAAAATTACAATGTATTTTTAGAATGGAGAGTTGATAATAATTATTATGATTCAATGTATGCAATTGGGGTTGCGATGTTAGTGTTATGGAGTTATGCATATTCGATATATGGCATAGAATCTCATAGATTTGTTGAGCAGGAGCATTATTTAACTCATGAAAGAAATTATAATAAAATGGTGGAATATAGTGCAGAAGGTGGATATCAATACCTTCTTAGAATAAGACAAGAGTTTCTTACTAATTTAAGAAAAGACAATCTACACAATGATTTCATGATTCATCCGTTTAAACTTGAAGGTAATAAGTATACCCCTCATGAAATAATTACTAAATACTGTGAGTTATTACCATTTATTTCAAACAAACAAAACATTAGTGGATTATGTTTCTTAGTTGGTACTGAGTTGATGAAAAGTCAATGGGAGGTGATTAGAGAGAATGCAAAGTTGATCATAAATTGTGGATTGATATCCATTGGAAAGGTCAATATACAATGTGACCATCTTTTTGACAATGAATGGTCAGAATAAAATCGGTTTTTGGTTTTGATTTTTGGTTTTTAGTTTTTAGTTTTAGTTTCTTTATGTATAGAATATTAGGAAACTCTACTGATGTATTATAAATTTATATGTATTATATTTTTTTTTTCTTAAACGACTTCATACTAGAAATGAGGAGGGGGGGAGGAAAATAAATTAAAAATGAAAAAAAAAAATAACCGTCATAATTAATGCTTATACAAGAACCTAATAACAAAATAATAAAGGAAATCTTAAACTAAACAAAAAGATAAAAGAAATGAGAAACTGAAACGTAACAACTAAAAGTACAAATGCAAATGAATGAGATTGTGATAAAGTGAAAAAATGAATATAGAAGAACTGATAAGTACAACAAATTAGCAGTAGCAATAGCAAACGCAAAAGCCTAAATTAATTGGTTTAAACTAAAAGAACGGCATTAACACAACCATCTCTATCAGGTTCATTTGTAACTTGGGCGTATTTACCCCAGACAACCTTACCACCAGCGGTAACTAAACCTAATTCAGATACATTAACTTCAATAATAGTACCTTTAGTTAAAACACCCAATTGAGTATACATTGGAGATTGAGGATTCTTTTTAACCCCTAAAATTGGTAAAAACACAGTAACTTTTAATTCTGGATGAGTGACATTAGCTTTCTTTTGTCTTAAAGCAGATGGTCTGATAATTCTTTCCATTTTAACAGGACGACGAGTGAAACCTTCACCAACGAAAGTATGTTTGGTGATCATTCTCTTCCAAGATTTTGAATTCTTCTTACCTGTTTTAATAACTTTAAACATTTCTTCTTCAGAGATACCTCTGACTTTTGGTAATGGAACTGAAAACTTATCAGCTTTTTCCAATCTTTTTTGTTTAATAGATGAAGAAATTGCTTTAGCAGTATTGTTGGTTTGACGATCCAATAAATAAGTTGGTAAGGCTTCACCTTCATCTTCCTTAGGTGTAGATGGTCCTTTAACCTTGGATTCTTGATGAGCCTTTATCTTCTTCTTCATGGCAACCTTTTCACTATAACGTTTCTTAGCAAATTGTTTACCTCTCCAACCCTTCAAGGTTTGAGCATCTTTGGCAACTCTATGACCTTCTCTGGCTTCCTTCTTTCTCTTTTTTTCTTCATGATCTAATCTTCTACCATGTTGCTTGATGTGCTGTTCAATATATTCGTTTTGAGGCATATTGATAGATACTGTGATCTGTAATTATACAACTTTTCACTAAAGAGATGCTATTTTCTTCTAAATCACTTTTTATCAGATGCCCTTTTAATGTAGGAGAAAAAAAAAAAAAAGGCGAAAATTACTACCAAAAAACCCAAACATTGTGTAATGTCTCGTATTTCATCTCATCTCCTGGATTACATAATAGCGTACAGGATTTTTTTTCTTTCGATGTGGAAATTGATATTTATTAGTCTGATTTGGTATTTAGCGTATTGCAATACTATCATTTAGTTGAAAAGCATTAAAGACCAGCACAAATTAATACAGAACATGTCCAAGCAAGAAACGACAGATAGTCTTCTTAGTGGGATAATCTCGGCCCTCGATGTTACTGCTAAATCCATCGCATCCATAGAAGAAACCTATATAGATAACAAAGATGGAATCCCAAGTATTATCGAAGAACTCATGCAAAAGGCAAATATTGATAAATTGGAAGGTGTTTCTTTGTTATCCTTGAAGAATAGTTCATTGTTATCATATTTGAATAATCTTGCCTTGATTCTTTTAAGTCATTTAGAAAGATTGAAAAAAGGTGAAAACATAGATAAGGTTGAATCAGCCAAACAGAAAGGAGTTGAAAACACAATTATCCAAAGAGTCACATTGGAAAAAGGTATCAAACCACTAGAGAAAAAATTGAATTATCAATTAGACAAAATGATTAGATCATACAATAGAACTTTAGAAGACGAAGCAAAGATAGAAAGTAAAGTTACTAAAGCAAAAGAGAACAAGAATACAGATTCAGATTCAGACTCTGATTCAGATGATTCAGAAGAGTCAGAAGATGATGCATTATCATATAGACCAGATGCAGCTGCATTAGCTAAATTATCACAATCAGACACCAACTCCAAACCTATCAAATCATCAAACGATGAAAAAACAGAAGAAGTATATAAACCACCTAAGATTTCTGCTGTCGCTCCTCCTGTTGCTGCTATCGCAGACAAGGGACAAGGTAAAAATTCGAATCGTAAATTACAAAGTATGGAAGAATATTTGGTTGAAAATTCTGATATTCCACAATCAGAAGTATCCATTGGTTCAAGTATTGTAAATAATGGTAGAGGAGGGGTTAAAACCAATAAAGATAGACAAAAAGAACAAGAAGTTCAAACCTATGAAGAAAACAATTTCACTAGATTACCAAGTACTGCTACTAAGAAGACATTCAGACAAAAACAAAGTGAAAAAGTTAATAATTTTGCTGGTGAAGATTGGTCAATGTTTGGTAATAGTAGAAATATCGAGGAAGGAACAACACGAAAGAGAAAACCAACTACTGCATGGGATAAAGTCAAGAAAAGACGTTCCTAAGTTAAACTTATGAATTCTGAAGTAAAGTTATTTTGTCATTTTTTTTTTTTTTTTATCGTTTCATTTGGATTAATCGATACACGCCATATGAAAACATGATTCAATATACAGCATTTTTTTAAGTTGCAATAAGAGAGGTGCTTCTGTAGTAAAGTGAAGAAAGAAAGAACATTAAAGTCACCTCCATTGATATACCGTTAGTTCATATATTTAAACGACTAAATATACGGTGCCTTTAGCTAAAATTCGGATACGCTTTTCCCCATTTTTCGACGTAGTTTTCGTAAAATGACACATCAAATGAAAAGCGATTGTTACTTGTTCACCAGCTGGTGATAAAACTTCTTTTTCTCAATCGTGATTACTCCTAGAATAAGTTATCGCTGCTACAAAATAATGGATTATGTGGTAGATTTTGAAAAAAAAAGACAAAATTATGCAATAAGAAATATACAAAAATAGATGTCTACAAGACACTACTTACCTTTAGAGCTTCACGAATTTAAAACATCCCCCCTTTCTCAGCACTAATCGAACCTTCTCCTGATTTAACGCCTGGTGATACACCGCCATACTGACTATATGACTAGCCTCAAAAATAAGCAAAAACATTCCTGCATGTTAAACTTGCTGCTGCGCTTTTTTCGTTTATTTTTTATTTTGGCGTATTATTTGAAAAAAAACATCCGAACATTTCCTGTTGTTTTTGGACTGCAAAAAATTTGAAAAAAAGTTCGTGAAATGACTTTTAGCGAAACAACTCATATGGCAATTATGGAGTGTAGAATATCGTGAATTATACATGTGGCTTACAATTTAATGATACAACTTAATGATACCATAAAAGATGATTGGTATAATTTATATTGAAGTAAAAACAAATAATCATTAGATTGTATAATATGATAACGAAGTAAAAAGATAAACTATGAAACAAGAGTATTGACAGTTGAAATATATAAGTAAATATATGTAGACATAAAGATTGATAATAATAATGAAAAAAAAAATGATGATGATACCGATTGGACATTTATCGGTTTGAATTGACAATTGACATATTGATGATAATAGCACATATAATTACAAGAACTTTTTTTTTCTCTTTAAAACGTCTAGTCGTTGTTATTTTTGGAAATATTGATGCTTTCCTTTATTAAAATACTGACAGTTATGAAGTTTCCTTGTATCGTTGAAATTGTATTTTAGCTTTTTTTTTTTTTTTTTTTTTCCTTCTTTTTTCATTTTTTTTTTGGATATATTAGATAAGGTCATAAAATAATAAATATAAATAATAGCATTTGAACAAATAAAACCGGAATATGAAAATCAAAAAAATTAATAAATAAAGGCAAACACTTAACAAGTTGGGATTTTAGCAACATCATAAACTTTTCATTAAAAATCTAGAAGATGTGGCTTTGGATAAAGGTATAATGTGACAAAATTTATACAAATTGAATTAGTCATAGTCAAACAAAGTAAGACAAGAAGTAATTAAAATCGTAGCTATAATGATAGTGATAATGAGGGTAAACTGAAGACAAAATAAGTTATCAAATTCATTTCATTTTCAGGGTATAAAACAGATATAAAAAAAATAGCAAGAAGCAATGAAGGAAAGCTATAGGATGGATGCGAATATAATTATAAGTTTGAAAAACAAAAATGATAAATAAAATCAAACAAATATAATGAAAAAAAAAAGGAGTGTTATTCATTAACCTTGATAATAATTGGTTTCACTCGAAACTTGACCTTGATTGAATTGTGGCATACCATAATACTGATGTTGTTGATGTTGTTGTTGATTTTGATGTTGATGTTGATGTTGATGTTGATTTTGATTTTGATGTTGATTTTGATGTTGTTGAACCGAAGGTTGTTGACCATAAGGATCAAAATGTGGAACCATAGGTCCTTGTTGAAGAGAAGCAAGCATCTGTGGAGGTGGAGGAGGATTCATACTTGTAGCGCCATTATTAAACAAGGAAGATGGATAATCATTTTGGTTATTAATCATAAATTCATTAGAATTGTTTCTGGATTTATTAACATTACTTGAATGTTTATTACCGTTTGCAGTTGATGATGACTGATTTGAAATATGCAAATTTGAAAAAGTTGGATAAGCGGGGAGATTTGATGAATTTGAATTAGAAAGAGGTTCAATATTATTTGGTGCAATCATACCGGTATTGACACCATGAATAATACCATTGGGATTTGAAGTAGTATTAGAAAATGATACACCATGATCATTATTGTTGTTAACATTATTACCAGAACCTAAAGAATAATCAGGCATTGTTGGTTGATTGTAATAACCTAATTGATGATGTGAATATTGATGTTGATGACGTGGTGGTTGATTTTGATGTTGATTTTGATTTAATTGATAACCAGGTGGAGGTTGAATATGAGGTACAGAAAATCCTCTTGAATGACCATATTTTGGTGAGGATGGATGATTACCCAAACTTAAACTACGAACTTGTGGATTGGATGATGATGATTGAGATTGTTGAGGAATTGAAGGAGGCTGATTATTTAAAGAGACAGAATCTGATTGGATAAATTCTCCATTTGCATTCATATTTTGATTAAAGTTGAAAACACCAGTATTAATACTTGAACTTGAAGAAGAATGAGACATTGAAGATTGAGACAAATATCTTTGATTGAAAGTTTGAGAATTTAAATAATTTTGATTACCATTGCCATTTAAATTTGATAAATTTGAAGATGAAGAATTTAAAGATTTCTGAATTTTTGGTAAAATTGTTTTGCCATTATTATTGTTTAAAATAACATTAATTTTCAGTTGAATTCTTTTACCAAATGATGAAATAATTTTACAATTTTGAAACCATTTTTTAATAATTTGAATTTGTAAAGTATCCTCATAATTTTGATTATAATCATTAGGTAATAACGATAATAATGAATCAGATAATGAATTTGATTCTTTTGAATAGTAATTAACCGCTGGATTAATCAAAATATCAATTAAAGTTTGAATAACATAATTCCCATAAGGATCATTGATTAATTTATTTAATTCTGAATTTAAAACTTGATAAGTTAAATCAAATTTTAAATTTGAAAATTCCATTGATTTATATTCATTATTATAACAATTTTTCAAAAATTTTTCAATAACATTTGATGAAAATTTTAAATTACATAAATGATTAATACCAAATTTAACAAAGTTGTTAAAAATTTTAACATTTATAACAATTGAATTAATTGAGATTAAATATTGTAAAACATAATTACCAAATTGATCATTAATTAATTTAATGAAAACATCAAATGAAAGAATTTTATTAGCAAAATCATTTAATTGATAATTATTAACATGATTTAAACATTTTTGTAAAACACAACAACCGTGTTTATGAGTAGCAACCACAAATAAATCATTAATGATTGAATCATAAATAAATTGACAATTTTCTGGATTATATTTATTTAAAATTTTTTGAATCACATGATTACCATTTAAATCTTTGATTAATTCAATTATATAAGGTTTCAAACCTTTGATTAATAAAGATAATTGATAATCATTATTTAAATTATCAATAACTTTTTGTAATGCTCTTGTACCATGTTGATTAATTGAAATTTGAAATAAATTAAATTGTAAAATTTCTAAAATCAAATTTAAATTTGATTCATTACAATAATCAATCAATTTTTGAATTAAATAATTACCAAAAGGATCAATAATTAATTCGTATAAATAAGGATGAATTTCTTTAAAAATAATTTCAAAATTACTTCTTCTAATTTGACTATTTGAAATTAAATTTTCATCAATTTTTTTTTGAAGGAAACGACATCCATATTGATCTTTTGATAATTTCAAGATTTCATGTTTCAATTGAGCCAAAGGAACCTTATTAATTGAAGTCAAGTATTCTTTATCAACTTTACTATTTGATAATGGTCTTTGATTTTCTTTATCTAAATAAACCGATTCAATTGAAACTTGACGTTGATGATGAGGAGCAACTATGGGTAAAGGTAAAGGAGAAGCAGATAACGAACTGTTCAAGTTGATATTGCCGAATGAACCACCATTATTGTTGGTCGAAGCGCCACTAACACCGCTGGCACCACCACCAATACTATCACCAGTATGGTTGTTACTTAATGTTGATGTTGATGCATTGTTATTTTGATTTTGATTTTGATTTTGATTATGGTTATGGTTAGGGTTGTGGTTGATATTGTTATTATTTGAAAAATTTGACACATGTTTCATTTGGTCATTACCACCATCAATTTTATTAACGGCGGCGGCGGCGGCGGCGGCTTGATCCAAACTAAAACTAGGTAAATTCAAATTATTATTCAATTTATTTGAATCCCATAAATACAGCTTTGATGAAGCATGAGAGCCATTAATAACTGATGATGCTGGAGGAGTGGTTGGTTCAATTAATGAATTGATTGAATTAATCGATAAATTATGACCATGAGAAGGTTGAGATAAAGAATGAGAATGTGAATAATGATGATTGGTAGGGTATGAAGTATTTTGATTATTGGATGAAGAATTATTTGAAATACCATTATAATGCAAGTTCGTATTCATGATTCCATTACCATTCGATGGTGAATCTGTATGAAAACTAGAATTATCGGATGAAAGTTGGGACATGATTTATGATTTGATTTGTGAATGAACAAGTGACTTTTTTTCTTTTCAAAGAAGTATACTGTGTACTTACTGAATTAACAAAAGTACTTATAAAACTAATGAAAGAATTTGTTGTATGATTGAAATTCTTTTCAAAGGTAAATCAAACAGAATAGAACACGCTCTCTAAAATTTATTATTAGTTTTGGTGAGCTATTTTGTTAAAGTAGACACCACACCAAAAATAGACAGTAACGAGATAATAATTCAAGACAAGTATCAGTATTGACCTAAAAGACTTAATTGAGTATTTCAAAGACTTAAAAACCGTGGGGGTGAAACTAAAATTAAATCAAGTTTTGGATAGGGCATAAGATTTTCAAAAGTAAATTTTGGCTTACTATTTCTTTTTTTTTTTTTTTTGGGATTATTTTTTTTTTCTTATTAAACTTTTTGTAGCTTTGTGATTGAGCGCTTTAGTACCGTGAAACAACAGCAATGAAAGAGTAACGATCTAAGAAATACACGATTGGACAATTGAACAATTGAGTATCAAGTGTAAGAAATATAAGTCAATTTAAAAGGAAAAGAAAAAGGAAAAAGAAAAGTAATAAGCGGGAAATCAGACCGATAAAAATTTAACAAAAAGTTCAAAGGGCAACAAAAAATGGAAATAAAATAAAGACACAAAAAATTATAATTTTGTAGATAGGAGGGTACAAATATGATAAGATCTGAAAAGATGTGAACGTAGATGAGACGTTGAGGGGGAAAAGTGTAGATTCGAATAGGAACAAATTCAATTAACGATCAATGATGATTTTATAAAAGAATTGAGGGAAATAGATAAAAATAATACCGGGATGGAATTGAATATTGAAACGGAGTTTAAATTTTCGTAATTGATGTTTTGTAGACTCTATAATGAGGGAAGAAGATTGATATTATGTGGAGTGAATGATGATGAAATGACAGTTGGTGAATAAAAGTGATAAGAAGGAAAGAAGAAAGTAAAGGTTAAACGTGGGTAGTGTTTAGTATGTGTTATACTGAAGAAATAAGATGAAAGAGTATACAAATGTTAAATACGTCGAATATGAGAAGGATGAAGGAGAAGAAAAATGTGGGATTGAGGTTATATAAATAAATATAATAAAATGAAAATAAAGTCAAAATAAAAATAAATGGAAAATAAAATTGGTGTGAAATCAAATCAAATCATAAAAAGTCAATAGCCTCAAAACTACATATAACGGAAGGGACAAAAAAGTAGACTAGAATCAGAATCGAAAGCCAGAATGAATAAAAATTACAGTGAGAATCACAAACAAATTCACAATTAAATTAAATTCAGAATCAGAATCAGAATCAGAATCCAAATCCAAATCCAAATCAAAATCTAAATCAGAGTTAGTATTCAAAAGCAAGAAAAGTCCAATAAAGTTCAATATTTCAGAAGTTTACAAAGTCTAATAAAGTCTACAAAGCTGAAAGAACCAAAAGAAAAAAAAAAAATAAAAAAGGTTACTGAAACCTCAAAAAGAAATCAAAAAGAAGTGTAAAATACACAAAAAGTTGGTGTAAGTAAACATGTACATAAACTGTAAATATACGTAATCAAGTAAATAAGAGAAACCAAAGGGAAGAAAAAGAAAAGGGTAGAGAATAAGATAAGGGAATGAAGACACCAGGGAAAGAATGATATAAACTACATACACCGGATTAAATAAACTCATGGATGTAGAGATATATAGTGAGTAACTACGACCTACACATTCAAGGTCAATTGATGTAAGAGAATGCACCAAAAGATATATGAAAGATATACGGAGAGGCGAAGAAGACCAGATTCATTGAAGATTAGGGGTTAACATCACAGATACGTAGACAAGGCAAGATAAAGATTTGATGTCATATTGATAAAGATTTCATGTTATACAATATCAACATGTTCACTTCATGTTGTGTGGTAGCATATATTCGGATACTCATTACTGCAACAAACTACTTTCTTACCAAAACCAGAATGACGCTAAGTCTATATTACCTTGTTCCTAACAGTGATCATACCAATACTTTAACTTAAATCTACATGGCAATATTCAACTGTTCAGAGAAATTGTTGCCCTTTTTTCGTGAACTTGCTCCACTCAAATTGTTGTAAACTTGATTCAGTGTAGTTGTGGTACATGGTGTTTAGCGTAAGTCTGGAGTATATACTGAACAATTTGCAATGGTCTCGAAGTACAACAAGATCATACACAAATGATCCTCATTATATATGTAAACACAAACACAAGCACAAACACGAACACCAATACTAACACTGATACTAACATCAATATCAATACCAACACTAACACCAGGAACAACAACAACTCGATTCCGTTGTTATTTGTTGATTTGTTGATTTGTTGATTTGTTGATTTGTTGATTCTGAATTTATCTCAATTTACATTTTCAGGATATATTCTTGCTGCATCTAATTAGGAAAATCGGGATTACGTCTTTCCTTCTTTATGTATCTGTGTCTATTTCTTTCTCTCACCCATCTAGTATCAACTTCGTATATATATTTTATAAATATCATACCAATATCATATCCTATTTAATGGCATGTGAGAGGATAACAACAAGAACAGCACCAGGAAATTACCCAGATAATATATCATGGCATCCGCTTTTGAAGGTGGTTTTGCCGGTATACAGGAAGATAAGATGATATTTCGTTTTACTCTATGTTGGTTATTGCATGTTTCATATTTATTATTGATTTCCTATTGATTCGCTTTATCAGTTCCCTTTCGATATAATCATTTAAAGTATATAATTTTATGAAACGTATAACTCATCTTACTTGTCAATGTTGTACTCAATGAATTATTGTTGGTGTTGTCATGTAAGCGAAAAGACTGTTTCTGAGAAACCTCATTAACAACACAACATAAAATCAACATATCATCAATTATAACCGAAAATTGACAACTCATCACAACCCCCGTTGAATCCATCAAACACTAATATTGAATCATCAGTCATGAATAAAAATGGGAAAAATGAAAAAAACAAACCAAACTCTTCCTAAATGGAAAGAATGTCGCTGTTTTCAAGACGTTTTCGCGCAGTCACCAATTATTTATTGATCAAAGACAAAATTGACTACTCAACCAACAATCTATAATTATACTTATTGTATCATAATTGTACATGTATTATATCATATTAGATACTTTATGCATGATTCAAAACTGGGAGAATCGAAAATTTGAACAAGGGTCAATATGATTTATGAGATAATGTGTATACATTATTTACATTCATATGTATGCTTACGTTGTTGAGAATGATAATATTTGGTAGGATCATTTGATCTGACACTAAATCAAATATGATGGCGATATGCGATGATTTATTTGTATTGCTCAATATATTTTAGGCCCTTGATATTTATATTTTATTATTTTGTAACAGGGCAAAAAAAAAAAAAACACTATCGATGTTCAATTCTAATTCCAATCCTGATGAGAGAACAGTTAAGGTGACGAAAAAAGAAACCTTCACCCCCAAAAAGTGCAAAACTACTAAAAAGCAATAAGCAAAAAAAAAAGGTGTATATGGAAAAAAGATATTTCAACAACAACAATAATGAGATTAGAATAATAAAAAGATATATACTGATAATATTAGTAATAGTAATAATAATATAATAGTCAATTGTATATATTACACCTTGTAATTCACTTAAAGTGCTTATTACCATTTATAGTAGTGTTGTTTTAGTCATTTTTTGCTCAATGTGTGCAAATGGTTTGCATATAGAAATCTACTCGTATAGAAGCAACAAAAAAAAAAAAAAGACAAAGACAAAGACAAAGACAAAAAAAAAATACACCTAAACCTAAACTTAAAAGGAAATGGGAGTGGAGGTAAAAGGGGAAGAGTGAACGGGATAATAAGTGAGAAACAAATATGAAGATAAAAGAAATAGAAATGTAAGGAAATGCAAAGGGGATTGCCGTCTTAATATTATGTAGTTTGATGTTCAATGAATACAGGAGAGACATAGCATGTATTTGATATGTAAGTAATCAAGTTACGAATTCTGATAGAAGAAAGTATGAAACAGACTCACGACTCTAATCTGTTAGTTATACACAAATTATGGATCAATTCCACCGATAAGCACAATAACAAAACAAATATGTAAATAAAAAAAGACAAACGATTACATTGTACATTCGAGGATAACAGAATGTACTTCTTTGGTGTACATACAATATATGACTCGTAGATACTTGCTTACTTTGATATTTCTTTGTCTGTTCCACATACCTAACGTTACAAAATGAGAAATCAAATCAACATCGCAACCAAGCGCAAACAGGTTTCCACACACCACAACAAAAGTATAGGCTTTTCACTGTAAGCCCAGTAAGATTTGATATGTCTTTTTGCATATAAGGTGACCACCATACATATTCTTCACATACATCCATACATTCACATACACGTGAAAATATATCTGGTGTACGGACACTCGATACGTGTCACCACTCCGAACAATTATTGGCTGCTAAACGCGATCATAAAATTAGCCACCGAAAAAGTGCGGGCTGCCAAAAAAAAAGGCAGAAAAGACGAAAATAGCAAAATGTTGCAAAACCCACAAATCTCATACAGTGATGGGTCATCACTTACCTTGTATCATTTAAATATGACGATGGTGTGTGTCAATGACGAGTAGTACGCTTAGTTGTAGCACACCATCACTGCGTGACTATGGGGGTGTGGTGTATTTATCTTATTCACAGATCTCATCCCAATCCCTGGTAACCATAGTCAAGATGTGCTTTTGATTCGATGACATTTCCACTTGTTTCGTGATGTTTTTGTTTTTGTTGCAGAGTCAAAAAAATTCGTGTATTTTTATTTTCTCATTTTTTATTTTGTGTGAACAGGTTTGTGTAACATAAGCAAATTGTGCCAGACACACACAATTACATTTGGTGTACGGACTCAAAGTTCATTAATTCATTAAACAGTTCTACTGCTTCAACACTACTTATTTAAAGAGTTAAGAAGATATACAAATATGGATATGTACTTATCATCATTTTAATGTTTGGTTCCTGACCAGTATTTCCGACAATTATATATGGTGTAATTGTGTATCGTTGTTCAGTGTATACTTGAAGTTTGACTTCGTATAAATCTGCCTGCATCAACAAACTTATTTATGATATCTTCGTAGAAAATAAATTCACCTTGCTTCTTATTATTATAGTGATGCAATAAGGCACTTGCAATTCTTCTTTTAATTCTATCTTGTTGTCTATCATAAACGATTTTCTTCCTTCTATTCTCTTCATAAGTATCGGGGAAATCACTAATCATAAATCCAGGTGGTGATGGAAATTTATCAAAAATTTGTGAATATGTCATTTCATCTTCTTCCAATCTATAATCATCCATTCCATATGGTTTACCGGCCAATTCATTGAACAAATCATAATTCTTTCTTTGTTCATCTGTCATTATACCTAGTTTATTATTATTTACTTTTGGTTTAACGTATTTAGGATTAATTTTAAAATCTTCTAGAATCCATTTCTTTTCTGTTATTGGATTAAAATCTAGATTTATTCTAAATTTTGAATCTTCAAACTTCATGGTATAGTATTTTCGTGAAAATTCTTTTCTTTGTAATGCTGTATGGGCTGGTTTCATGAATTCATCCATTTGATTTAAATCTTGATTTAGATTATGACTTTCATGGTTTTTATCCTTATTATATTTATCAGTTATATCGAATAATGGATGTGACGATGATTCTTGTTCATCTGTTTGTCTACTTTGCTGGCTAACAATTGGTGAATTATTCTCACTTGAAATGAAATTTATTTCTTCAACTTTTTCTTCATGTTGTATTTCTTTTTCATGTTTGATATCAACTTCTCTTTCTTTTCCCAGTCGTACGTCTTTTTCTTTCTCCTTTTCATCATCTACATCCTCAATCACTTTACTTTCATCACTTTCAATTGTTATTGGAAGATAATCTTCCTCCTGTGAATCTTCCACCACTTCATCTTTACTCATTTTCCTACTAAAATTAAAATCACCATGAAAACTTAAACTTTTTCTCTGTGACATAATTCGAGATTTTTTCTTCAAAGGTGATTCAATTTCCGATTCTTCCTCTTCATCTTCTTGTCTTTCTGGTGATGATTGGAAAATAAGTTGGGAACTAGGCATTAATTCAGGTTTCTTTAATTTATTCAATGATACATATTGTGGCCTCTCTACCGAATCGTCTTCTCCAATGTCTGATGAATATTGTGTTGGTAAATTATTAAATTGAGTATCTGAAATATTACCTCTTATTAAAGGTTCTCCTTTATACGAAAGTACTTTCTTCAGAGGTGATAACAGAACGCGTTTCTTACTCGGTTTCTCCATTAATGTTATTTTATTATTATTGGGTTCTATTGTATTTTCATTTTTATGCTTTAATTTACTTGTATTATTTTCCTCTGTTCCAATTTCATTCTTGATCATATAATTTTTGAATTTATCGGGTATTATCTGCATTCCTCGAAATGGTATTTTTGGTTGATTTCGTAATAAGTTACCATCACTTTTAGAACTTCTGGCTTTGATTGGTTTATTGCATCTTAGTATATTAATTTCTTTCTTTAATTGTTCATTTTCTTCCCTTAATTCTCTTATCTCTTTCTTGGTTTTATTTAATTTAACATTAAATTCTTGTATTATTCTTTTCTTGAAAGTTTCTGTGTCTGTTGTTTCATTCAATTGAACTTCAGTCAATCTTCCATGAAATTTTTTAACTCTTCGTTCTAGATCTTCATATTCTCTTATTAGATCGTCATCAATCATTTGTTTATACCTCCTTTAATATTAGCTTTTAAGAATGGATTTATATTACACTGGCGAAAAAAGAAAAGATTAGAAAAGGAGACTCAAGTGGAGAGAGCGAGTTTGATGTATGTATTGCCTGGTGGTTATCAGTGATGTAAGATACGCTATCTGTATATTATACTCTTGTTATCTACATATCATAAGTCAAAATACGGTGTGCGTGAAATCAAAATATCAACTTTTTTTTATAGATTTTTTTTTTCATGAAAAAAACATCAACAATTGAAAATCACTGAAATATTTTGATACTTTGATAATATCAATATTGGGCTTTTCAATTTAATTTTCGATCTTCATACATCAATCTATACAATCACATACTAATGTTCGGATCAGCCCCAAAACCCGCATCGACTTTCGGGGGATTTGGTGCCAATACCAATTCGAATACTTCAGGTGGGTTTGGTGCAGCAAATAATACATCTGGTGGTGGATTGTTTGGAGCATCATCAACCAATAATAATAATCAAGCACCAGCAGCAGGAGGTTTATTCGGAGCTGCTCCCACTAATAATAATGATAATAATAATGCACAACCGGCACAAAGTGGAGGACTCTTTGGCAGTAATAATAATAGTACTCCAGCTCCAACAAGTGGTGGATTATTTGGAGCAGCAGCACCTGGTCAACAACAACAAAATAATACTCAACCAGGTATAGGCGGTGGGTTGTTTGGAGCCAAACCTGCTGCTCCATCAGGTGGAGGTCTTTTTGGATCTTCAACTGGACCCGCTCAAACTTCTCAACCTACTAGTGGTTTATTTGGAGGTGGATCTAATCAACAAAGTAATACACAAGGAGGTGGATTATTCGGGGGTGCATCAAATACACAACAAAATAATTCAAGTGCACCAAGTGGTGGATTATTCGGGGGTGCATCAAATACACAACAAAATAATTCGAGTGCACCAAGTGGTGGATTATTTGGCAGCAATAACAATAATAATAGTAACAACACTTCAGGTGGATTGTTCGGCAGTAATAACAATAACAACAACAATAATAATAATAATAACACTTCAGGTGGATTGTTTGGTAATAAACCTGCAACTGGAGGTGGTTTATTTGGTAATAACTCAAGTACCGCTGGAGGTGGGTTATTTGGTGGATCATCTAATACTACCAATAATACCTTTGGTGGAAACACTTCAGGAGGATTGTTTGGGTCAAACAATAACAATAATAACAACAACCAGCAACAACAACAACAACAGCAACAAACACAATTGACAGCCATGACAAGAGTAGGGGATTTACCACCTGATATGAAAAAAGAGTTAGAAAATTTCGATAATTATATTAACACTCAACACTTAATAAGTACGACCTTGAAAGCAGACATGATAAAACACGATCAATTAATAAAATCTATACCTAAAGATACAAATTATTTATATACCAAATTATCATCCACAAAACAAGCATTAAAGTTTGACTCAAATCAATTACTATCAATTAAAGAAATCAATACTGAATTAACAGAAGATATAAATAAAATGATGCATTTAATAATTCAATTATCAACACCAGGAACTAAATTATCATCATCATTTCAATTGAATGAATTTTTCATCAAAAAGATTAAAAAATATTATGAAATATTGAAAAATTTTGAACAAATAGTGAAAGAAGCAGAGGAAGTTATTGGAGGATTAGAAAGATCATGTGTTGATGGGTTTGGTGGATTATTTAATATCGTTGAAGTTATTAAAGCTCAATATAATTTATTCATGGAATTATGTGATACAATTGCTCAATTACATAATACTTTCACCAAGTTACTTAAATAGACTAAACTTAAAACCTTAAATATTAATGTACTTTAATATATGTAATATTAGATACTGCAATGTATATTTATAAATGAACAAAATATCGTAAATATTATTTTATTATAGTGGTGTACGGACTTCTACTTTATCGTTTTTATCAGTAACAATATTTTTTTTTTCAGGTGAATTTATTTTAGGATTGATCGTAAATTATTCATTGTATTGTTTTAATTTAGCCATTTGAGAATGTCTAGAGCAGAATACTTGGAGAGATACCTCTCTGGTGGATCTATAAATGAAAAACAATCGAAAAAAAATAAGTCAAAATCGAAATCAAAGTCAAAACATAAAAGTAAATCAAATGATAAATTACCAAATGTCATAATAGCTCAACAATCACTAATAAATGAACAACCGATAAGCGATCATGATGAAGACGAAATAATAAACGAAAATCCCGAAGACGAATTTACACCTGCTCAAGTTTCTTCCGTAAGTAGTACGAAATTTAAAGGATTCAAAAGAATAGATGGAATTGAAAAGGCACCTTTATCTTCAGCAGAACAACAACCAACAACAGAGAAAGAAAAAGAGAAAGAAATTTCAACGATAGCCAGTGGTCCTCCCGAGACCATCTATAGAGATTCATCAGGTAAGATAATAAATCTCGAGACAAGGAGAAATGAATTACTCAAACAAAAAGTTGAAGAGGAGAAATCAAAACTAGAAAAACAAGAATCTATAAACAAAGGTGATTTAGATAAACTCGAGGCAGAAAATTTCAATGAAAAACTAAAAGATTCAAAATCATTTCAAGTCAGCAAAGCAGACGTTGAATTTAATGAATTCATGAAATCCAAACAGAGATTTGAAGACCCTTTACAAAGTTTTACCACAACTACAAGCACGCCAACCACAGGGGCCACAGGAAGACCAAATTACAATAAAGGAATCAATCCAAACAATAGATTTAATATAAAAGCAGGTTATTTTTGGGATGGCATTGATAGATCAAATGGATTCGAAGAATTGATAATGAGAAAGAGAAATGAAATAAATGTTAGTAAATTCAATAATTCGGTTAATGAGCATTATGATGACTTCGAAGATATTTGAAACCACGCTCGATATGAATACGTGGTATTTATATATCCATTTCAAAGTGTAGTATATATGTAAAGTAAGGTAATTTAATAGATTAAGGATAGAGATGCGATTTTATTTAAAGTACAAAAAAAAAAAAGAATCAAAATTAATGATAATAAAGAAACAGTATGACGTAAACTGATTCAAATAATGCCTAATCCACCAGAACTACCTGGATTTTATTATGATGAAGAGAAGAAGAAGTACTTCAAGATAACAAATGGGGCTTTATTACAAAATCAAGCTTACCATAATAATTCAGTAGAGGCCAATAAAAGAAAGCGGGACTTTCAAAAAAATATAACTATACAAGAAGAACAAAGTAAGAAATTAAAGCAACAAAATCTACAGGATATTGCCAAGAGAAGTAAACATTATTATATGACTAAAACGATAAATAAATTTGATAATGATCCATTAAATTTAACATCAAGGAAATTAGGATTGATGACTTATAATAAGCAACAAGATATTTTCAATTCAATTCAAAGTTGTAAATTACAATATACCATTAATGAAACACTTGAATTAACGTTTCATGGAACTTTTGGTGAAGGTTCATACTCACATATAATGTACTCGAATAACATGAATTCAATTATTAAAATATGTAAAATGTCAAATTTTTTGAAATGGATAGATAATAATCAAATAGGAAAAATACCGTGTGATTTCACCTTTGAAAGTAATACACTTAATGAACATATACGAGAAGCTGGAATTGATGATCCCGATAGACGACTACCCGAATATGGCAATCCCGTTAGAGTATTGAATATTGTAAGTAATAAATTTCATTCATTTATATCATATGAAATATCATATTTTGAAGTAGTTGAAAATTATCATATTTTTATAGAATGGGAATTTGATAATGATGGGAAAATTAATGTATTTGATTATGCAAAACAAGATACACATCGTGAAACTACGTGGGTTGAAGACTTTAATGAATTTATGAATTTTATTGTTTTTGGTGATGTTAATGCATTACCAATTGTTTCACTAAAGGATAATTCATTATCAGTATTCGGACCTGAGCAGGGAATGAAGGTAGTTGAATATTCAGATCATTTAATTCGCAATACTTACGGTGATATAAAAAATTACGTGGAATCTTTAGAAACAGTATCAATTTTGAATCAAACGGTTACATTCTTTCAACATGAGAACGTTATGAATACTGATAAAACTATACTGGTACGTGTTTTAAAAAATAGTAAAGCACATTCACTAAAATTAATTGAGGGTAAATTTTTAGATTTTAAAATAATTTCACAAGACCATGAATTCGGATTAGTAAAAATATTGATAATTAGTAAAGATGAAATTGAAATACATGAATTTCAATTTGAATTGGGGTTTCATAAAAATATAAAGTTTCTTGATAAATTAACGAAAAATTTACCCAATTTTAATCAAGCAGGTAATCGAAATGCCATGATTATTGAAAATAATTTTATAATAAGAAGATCAGAGAATGTTTTTCAAATAAGTAAACTTAATGATGGAATAAGTTTAACGAAGACGTTTAAACTTGAATTTGATATTTTTAATTATATAATTCAAAGTGTAAAATATTTGAGAACAAATGATCATAATATGCTTTTAGTAATTACAAGAAGTAAAAATACTAGGGGTCGAAAATTACAAATTTATTGGTAAATTGTACATTCTTGAGGACAATTATTTATAGAATATTCTACTTGAATATATAATGAGAATATGATAACGACTAAACAATATGAACTTGGATGAGCGATTACTATATATGAATATAACGATAAAAACTAAGAATGGGTACATGATTGTGACTTAAACCTTTAAAGATACCCAGGCAAAGGTTTTATAATGAGATCAAAGGTATTTGAAATCAGTCACTAGAATTGGCTACCATATAATCTGATGCAATTAATCTAATTACTGAAACTAAGGTGTAAGATGAGTAGACTCATGAAAATAATTAAAACTAAGCAACCTTATTGAAACAAGCCAAAATCTGCTGACATGTAGATAACACGGAAAGAGATATAGATATAACCAAGTAATATGAGTAAATGCAACCAAAATGACAATGTTGCGAAAACCAGTGAAATACCACACCCTGAAACTAAAATATCTGGTAAGTGAATTATGTGTAATTATATAATTACGAACGGGATACACTATGTCATTAATCCTAGCGATATTCACTTCACAATTAATAGTGAATATATATTAGAGAGATATAATGGTTGGTGATTTATACAGAATGACAACGTAAATTGATTTTCACCTGTCATAATTGTGTCATCACAATTAATCATATTAAGAGATTATCGATGAATCATTTAATTATATTACAATGATGAATAGTATTAGTTTAATAATTGTTTAAAGTGTATAGAAAGGGAAACTATATAATTCTTAATATATTTTTCTTTTCTTTTATTTTATCTTGTCATTATCTTGTTCTTTTCTTTTCAAATTTCTCAATTCTTATTATTTTTAGTATAATTAATATAAGATTGATAATTAAAATTACCAAATTTATAATCAATATCTAATAATAATTTAATTGTATCTTGAGATTTATAAATATAATCAGTTGGAATTTTAATCAAAGCATCATTTATTTTACTGTTATTATCCTGTAATCCATTTTCAGCAAAGAAAACATCTTTATTTAAGAAAATAGTTCTTGTTGATCTACCATTATAAACTTGATCATTAGTTAAATTATAAATTCCCGGGTATCCACTAATGGCTTTAAAATTTGATTCTTTTGTATTTGGAGGATGTAATGGGAACATATTTTGTAATAATTCATAAGAAGCTAAAGTGAAACCAAATTGAGGAGAAGAACGGAAAACTCTTGCTAAAGAACCTTTAAAAAAAGCACCAAATCCTTCATCTTTTAAAATAATTTTACCCGCATGTAAAATACCTCTATATTTAATATCATTTGATTTTGATTCAACTTGTAATCTTGTCTTAATAACATCAGCAGGAGTTGTGAAAAATGCTGCAGGGGCACCAGCTAAAGCACCACTAATTAATAATTGCCAAGAATCTAATCTATTTTTTTTATTTGGATCATTGGGGTCAAAATTAAATAAAATTTTTTTTAAATTGGCATAAGTTGGGAAATAAATTGCTGAGAATGGAACATCTCTTAAAAGACAAGCGGATGCACCTTTATATAAACCTTTTAAACCTAATTGTTTAACAATTTGACCTGCGGTTAATTTTTTATGAGGAATTTCACCTGGATTAAGAGTTTTTGATGAAGAATGATTACCACCACCTTGCATTTGTAATCTAATTTTAACAATTTCTAAAGGATTAGTGAAAATAACTTGACAAGCACCAGCAGACATACCAGCCAAAACTTCCCAATTCATTGAAATTGAACCAGATTTAGGATCAGTACCAATTTTTCTAACTAAATCATTAACGGTTAATTTAATGGCTTTTTCAGGTGCAACACCAATTAATTGAGCCACTAAACCTGAATATAAACCTTTTAAACCTTCAAATTTAACAATTTTTTTAAAACAATCAAAAGAATTATTATAAACCGATTTATGTTTTTGAGCTTGCATTCTTGTTTTAACTAAATCAATGGGGTAAACCACGGTTGCACCAATACAACCAGCAATTGAACCCAAGAAAAAAGAATAAAGAGAATCAAAGATTGGCCATAAAGAAAAATTATCATTTTGAACTGGTTGTGATGAAGGATGATCAAAAATTGAATATAAGGTATTTTTATTAATATTATAATTTGGATTTAAATAATTAATTAAATCTTTTCTTGAAATAGTTTGTTCATTTTTATTAATTAAATGAAATAATAAATCTAATTCTTTAATTGAAATTGGTTTAAAATTTGAAGATTTTAATAAATGATCATTTAAATGATTATATAAATTTGATTTATTAATTAAAATATCTTTCTTTTCACTTGTTGTTGGAGGAGTATTTGCAATAACTTCATTAATTAAATCAATTTTATTTAAACAATTATAAATAAATAAAACATTTGATAAAGAAAATTGTTGTTTATTTTTTTTATCAATGAAAAAATCAGGTAATAAATTTAAATTATTTTTTAAATCTATTGATAATTTATGATTTAAATTTTGTTGAATTAAATTTACTAAATCCAGAGACAGAATAAATTGATTTTTACCGGCTAAAATTTCAAAATTACCAATTAATTTTGTAATGGGTAAATAATTTATTAAGGTGATAAAATCATTAAAATCAATTTCACCATTTGGTTGAAAAAATTTATTGAAATAAGTCCAATTTAATTTGGCCTTTTTTTGTTGATAATTTGGATCAATTGATTTATTAATTAAATTTAATTTGGTTAAACATTCATCATAAGTTAATTTTGATTTATCATTATTATCACTGGTTGATTTAATAAGGTTAAATAAAGTTTTAAATTCACCATCTTGTTGAGTTAACGTAGTAATAAATTTCAACCAATCAGATTCATTCACATAACCTTTATTGTTTATATCAGCAGATAAATAAAGTAACGAGTAAGATTGTTTTGGTAAATCGGAGGGGAAGGGAGATAAAATATTAATAAATTGAGGTAAAAGTAATAATCTTTCATTTGAAATTGATTCATCATAAGTTGAAAATTGATGAAAAAGCGTTTTAGCAGTTTCAAGTGAAGGAGTAACAGACATTATTCATGGATGGTGTACAGATATGACAAATGGGGGAGTATGACTAATTATATGATATATTTATACATGAACAATTATATGATATACATGAACGTATAAGGAATATTGAAGAAGCAGGATTATTTTTGTTTATGATATTCGAAAGTTAAAGTTAAAAGTTCGAGGAATGGAAAATGGAAAATGGAAAATCTGGGGACAAATTGATTTTCAGCACAATGATTCAAACCACGGAATTAAGGAATTATCTTATGATATGGTATTATATTGTATTATATTATATAATACAGTATAGTATGGTATGTAGCAGTATATGATAAACGAGGGAAGTCAAGTTGGTGTGGGATAAGAACAGAATAGAAGGAATCGAAGGCACTTATATAAAGTTGACACAACAATATACCAACATACCCTTTTGCAGTGTTTAGTGTAGTGTGAGTCGAATGCACTCCAGCCAATCAGAGCACGGCATTCGCGGGAAGGCCATCTCGACACTCTTTCTGGTTGTGTGGAGAAACGACGAGGGCTGTTTTTACGAGAACGTCAAGACCTACGCTACATCCATATATTAACACCACTATCTACTACCACACACTATACTCTATAAATCTGTACACTACAGTACACTCGATACTCTATACTCTATCTATATGGTGTAGTGTAATCTGGTGTAGTGTAATCTGGTATCTAGTCTATGATTATATGATTGTAAATCCGATGGTCAATCCACTTCCACTTACCCGAGCCAAATAAACAAGATGAGGGGTAACTCAACCTGAAATGCCCTCCAAAATAATGTAAACAAAAATAAATCAAACTCAAATAAAGAAAATAAGTTTCTCGGATAATCAATTGAAGATGTTCGGGTTAATCTTGGTTTGACATGTACGGATCTATCAGATGACACAGATAACACTGATGTATCACATTGATCTATCACTATGTATCTGATTACGCTGACCTGGATGATATGTAAGGTGAATGAATCAAACCAACTTGGAACATGGATTGTGAAGAGCTGAACCTGAAGACTTAGCTTATTTCAATTAAAATGGAATTAGATCAAACCAAATTGAATTAAATTGAAATGAGATACTAATCAATCAATAACTTAAATTTATCAATTAACTGAAGGAATGCTTTTACCAGTCTATCATTGATGTCGGCGCTTGAATAGATGCAACAAAAGACTTATGGTATTTAATATATTTGTATAATTATCATTTGAGTAGGATAGTGAAAAGAAGAGAGAAGTAATTAAATAAATATAAAGTAAGAAATTTTAGAAAATACAATAATAATGATTTTAATTATTTGATAAATGATGTATCACAATGTGATATTTGATAAATGATAAATAATGATGTATCACATTCTGATATCTGATAATTGATGTATCACATTCTGATATCTGATAAATGATGCATCACATTCTGATATCTGATAAATGATGTATCACATTCTGATATCTGATAAATGATGTATCACATTCTGATGTTCTGTAGATAATTATGTATCACTTGTTTAAATATGTTATCAAGTATCTTATATTATTCTTTAATAGTCGATTAAAATAATATCCACTACAATTATATTTACTTCAATTATATCACTCCAATTATATTCACTTCAATTATATCACTCCAATCATTATCACTAAACCTACCTCAGTCATTTATCAAACAATGAATCATTATTACTTTGATTCTATTATCACCTCTTGAGAATTATATCCTCCAAATTTATCCTTTGTCCTTTCCATTAAATCATTTTTCAATTATTTACCCTGCTTTTCAAAAAGAATGATTGAATTTATTTACAACTCATAATATCAAGAATTCATTTTTATCAATAAAACTCACTTCTTGATATTTCAGATAGTACTGAATATATTCCTCAAACTTTTATAGAATATGATCAGATGGGTTTATATCACTTAAGTATTGATGAATGCAAAGGTATTGCCAATCACATTCAATCATATCGTTTTATTCTTATTTAATCCAAGCGTATTCCAGTATTGTGACTATTGACTAAAACCTCCCATCACAATAATAAAAAAGCGACTCAGGTGGTTGTATCTACTTATTATCATTTACCAAAGACAAGAATTTTAACTTATGATAGTGATTTATACGATTTCTGTAATTTATTAATTTGATCATGTTCATGGATCAGAAATTTAATAATGAAAATTAATTACTATGAAAATTATAAACTACATCGAATCAATTACCATACAACTAAACTAAAAAAGTATAAATAAAGTACTCTACACCACCATGCTCAGACTTAGATCCATATACTATACCAATTGTATAATAATGAGTTCAGCCTATCCAATGTTAAGTTATCCCAAACTATATACTAATTTGATTTATCATCAAAATATACACATCACATATAAATATAAATCAATAAATTTGCAACCAAATTCACTAAACTATAATAAAGGAGATAATTAAGTTGTACGGGTGTATGTCTTGTCGTTTTGGTTCCTGCGACATTGCGACATTGCGACATTTTAGCTTCTGATTTTTTTTTTTTCTTACTTTAAAGTAACAAGATATATTTATAGTCATATAATATACATAAAGATCAATAAATATACATAAATAATGGCTTCTGGTGCTCCTGGTATGTTATAACTTGAATCATGAAGTTTCGATGGTTTATATAACTATTTGGTGATTTATATAATTATTCGATGATTTATATCTCAAGTATATCAAAGATATTCATCTTTCAATATATCTCAAGTATATTAAATATATTTATCCTCCCCCACTTTCTTGCACCATACTAACATGATTGATATATAGGTGGAAATTTTAGAAGTTGGACACCAACACCTCCAGAAAGAGGATCATTCCCATTAGATCATGATGGAGATTGTACAGAACAAATGAAATCATATTTAAAATGTATGAAATTTACCGATAATAAAAATGCTCCAAATTGTAGAATTTTAGCCAAAAATTATTTAAGATGTAGAATGGATAATCAATTAATGGATGAATCTGATTGGGAATCATTAGGATTAATTAATTTACCTGGTGATAAAAATATTAATACTAAAACTAATGCTACAAATACAACTGGTACAACTGGTACAACTGGTACAACTGGTACAACTGATACAATTACTAATATAACTGACAAAAATAATGATAATGACTTAAATAAACCAAATTCAATTAATTCAAAATAATAAATAAATTTCTTATCTGTATATAATCCTACTATTCCTTGTTAAATAAATTTTTATAATAATAAATAATTATAGTCTACATTGAAAAATAAAATAAAATAAAATAAAGTAAAATATAATAAAGTATTTTTAAATATACTTTACCGTAAATTATATAAATAAAAGTTTAAATAATTAATTTAAAGTTTAAATTATAATAAAGTATTAATTATACATCGTAAATCATTTACATATTATTATATTCAAAAATAAAATTCATGTAATTGATTTGAATTAAATTTTAATTCAGTTGAATTTATTCAGTATTATTGGTACTTGATTTACCTCCTCTGTTTCCTCTACCACCACGATTTGATCCTCTTCCTCTATTACCTCCACGATTTCCTCTTCTACCACCCCTTTGTCCTTCATTTTGTCTATTGTCTTGTCCTTGACTTGATGATTGTTGTTCACCTTGATTTGATGATTGTTCAAATTGTTGTTGTTGTTGTCCTTGACTTGGTTGTTGATATTGTTGTTGTTGTTGGTATTGTTGTTGTGGTGGTGGTTGGAAAAATTGTGGTGGTAATGGAATACCTGGAACAACAGGAACTCCATATGAGTTTGGTCCTGGTCCTGGTCCTGGTGGTGGAGGTGGTAAATATCCTCCATTTACATGAGGGTTTACATTACCTCCATAAAATTGTGGTGGAATTACAACAGGTTGTTGTTGACCTTGTTGTGGATATTGTTGATGTTGTTGGTGTTGTTGATATTGTTGATATTGTTGTTGTTGTCCTTCACTCATAACGTTTGAATAAATTTGTCCATAAATTTGTTTAATTGCACTTGAATTATTAACTAATTCATCTTTTTCGTCATTGTCTTTCTTAAGATCTTTTGATTGTGATTCATTTTCATCTTTTTGATCTTTATCATTTTGTTTTAAAATTGATAATAATTCATTTGATTTTTTAGCATTATGTTTTCTTTCAGCTTCTAATTTTTTAGCTTTATTTAATTCAAATTGTTTTTGTTTAATTGCTTTTTCTTCATTTGAAATTGGTTTTTTATCCTTTGATGCTTTACTATGATAAACAATTTGTTTATCAGTTAAATTTAATACTAATGATGAATCAATTGTTAATCCTCTATTAGTTGAAATTTTACCATTAAAATTATTACCACTTAATAATGGATAATCAAACAAAATTCCTAAAGATGTTTTATTAATAATAGTTGTAATACTAACAACTGTACCTTTACTTAATTTTGGAACTTTACCAGAATCTTGAACATAAATTATACGATCTCCTAATTCAAATCTTTGACTACCTAATAATTGATATGATTCACTTGGATTAAAAATTGCATCTTTTGGAACTCCTTTAATATCTTTATTTGATAATGGTATAGATTGTGAAATAAAATTTTCAATATAATTTTCAATTGCACTATAACTAAATTTAGTTAATGATTCAGATTCTAAACTAACTGTAATTAATTGCAGTTTATTTTCTTTTAACCAAGCTCTAATTTCAGCAATTTCTTCTTTATTACTAACTTCATTTAATTTTGGTAATTTTCTACCATTACCACCACGATTACCAAAATTAATTAAATTATTAAAAAATTTTGGAAATTTTTGTTGATAAGTTTTTAACAATTGAATTGCTAATGGACTAAATTCCCAAACTTTACCTTGTTTATTAGTATATCCTAAAACTTTTTGTCTACGACCTTCAAATTTTAATTCTAATCCAATATTAATTTTACGTCCACCTTCATCTTCAATCATAAATCCACTGGTAATTTGTGATAAAAATAATGGATGTAATCTTAATATTTTACTAACTTGATATGATGGTAAATATTTAATTTCTTTGTTTTCAATTTCTAATCTTCTTTTACCAATATTTGGTTCTTGTAATGATTGAATCTTACTGACTTTAATATTAACTTTATTATCATCAGTATATCCTGCAATTGTTGCTGGTGATCCATATGCAAATGCTCCTAAAAATACAACTTGTGAATCAATTGGATATTCAATATTAAGTGGTTTAGGTGGTTTAGTTGCATATCTTTCATCTTGATTATTAACTTCTTCAACTATTAATTGAATTGGATAAATTTCATTATTTTTGGAAAATGTTTTAACATATGCTCCTTTTGAATTTCTAATTAATCCGGTAACTGGTTGAACATGAATCAATGCTTCAATTTCTCCTAATTCAATACCTTTTGTTTTAGAATATTTATATGTTAAATTACCACATTCAACTCTAAATTCTCTTGCTTCATCTGGTGTAATTGGTGATGAAACAACTTTTTTATTATTACCAATTTTAACGATTTCATGTTTAAATTCTTTATCAACAACCTTGATAACTCTCGATTCACTTAAAAATGGCCATCTACTGTAAACAATTTTGTTTAAAAATTTTTCGCTAAATTGATTAATTGTTAAATCTTCCCAAATATTTTTTATGGTTAAGATCATTGATTCAGATCTTGAAGGATTTTGGAAAACTTTTATTTCATTTAATGATAATTTTGATTCAGATTCAATAGTATGTAAAGTTGGGAAACCAGCTAATAAATCTTTACCTAATCTGGCACCTTCACCTAAATCAAATTTAAAACTTGGATCACTTGGTTTAATAATGAATGGAGCTTCATAACATTGATCATGTTCAATATCTTTAAAAAATCCTGGTAAAGGACTTTGATAAACTTGATTTATTTGTGGATTAAAAATAAATTGAATATCATTACCAAATGAATTTCTTTTTGATTCTTCAGGAGATAATTTTGATTCAATTGGTTTTAAAGTATTAATTAATTTTTTTTCATCAACAAAACTTAATAACACCACGGCTTCCCATGATGCAGTTTTACCATTAAGATCAATATCAACTTCTGCTGGATAAAAATCAATGATTGGAGAATGTTCATCAGTCATTAAAGGTCTATATACAGCTGGCATTAATTGTTTTGATCTTGCAGGTAAAACAGCCATTAATTGTTCAAAAGGTTTAAAAGGCTTTGAAAGTTCAAAATCAATTTTCGTTTGATTGTTTTTTAAATATTCATTTAAACCAATTGAAATATCTGAAATTCTTGGAGAATAATGAAATTTAAAATACCAATTCCATGAAGCACAACCTTTATAATAATAATACAATACCCATTGTAAACCTTCAATATAATGTTGAGTAAAATCAATCATTTTTTCTTTATCATTAATTGAAAAATGTAATTTTTCTTTATAATATTTATCTTTCCAATCTAAGAATTTTGAATCATAAATATCTTTTGAATCTTTCATTAATTCATCAGTTTCGAATAAATTTGCTGATTGATACCTTTTAATTGTTTTTCTTAAATCATTTAATCTTGTTTCAAATTCTTCTTCACTTTCATTAGGTGATATACCATCAATATCATATTTAGCTTCATAAGTATTATTTGATTTTGAATGAATTATTAAAATTCCAGATTCTAATGCAAATTTTTTAATAAATTCTAAATATTTTTCAACTTCATTAGTTGGTAAAATTAAATTTTTATTTTCACCTTTTAATTCTAAATCAAGTAAAACATTAATTGGTTTTGCTGCAATTTCTAATAACCATGGTTTAATAACCCCAACTAATTTTTTTTGATCTTTTAATAAAAGTAATTTACCAGTTTTTTCTCTCTTTTTTTCACCAGTTATTGAAATATCTTCTAATCTTTTATTAAACCAATCAACATCAACATCTTGTTTTTCAAAATTTTCTAATTCAAATTCTGATAATTGATTTAACCAAAAATTAAGACGTTTTAAATTAATTTGACCACCTTCATTAATATAACCATCAGAATCTTTTAAAGTTTGTTTAAAAGTTGCAATTAATAATGGGAATGCACCTTTATTAATATGTAAATCAGGTAAATTTGGTAAAAAATCATTACCAATAACATACATAATTAAAATAAAATCATCAAGAACTCTTTCAAAATTATATTCAAAACTTAATTGATTATCTAAATCTTGAAATTCTAATGATAAATATTCTCTTAATAAAGATAAATGTAATAAAAAGAATTTTTGATCATTTAAATCATTTGATTTTTTTGAAGATTTTGGACCGAATGTAACTTCTTCTCTTAATAAAGCAAAATGAGGATCATGACTAACTAAACCTAACATAATTAAATCAGCATCTAAACCATAAATACAATGTCTTAAATTTGCATTATAATTTGATTGAGATTTAATACTTCTAATATATGACATAATTTTATGTTCACCTTCACCAGGAACTTCATGACCACTTAAAATAATTTTAATATTTGACCATCTTGAATCTTCTGAAATTTTTTTATGTATAAAATATTTTAAATTTTGAGTTAATTTTGCCATAAATTCAGTACCAGGAGTAATTGAATTTGAATCAAAAGGATCATCTTTTGGAATTTCTTCACCTCTTGTTATTGCTTTTTTTAAATTTTCTTCTGCTTCATAAGCAGTTCTAAATCTTCTTGATCTTTGTTGATTCATTTTAGCTCTTGGTGCAACACCATCAATTGCCATATAAAAAACATCTTTTGGTTTAATTATATCAAATAAATGTTCAATGTAGTTGAAAATTGCTGCATACATTTGATCATCTGTCATTCTAGACATTGTATCATCATTTGAATGAGTACATGTATGTAAAATTGAATTCATATCAAGATATAAATTATCAAATTCAGGAATTTGATTACCATCAATTAATTGAGAAATTAATGGCCATCTTTCAGATATAAATCGAAAAAATTTGGGAATACCTTTAAATTATGTTAGTATATAGATCTTTTAATTTAATTTGTTCTTGTTCTTCATGAATCAATATATTGTCAGGTCTTTAGCCTGAAACAAAAAGACAAATCTTCACATACCCATTGTAGTTATTTATATATATATATGAAATGTATCAAGTAAATGTTATTATTTATCTTAATTAAGAATAAGTATAATTTTAAATTAATCGGAAACTACTATGTGAAAAACTGGTTTCGATAATTTAGTGGAAAGAACGATGAACGAAAATGAGTTTTTGAATTGTTCTTTATTCAAATTTAGTAACTTTAATAATTCAATAATTATGAATTGAATAAGTAGTATTAGATAAAATTATAAGTGTATGTATATATATGTAGTTTAATTGAAAAAAAAAGAATTATCAACTTGTTTCTAATTGATTTTCTGTCAGTTCGTTGATGTTTGATAAGTCGCCGTTAAAATAAAAACAGCAAAAAAACAAAAAAAAAAAAAACGTGAGAAAAAATAAATAAGAAAAATAAAAAAAAAAGACTAAGGCATTTTAAATTTACGTAATTGATAAATATCGATTTGCACCCTTTAAAAAAAGTTATTATATCTACTACAAACATTTTATAGAGAATGATTTGAATTAAACTGTAAAACATAAACATAAGTCAAAGAACAAGAAAAAGTAACAGTAATAGTAAGAGGAACTAACTCAATGTCAATATAACATTAAGAAATGTGAATAAATAAATAATAAACAGAATGGAAGGTTATCATGAGAACGAAACAATTGAAAAAGAAAATTTTCAATGATAGGAAAAGGAAGAAAAACATTAAAAGTGAGAGAAAGAATAGAATAAATAAAATAGAGTAAATTAGAACCAACGACAAAAAAGAGATAAAGAATTATAACCACCACCAAAAACATGAATCAAAAAGAAACACCAATGAAAGAAGAAAAACAACGAACAACGAAAAACGAAAAATGAATTAAACAAAACCATCAAAATTTATATTTTAACCACGACGATAAATTGAAATTGATTTATCCGAATTATCAAGATATATTCTCATTTTACGATAAATTGAAACTGATAATTTATCAAAATTTGATTTTGAATTTTTGGCAAATGGTATCAATGTAATCTTTGAATAATTATAAACATTGATTGATGCATTATCAAATTTATGTATCAGTTTACCTGTAGCACGTTTACCAAATTGAATCATTGACGATGAAGTTTTCAAACCATTACGAGTTAATTTCATTGAATAATTTTTCGAAATATCAAATAAATTTAAAATATGTTCACCTGAATGTTTTAAAAATTTATCAGATTTATTATTTGAAATACTCCATAAATCTAGTGTATGTTGTTTGGAAATTCGATAAGCGAGTAATGAATGATTTTTTAAATTTGAAAACAGATTTGATGAATAATCAGCCAAATCATGGGAATAAAATTTGAAATTTTTTATTAAAACATTTGAAATTTTTTTTGAATCAGATAATAAGTTTGAAGATTGAATTTTTGAGAATTTATACCATTTATCAAATGAACTGGTAAATTTTTCATTATTCACCTTAACGAAATTCCAATATTTGGTTAACCTTAAAGTTTTCAGTTTTGAATTGATTGATTCACCGCCAATTGAATTAAAATAAGAAAAGAATGATTTTTCATTTGAAATTGATGATGGTGATTCATAAATAATTTGATTATAAAAATTATTTAATTTATCAGTATAAGATTGAGGTTCAGGAGGTGAAGATTGAAAGACACCGGTAACAATTGGTAAATAATTATAAGTAATAAACATAAAAATTGGTGAAATAATTGACATTAAGAAATAATAAATTAAAATCTCATTATTATTTTCCAAGAATAAAATAATTTCATAAACAATTCGATCATGAAAATATAAATCTTCCTTTTGAACTTTAAATTGATTTTGAATTAATTTTTTGGATGAATTGTTTGATAAATTTGAATCAGTAAATGAATTCCAATTTTTAACTCTATAACGTAGAGTTGGAGTTTCAATACCTTCTTTTAAACCCTTTAAATAATTCTTCAAATATTTATTATAATTATTAATTGAAATTTCTTTTAATTTTTTATGACATGAAAAAAACATTGAAATAAATAATACAAAAATATTGGGGATATAATTTTGTTTAGCTTTATTTGATTTAACTTTTGATTCAACTTTCGATTCAGCGTTACTTGATTCATTATTAGTAGTGGCACTAGGAATAGTAGTCGATTGATCCAGATCAATAGGTTTACTAAATTCAATAGTTGATTCAATATGATCATCATCAGAACCATCATTTGAATCATCATCATTTGAATCATCATCATTGGAATCATCATCATTGGAATCATCATCATTTGAATCATAAGTAGGAGTAGTTAAACCATCATCAAAATCACCTCTAATGGAAGAAGTGGTTGATTGATCATCCATATCAGAAGATGAAATAATTGACCAATCTTCTTCACTTGATAAATTAGGTAAAGTCAGCATATTTATACTTATAAATTTTTTCTGTTAGTTTAAAAGAGGGGGGGGCAGGGAGATTGTGTTATCTATATAGTTGATTGCAGCACAAAAATACGGGGGGAAAAGGGAAAAAGGGAATTAATATTGGGGAAAGATAAGAACGAATATTCTTGTGAGTATGAGAACGATATAATTCTTATTTCAAAAAGGTTTAAGATATATATAGCCTTGTAAATGAAACGATAATTATCAGTATTGGGAGTAGTAATAATTTAGTATATTTTGAAACAGGGATCGTTATTTCCTTGCCCCCTTAATAAATCATTATATGTGCTGCATTATATGCACTCTCCAATCCACAAACAAAACAAAAAAAAAGAGACATTTTTGAAGGTGCGGCAGCGTGCATGATAACATTGCAACCACCAACCATTGACAACCACAACAATGACAATGTGAAGTTGAACAGGAAGATGATGAAGATGATGAAGATGAAGGAGGACAGCCAACAACAATAACAATGAGAAGTTGAGCAGAAAGAAGAAGGAAAATAAAGAAGACGAAGATGATGAAGGAAGATGATTGTAGCTGAAGAAGAAGATGATTGTAGAACTCTATGGTCAATTTCATCAAATTATACTGAACTTGTAATAATAATACTGAGTAACTAGTGATCTATATTGAATGAATAAACTAATAGAGAGAGTGAGCTAGGACAAATTTCAGACTAAAGGAAGCTAAAGAAAAGAATACTACTACCTACTTCTATAAACCAGAGAAAGTTGTTACACCATCGTTGCATTATCATAAATTTATATGTATTTGAACAAATATATAATGAAAAAAAAGGTAAATCATATGAATATATATTATTAATGAATGAATTAATATATAAATATCATCGTTAAAATCGTTAAAAAATTATGAGGGATAAATAGTAAAACTGAAGAAGTGAATAAATTGAATAAATTGAAAGCAAATCATAATCATGAAAAAGGAAAAACAAAGGATAGAAGAAGGGAAAATCCATCCTCTATATGTAAATGTGTGGGTTGTATGTGGGTTGTATGTGTGGGTTGTATGTGGGTTGTATGTGGGTTGTGTGTGTGGGTTGTATGTGGGTTGTGTGTGTGGGTTGTATGTGGGTTGTATGTGTAGGTTGTATGTGTAGGTTGTATGTGTAGGTTGTATGTGGGTTGTATGTGTGGGTTGTATGTGTGGGTAGTATTCGTATTAGTATTGATCAACAAGGAATCAATAAATAGATTGAAATACTTAAACAACGTAATGACTGAAACTTTCAACAAA
The DNA here is from genome assembly GCA_030557975.1 of Soucietia sequanensis. Lineage (NCBI taxonomy): Eukaryota > Fungi > Ascomycota > Pichiomycetes > Serinales > Metschnikowiaceae > Soucietia > Soucietia sequanensis. Next base: position 283,856 of record JANIJN010000004.1, read on the forward strand.
TCATAAATCATCAAACAATAATCAGGTCATAATTCAAAATTATACATCATTAAGATATAATACAATCATGAATTAATCAGAAACTAAACAATAATTGATGAACAAATAATCAAACAAACAAATATGAAATCAAGTAAGATAAATAAAACCAACAATCATCAAGATCAAGAAATCAAGAAATCAAACAAGCAAACATGACAAACAAGCAAACATGAAATAATATGAATAAAGAAGTGGGAAATGAAATAATTAATTATTATTCTGATGATTCTGATTCTGATTCTGCTTCTGATTAAATTCATTAAAATTTTCAAGGTATTTTAATCTTGAATTTAAATTGGTTAAATTTTTTTTCAATTCATTAGTATATGAAATTAATTCTTGATATTTAATCATTGAAACATAATCATCGTCATCAACTTTATCCCTACCATCTTTATCCCTCACATCCCTCACATCCTTATCTCTATCATCAATATTTTTTGCTTCCTCATTTTTATCATTATTTTGTAATTCCATAAATTTTTGTTTTTCATTATATTGATGTTTTTCAAATTCTTGTCTTTGTTTAAATTGTTCAAATTTAAATTGTTGTTGATTATTATTGGGTTTATGAGATGGATAAAAATTTTTAAGTCCAGGTGCTGATCCTGGTACTGATCCGGGTACTGATCCGGGTACCGATCCTTGATTAAATGAATATGATGAATAATTATCATCATTCATATATCTTTGATTATTTGATATTGATGGTGATGGAATTGAATAATTAAATTCTTCATTATATTTATTATTCTTACCAATTTCTCTTTCTCCTGCGCCTCCTGCTTCAGATAATGTTGTTCCATCATTTAATTTATGATAATTATGATAATTTAGTGGTGGTGGTGGATGTTGTTGTTGTTGTTGTTGTTGTTGTTGTTGTTGTTGTTGTTGTTGTTGTTGTTGTTGTTGTTGTGAATATGATTGATTTCTATATGGTAATGGATGTGGATGTTGAAATTGATTATATGAACCATTCCCATTATATTGTCCAAACCTTGATTGATCTGAACCAATTTCAAAATTTGAATTTAAATCATTTTCAAATTTGTTATTGTGTAAATTATTGTGTGAATTATTGTTATTAGCGTTGTTGAAAGTATATTTATTAGGTGATGATTGATGAGATTTATATGAAGTAAATGATTTATGTGATGTTTGATCATCAATTCCATCATTTACATTTCCATTACCAATACCATTACCAATATTGTTGTTATTAGTAGTATTATTACTCGTTGTTTCATCAATTTCATCACCTAATTTATTTCGATCATTTCTTTTATTGTTATTATTATTATTATTATTATTTTTATTTTTATTTCTATTCCTTGTTGTTGTGGTGGTGGTGGTGGTTGTTATAGTAGTATTATAAGGATTTCCCTGTGGGTGTGGGTGGGGGTGAGGGTGTTGCCCTTGTGAATGAGGATGTGAGTGTTGATTTTGTTGTGGGTAATTTTGTTTAAACTTATTTGATTGATTATAATTTGATTTAATGGGTAATATATGAACGAGTGATTTATTTAAATCATTTTGACCTTGTCCCTGTCCCTGTCCCTGTCCCTGTCCCTGTTGACCCTGTTGTGTCTGAGCCTGAGCCTGTACCTGATTATCTCTTTTAATAATTTCATTAATATTATTAATCAGTGGACTTGAAGGAGCAGTTGAATTACTAATTGATTTTGGATATTTTGTTGATGAATCAATAGTTTCACCCGTTTCACCCGTTTCATTTTCACCCGTTTCTCCTCCACTCCCACTCCCACTACCACTACCACTACCACTACCACTGATATTTGTATTAATTTTTTCAAAATTTCTTGAATTTTTTAAATCTGATTCATCTGATATAGGCAGTATATCATTGATGGTTATATCATTACTTGGTATATCATTACTTGGCAGTCTATCATTGGGCAGTCTATCATTGGGCAGTCTATCATTGGGCGAAGTATCATTTGAATCATCAGGAGAAATACTAATATTTCTATGATCATTCACTTCGTTCACATCATTCACATTAACTTCGTTTACTTCATTAACTTCATTAACATCACCAATTTTATTAATACAAGCATTCGAACTATTTTGATGTCTTATAAGAGCATCAGGTCTTGAAAAACTCTTTTGACATTTATGACATTTAAACGGTTTAATACCTTGATGTAATTTTTGATGTCTTTTTAAATCATGAATTCTCCTAAATTTTAAATTACAAATATTACATTGATGAGGTTTGATTGATGAATGAATTAATTCATGACTTACCATATTATGTTTTCTTGTGAAACCTTGATTACAAGTTTTACAAAAGAATTTCTTGAATAGTTTGGAGTTGGAGTTGGAGTTGGCGGATGTTGATGTAGGAGTTGGGGTTGAAGTTGTATTGGTATTATTATTTGAATTATTTGAATTTGAACTTGATGTTGATAATGAATTGGAATTGGAATTGGAATTTGAATTGGAATTTGATAATGAATTTGATAATGAATTGGAATTTGAATTTGAAGCTAAATTTGAATCATCATCATAGTTTAAATTATTTTTTTTCAATCTTTTATTATGATGTAAATTTGAATCATCATCATAATTATGATTATTTTTTTTCAATTTTTTACTCTTATGATGAGAATTTAAATTTCTCTTATGAGGATATGAATCATTGTGTAAAATTAAATTTAAATTTGATTTATTTGATAAATTTGAATTATTCTTAGCAAGATTTGGAGACGTTAAGTTGGTGTTATTATTATGAGTTGAATGATTTGAATTTGTATTTAATACTGGTAAATCCGATGATTCATTAGAAGAAATTGAAGAAGAATCATTCATATGAAATTTAGAACGTATATCATTTTTAAGTAAATTAGGTTTGTTGTTGTTGATGATGTTGTTGTTGTTATTGTTGTTGTTGTTGTTGTTGATATTCTTATTCTTGTTGGTATTCAACTTATTGATATTTTGTAGAGTGTAATTTTCAGGATTGGTAGTTATATTATCACCTCCACTTGACATTTTAAACAGAGTACACGTAACAAATCAATGTCACTAATGAAAACCGGGGAATTAATAGTGAAGTGATGATGGTGGGTATATGGATGTCAATAATAAAAACACCTTTATCGTAATTGAATGTGGTTAATGTGGTTATGATGCGTTATAGATTATAGATTATAGATTATGGTGTGGCGAGTGTTGGTGTGTTGGATGAGGTGAATATATATATAAAGACGGACCAAATGAAAGAAAGTGGGACCAAATAAACAGTCAATGACATGCGCAAAGAACAAATCAGAAAAGAAAAGAAAAAAAAAGAAAAGAGGCAAAAACAAAAGAAAGCAATCATAATTATATACAGTGTCATACCTCATCCTACATCCTACACTATATCACAGTACAGTATATCATATCATAGTATTATATCATAGTATATCATAGTATATCATAGTATATCATAGTATAGCCTGGTATAGTCTATATTATAGTAAATATAGTATATTATATTATATTGTAGTGGTCCAGTGGTGTACGGATGTCTGGCTGTCCCGGATGTGCTGGGGCGGATTGAGTCACCCGCCTGCCGGAGGTCCGCCACTGGTCACGTGTTCTCTATACTATACTATAATACACTATAATACACTATAATATAATATAATGGACTAGTACTTAAATATGGCTTGATTTCATTGATTTCAACTACTTATTGGTAATTCATTAAAATCCCACAAACATGACACCATCAATTTCAGAAGTGTTGCCAATCCCAGTCCAATTGCCAACATATCATCGTTCATATACAAGTAGAACTAACAATCACTTGTTAATTGGGGGTGGTGTAGCATATTATGTGTAAATTAAGTGCGTGTTACCCGGATCACTCTCAATAGACTACTCAAATTAAATATCGTGACTTCATTAGATAAGAAGAATTATACCTATGACTAAATCACATTCGTGTCAAGTATGCAGTTTTTTCTCATTATATTGGGACTTACTGATAGATTAGGTGCACTAGAACCACCATAGTTGACGTAATATAATAAATTTCACTTTATGAACCTTGATAAAGCTAAGTCCTTTTGACCTTTGCCAACTGCTTGCGAATTGCAACTAAAATTAATTCAAACTTAGATTTGTGATGTTTTTACATTTTCGACTAAATAATTATATTTTATTGCAAGTAACCACTTATACATTAGTACACATTGAAATAAATTGAACTGTCAATTTCTTCTTTGTCTCTCTTTTTGGTGTCTTTCATGGTTGATTTTGCAATAATATACTTTCAATGTATATTAACAATACATATCTAAAGGTCATCTCTTCAATAACGAACTATGAGATTAACAAACTAAGATTCATATCTTATGAATAACAAAAAGATTTTCTTCTGATAAAAAAGGGTTGAAATCCTTCATGATTAACAAATTTCAATTTAATGTATGAAAGTATGACAAGATTGACTGAATCGATAATAAAATACCCTAAATATATGTAATTAAACGTAGTTGTGGTCTACCACTTATATTCAAATTATCAAATAAACTTAATTTAGTTGACCGTATAAAACTCTATCAAAGCAGTGTCATCGATAGCAGTGTCATCGATAGCAGTGTCATCGATAGCAGTACCATATATAGTAGTACCATCGATAGCAGAAAAAGTATCAGATTTATATTCTGATGATTGAATTAATTCATTTGACCTATCATTCACCATTCTAGAACAATTTTATGCTTTCTACGTTTGTTGTGTATAATTTCTGGTTAATCGATTTTTACTATGAAAATTGTAAATTCGAATCAATAATTTTTAAGAGTATAAATTTGGTTGTAACGTATTTAGTGACACTTTGAAATTATTTACGAATCATGTCATAGTTTAACAGTATAAACGAGTGGGTTATATTATCATATACCTACAATAAAACTTAAAACACTTAGTATTGATGAATAATTCATCTTACCTTAAACAAGATACTTCAAGAGGTTGAAATTGCATTTCCTCCTCTATTTAAAGACAAATTAAATCATTCTCCATATTCAATTAAAACAAAGAAAAAAAATGAACAAAAAACACAAGAAACCAAGAAAAGGATACCCAACCCGATATTTTGAGAGCCATCAATGTAATTATACAGGTGATCATACGTGAAATAGTTCGGTATCCCAGAGGTTTAGTGTTTAGAGCGTAGCTTAAAGAAAAGGCACCCATACACAGAAGCACCACCATTAACAATATCAAGAATATTGTTAGGTCAGAAGTCTTATCTTTATTGATTTGATCAAAAATTGCACTCAGCCAGTTTAGGAGATATGAATTGAACATGAAAATCGAAAACACGGCTATAAAGCAAAAGATTACATATATGAACTGTAAAATTAAATGTTTGTCCCCACTCCAGATAATGATATTGTAAGAAGCATCGATATGTGGAGGCGCAAAGTCATGATCTTCCAATTGTTTAATGAATATTTTAGATTTTTCCCATCTTATTTCACGAATGAAATTAATAACAAAAATAACAAAGAACAAAGAGAACGAGATCCATTTCATGAAAATAAGAGCTATCAGCGTAACTATACAGGCAATTGTACTTGAAATAGCTAGCTTTCGTGACCTTATAAATTCTTCACCAAAGGAATGATATCCCTGAAGTTTAGTGTTTAGAACGATGTATGAACAATGAGCACTCAAAGGCAGAATAGGTATCATTGTCAACATGTAAAGGCATTCTTTGAACCCAGAAGTTCTGTCTTCATTGATTTGATCAATAGTTGCATTAAACCAATTTTGGAGAATTGAATTGTATAAGAAAATTAAAGACATGGTTATTATGGAAACAATTTGACGTATGAACATCAGTAAATCTTTATTTTTGTGGAAAAATTCTTTGGCCAAACTCAAGATAGTAATATTGGAAGAAGCATCGCTAAGTGGTTGAGCCGCATGGTCATGATCTTGACCACGATGGGGGACGGTGACCGGAATATTAAGCTCATTCTGGATTTTGTTCTCTTCTGAATTGGAAAGTTGCATGATAATGTAGAGTTTTTTTTGATAATTGATGAACCAAATTTTTATAATAATTCATGTCAATGTATCCCTTTTTATAGGGGAAAATATCAAAATGATAGTTTCAACTGTATGCACAACAATTTCGTTGAAGTTTCCTATACGGTATACACTTGAAAAGTAATCGCATAAACACAGTTGCTAAAGTTTTTCAAAATATGTTCCAAAATGTCGCCTTTTCCAAAATCGAGACATTATTTCTCATAATGTCATAAACCTTTTAGTTGGGGGAAAATGTCGCACTGCCTGTAACTCTATGCTATTTTTTATAAATAAGAAGTTCAATTTTACCAAACACTCGAAGATCTGTAATTATTGAAATTAGAGACCTCAACTCAAGATGGATATATCGATGGCGGTGATACTTTCGATGAATGCAACTCTGACTTTCATATGTCATTCGAAATACATAGATTAGATAATTTATATATGTATAATGACCATTGAGGCGACTAATTTGAAGATAGGAATACACAAGACGATGAAAGTAACTCAATGGAAGTGATCATTGAGCAGCAGAAGCATATAAATTTACGGATCTGAATAAGAAGGAACATATTAGATATAGAACTAATTATGAATCAGTGAAACTCATCTTTAGTGAGAAGATGTATTGGAGCTGGGTGAGAATATTCTCAAAGATATGCAGCAAATTAGGCAGCAAATAAAAGTCAACCTTCTAAATGGTTCTAAAAGATCCTATCTCTGAATATGAGGAGGTAACCCACTTGAATAATTTAGCACGGAGCGCAAAAACATTATTTCGTACTGGTGGAATTAGTGAATATACCCAATGATATACAAATCTCATCTTCTATAACAATCAGTATTCGTTTATATTTATTTCATCAACATATGTTGTATCGATGTTCATGTATTTAATTCATCAATAATTTTTCAAATCATTTGTAAAACATACTTAATGTTTAATAAGTGATGATTTTGCAATTTTTTATTCTTAATTGCGAAATCACGCATGGTAGCATATATGATTGATATTTCAATGAAAGTATTATATACTATTCCATAGTATCATGTAGTATCACATGGTATTATGTGGTATCACTCATTATACACTGATAGTTGTAGTATAGCATAGTATGATGTATGTATGGTATAGCATAATATGATGTATAGTAAAGTGATAAGGTAAAGGGTGTACGGGTGGTGTACAGGTGGGATTGTGTAGTGAACGTGTATCACTCCAGCAATTATCAATTTTCAATTATCCAAATCGAGAGACAGAGAAAGTGGGTGTGTGAATACCAATATTCTGACTACCCTTTATCAATAATCAATCAATTAATTAAATTATCAAAACCAAAACAATTAGCTAATTAATCTTAAACTTATTATTATAATCATCTATACCAATCGTGACATTTCATTTCATTGGGTGATTATTTAAAATTTAATTTCTCACCCACCCCGCCCGTTACTGGTAAGTTGTTATCTTTCATCCTAAGAAATTAGAATCCCCGCCAATTCAATTTAGCCCCTTACTTTTATCAATATACCTTGATATTATAATAAATCATTGAAATATATCAAGTTCATTTGGTAAGATTTACCCTATTACATTGTTTACATCAATAAATAATTTAATTTCATATCCAAGTATCAAAATATCTAATTTAATATCCAAGTTTCAAAATATTCAACTTATTTCAACTTCAAATTCAAATTTAAATTCAATTTCAATCGTTGATAAATTGTAATAATAATTTAATTTAATTTAATCACCTAAAATAATACATGGTGGGCTAAAATTAATTAATTTTTTTTACAGTATTCAATAAATATTTTGGAATTCTACCATAATCCTACCATAATTCCTTTTATTTTTTTATTCCTTCTTTTTCCCCTCCTCCAACTCCACCTACCAGCCTCTAATCTGTCACCAAATCAAATATCAAATATTAAACATCAAATATCGAATAATCCTTTAAATACATTTGTGGTGTATTAATTTCCTTTTTTCGATTCCTAAATTAAAGTAATTCAAATTTTTTTTCTACTTTACATTTGAATTTGAATTTTTTATTAATATTTTTCATTTTTATTAATATCAATTTGGCTTTCTTTCATTTCTATTAATTTATCATAATTTTGATTAATCAGTGTATTTTTTACTTTTACTTGCTATCATTGTAATTCATTTATTGAATTGCAATTATTTCTTACGGTTTTTTTTTTTTCCCCACTTTATCTTCACCAAATTGAATTTGATTGACTACGGGTAGTTCAATCATATTTTATTTCAAGTGTGCTCACATTTAGTGTGTTCTTTATAATCATTGATCCATTTTATTTCTTAATTTTGGGTACTTCTTTTTCCATTTCTAATTCCGGTTGACATTATTATTCATAATTTATTTTAATTCTTTGATTAAACTTCTTTTTAATCATATTCATTCACTTAATTAAACCTTGTTGAACCTTTTTATTTCTGTTTCCTTCCTTGAATTGAATCATTAACAAAAAAATTCATCGATTCATCAATTTATTAATTCAATTTAATTCCCATTTCATTTCAATTTCAATTTTGATATTTATTTTCACTTCGGATAATACTTTTAAAAATGTCTTTAATTACAAATAGAAAAAGACCAAGAGGTTTTAGTGAAACTTTTGATAATTCAAATCAAAAGACAAATCTTGGAGATTCAAATAATTCAAATAATAATTTATTAAATAATGATAAAAAAATTCAAACAAATTCAACAACAAATTTAAATAATAATGGTAATGATAATAATGGTAATAATAAAAACGGAGGTAGTTTATTCGATAATATATCATCATCATCAAGTTCAACTTATAATGAATCATTAACAAATTTAAATTTAAATACATCAACATCTGATACCACGACTTTATTAACTCAAGAATCAAATAAACATAATAATATTATTGATGATGATGTTTATATAATTGATGATGATGATGAAGAAGAAGATGATGATGACGTTATAATAATTGAAGAACGACAAATTAATCCTCCATTATCAAATATAAATAAAACAAGAAGAAATAATTCTGATTCAATATTATTTTATGATAATGAATCATTTAATGCTTATAATATGTTTAATGTTAATAAAGTATCAACCAATAATAATACCAATTTTATTAATGAATTTAATGAAAATTTTGAAATTTCAACTAATCAAATAAATAAACAAAGAACAAATTCATTACCACAATTACCTCAAGCAAAATGTTTTTATAATAAAATCCCCACTACTCATATAATGCAATATGAAAAATTAGGAGAAATTAGAACAAGTATAATACCTCATAAATTAAATTTACCTCATTGTGATGATAATGAAGGTCATTATATTATAAAAATTGGAGATTTATTTGCTAATAGATTTTTAATTACAAAATTATTAGGACAAGGAACATTTGGTAAAGTAATTGAATGTTTTGATAAAATAAATCGAGAAACTGTTGCCATTAAAATTATTAGAAATATTCCAAAATATAGAGATGCTGCAAAAATTGAATTAAGAATTTTATCAACATTAAAAAAATTTGATAATGAAAATAAAAATCATTGTATTCATTTAAGAGAATGTTTTGATTTTAGAGGTCATATTTGTATTGTTACAGATTTATTAAAAATTTCATTATATGATTTTCTTGAAAATAATAAATTTATTCCTTATCCTGGTAGTCATATTCAAGCAATTCTGAAACAATTAATTAGATCAATTACATTTTTACATGATTTAAATTTAATTCATACTGATTTAAAACCTGAAAATATTTTATTACATGATGATTCATTTATAATTAAAAAAATTATAAGTAAATCAATTAAATCAAGTTATAAACAATTAAATCAACATGATCAATTACAATCACAATCACAATCTCAACAACAAAATAATAAAATACGAGAAAAATTAAATAATACAAAAATTTTAATTAATCCATTAATTCAAATAATTGATTTTGGTAGTGCAATATTTAATGATGAATATCATTCATCAATTGTAAGTACCAGACATTATCGAGCACCAGAAATAGTGTTAGGAATTGGATGGCTGTTTGAATGTGATATGTGGTCAATTGGATGTATTTTGGTTGAATTAATAATTGGTGAACCATTATTTAGAACTCATGATAATTTAGAACATTTAGCTATGATTGAAAAAATTTGTGGATATAAAATAAATAAATCAATGATTAAATTACTGAAATTAAAGGAAAATGAATGTGGATTAAAATATTTTACCAATGAATATGAAAAGGATGATGATGATGATGATGATGAAGATGAAGAAAATGATGAAGATGATGATGAAGATGTTATAATTGATGATGAATTAAATTCAGATGATTCTCTCACACTTTTATTCCCCACTAAATCAACTCCACAAAGATTTATTGATAATGTTAATTTATTATCAAGAATTGATTTATTTATAAGTAAAAAAATTGGACTTGATATAAATTTTAATTATTCATTAAATGAAAATTTTAAACGAAATAATAATATTATAAATTTTGGTAATTTTACATTTTGGTGGTTTTTAATTGATTTATTAAAAAAATTATTTATAATTAATCCAAAGGATAGATTAACTGCGTTGGAAGCTTTGAATCATCCTTGGTTTAATTTAGGTATTGAAGATGAAGGTACATTAAATTGATGAAGCCAATCAATCAATTACCAATCAACCAATCAATTACCAATCAATCAATCAATCAATCAATCAACCTATCAAAGCAAATCTACCAAATCTACCAAATCAAACAAATCAAACAAATCAAACAAATCACCAAATCAAATCAAACCAAAGTGTTACAAACCAAATCAAACCAAAGTGTTACAAATCAACCCAAACCAAAGTGTTCCAAATCAAATCAGACCAAAGTGTTTCAAATCAAACCAAAGTGTTACAAATCAACCCAAACCAAAGTGTTCCAAATCAAATCAGACCAAAGTGTTTCAAATCAAACTGTACCAAACAAACTTAACCAAATTAAGCAAATTATACCCAATCAAATGATACCCAATCGATTTGCCATACAATGAATATACGTTATATATGAATAAACCATGATTATACCTGATAATTTCATAAAAGTAAAATAAATTTAATGTAGTATAATAAAATTAATAATTTTACATAATAATTACACCTTGTATTTATGAGTACACCTTCAATCATGAGAGTATTCATAAAATTTATCATATATGAGAACCCACGTTATTCTACATGGTTCATTATTAATTGAAAATTAAATTTGAATAAGTGATTTACTTCCCACTAATCATCAGGGTGAAATGAACGATACTCTACTTGATGAAATGGTGATTTAAAATATTGTCACATAATGTGATAAGATTATTGGGAATTATCGCTCTGGAATTAACTATAATTCATTCTTCATCCCTTAAATCGTTGATTCTCTTCTCCCTTTAAATCATGTCCCTTCTTCTTCTCTTTAGATCGTTAATTTCAGAGCGTTCTTCTTCTCTAGATCGTTAATCCCATCGCTATCGCTCTGAAATTAACTCTTGTCCCTTCTTCTCTTTAGATCGTTAATTTCAGAGCGTTCTTCTTCTCTAGATCGTTAATTTCAGAGCGTTCTTCTTCTCTTTAGATCGTTCATCCCATAGCTATCGCCCTGAAATTAACTCTTGTCCCTTCTTCTTCTCTAGATCGTTAATTTCAGAGCGTTCTTCTTCTCTAGATCGTTAATTTCAGAGCGTTCTTCTTCTCTTTAGATCGTTAATCCCATCGCTCACGCTCTGAAATTAACTCTTGTCCCTTCTTCTTCTCTAGAACGCTGACAAAATTTCAAAATCAAAATCAAAATCAAAATCATTAATGAACGGGAGTTCAGGGAGTGAAGTAAGATTTTGTTGGATGTTGATCATTGAATAAGATTGTTTGATATTGAAAGCTAATATAAGCTTTTAATTCGTGTTATAAAAAGTTCATTAATAAAAATGGAGTAAAAGTAATCAAGAGTAATATTTATAATTGTGTACTCAAAGTAAGTTACATTAATATTGTGATATGCAAATCAAAGTAGTTTATAATTGTATAACAAGATGACTCAAAGTAAGTTACAATAATATTGTGATAACAAGATGACTCAAAGTAGCTTATAATAATCAAAAGATAAAATAAAATATAATTAAAATTAAAACTACCTTTGGGGCTAATCAATAATATAAGATCAAGATATGATAATCATAATAAATTACAATAATCAAGTATATTGTGATGAGATGTAGAATCATAGTAACTTACACAAAATAATGATATTTTGATTATGACATGTAAAATTATTTGATAAAGAGATTTAAAATCATAGTAAACTTAAAGTAACTTAAAATAATCAAATATATTTAATAAACAAGATATATCATAGTTTATGAAAAACAATTATATGACCTAACCATAATATTGATATTATTGTTTTGAAAAATATTACTTCTTATACGAATAGAATATTTTGATTATAAGATGTAAAAATTAATTTAGTTTAAAGTGACTCTTCTTCTTGTTCTCTAGATCGTTAATCCCATCGCTATCGCTCTGAAATTAACTCTTGTCTCTAGATCGTTAATCCCATCGCTATCGCTCTGAAATTAACTCTTGTCTCTAGATCGTTAATCCCATCGCTATCGCTCTGAAATTAACTCTTGTCCCTTCTTCTTCTCTAGATCGTTAATCCCATCGCTATCGCTCTGGAATTAACTCTGGTCTCTAGATAGTTAATCCCATCGCTATCGCTCTGAAATTAACTCTGGTCTCTAGCAAAAACAAAAACAAGATTCAAGATTCAAGAATCAAAAATCATAGTAACTTATACTAAATAAGAATATTTTGATTATAAGATGTAAAAATTAATTTAGTTTAAAGTGATTGAGATATAAAATGATATTAGTTTGTAATAATAAGTGTATGAACTTATCACAATTAAAAAATTGATATTATTGGTGTTATACATATTACCTCTTATACGGATAGAATATAGATTAATTTAATATACTTATTTAAAATGAGATATAAAATCATGAAATTATAAAATTTCTCAGGTATCATAATACTGATAAATTAATGATTAAGAATCTTATTATTGTTTAACATGAGATGTATAATAGTAATTTATAATAATCAAAAACATTGTGATGATACGTAAAATAATAGTTTATAAAAATTAAGAATACTGTGGAAGAATACTAAATTCATAACTATTCAAAAATGAGTGTATAATAATTCACATTATCGATGAGGATTTTTTACAACACACTTGATTTACGGGAATAATAATGTGTAATCACCACACATTTGACAATGATAATCATTTGATTATATTAACCATAGTATAAACCTTTCTTTAGATAAGCTTGAACCTGAACCTGAACTTGAACTCAAACTTGAACTCAAACTTGAACTTGGGGGACAATTCATTTTTAACCTTATGTATATGCGGCATCATTTTTCTTGATTATACTATCTTATTATATTTCGTAATTGATTATGTATTATGTATTATATCCTTATCATTAGCTTATCATTAGCTTATCATTAGCTTATCATTAGCTTATGAAGTGGTACCAAATACTTTATCATGTGGCTGATGCTGATGTATCTAATGATTAGAGTGTATATGATATTTATTTAGGTTGTATTTGAAATATACTCAATTTTTTTTGCAACAGCTGAGTCTTATGTAGTTAATATTGTGAATTAATTATATGAGTTTTATTATATAAATAGTTAATAAATGTTAGTAAACCCAATTTAAATTATTGAAAATTTAAATTGAAAATTGAAATTGAAAATTGAAATTGAAAATTGAAATTGAAATTGAAGGTGGTAAGTTAAGATATCCATACTTAAGTATAATTTGAATTTAATTCATTAAAGCACATAACTCCCGTTTAAGCTCCCCTCATACAATGAACAAGTACACCGCTGTATTTTATGGTGTAGTGTGAATCTATACTACTAGTATATATTATTATATAGTAGATCCCTTTTAAACTAGTATAATCAATTATCAAGGTATAACTGCGTTACTAAATTCTGGGAGTATTAGAGTATTAAAGTATTGGAGTATTAAAGTATTACAATATTACAGTATTACAGTATTACAGTAGTAGAGTATTTGAGTAGAGTATACAGTAGTAGAGTATATCAAGATGTTATGTAATAGTTGAAAAATGTTCAATGACAGTCAAAGTTTACAACAATCATAATAATATAAATGTCAATATTTAACATCATAATTCATAATATCGTAGTTCACTAAATATTATATAAAATGGTATATATTAAAGGCGGATAAACTTTATAGGAGGATAAGATATTTTTTAAAATAATCCATTACATATACTTATAAATTAATATAAGACACAATGTAGTAAATAATATTGGGTTAACTTGAACTTAATGTATATCATTAAGACTAATCAATGCACAGAGTATTTCAACGTAGTATATTATGGCTTTTAGATTTAATTATATGCTGAAACCTGAGTATAACATAATTACGAACAATACATTAATATATGTATTAATATATGATTATATGATGGTAAATGTAATAATGTAAATCATGAATGAAAAGGGGAATATTCATATTTGAAACCACAAAATTTTATTCATTTCTTGTGTTTCTTTTCCATTTACGATATATGATGAGATGGAATATATGTATGTGTTATATACGGCAATCCGATGAATAAGAATGATATAATATAAGAAAAAGAAAAAGAAAAAGAAAGTAAAAACGATAATATAATATATGGTATGCACGGTTAATTAGTATTAGTATTAGTATAGTATAGTATTAGTATTAGTATTAGATTATTAGATGCATATATTATATAATATATTATATTATGGAGGTCTAGCCCTTTCCTTGCTCTTTGGTTAGACACACGACCACCCCTTCCTGCACACACGACCCCTCCTTTTATGACACACACACATCCGTACACCACAAGACACAACCGAGTGTAAAACATACTGCATATAGCATATGTGTGTGTGTGTGCATCTACCAGGTGTGTGTGCCTGCTAATTAGTAGCCCTTAATTGGATTTGATATTAAGCAATCCATGATTGTCTTATTTAACACTTGTTGTATTATAGAATAGACCAATTGATAAATAAACATATCTACTTCTCCATCACCGTGTATTATATCACTTCCAGTCCACCAGTAAACATTTACATCATACCCACACACCACTACCCTACATATATACATATATACATATATACATATATACATACATACAGATGACCTATCCTACCATGTAGTATCATAGTATATCATATATCATAGTATATCATAGTAATATAGTATAATATGGTGTGGTGTGGTCCAGACTGAAGAATAGACCGTTGTTGTATGCAGGGAGCCCACCGCCAAATCTGCTCATTTAACCCGATCTGTCATACAATTGAATATTATAGCGTAAGCTATAATATGAGATATACCATACTATACCATACTATACCATACTATACCATACTATACCATACTATACCATTCTATACCATTCTATTCTTTCTATCTGATTCCCTGCTAGATCACATTTGTGTATGCTTGTGTAGTTGTACATCTTGTTAATTTCACCTGTTTGTCTTGTTTTGTTTTGGTTTGGGATGGTTTGGGCCGTGTGTTCAATGTTCCCTTTTCGGCACTTTCCTTTGTCTCATATGTGTCTTTTTCTCTTCTTCGCTCGGGGCTTCTTTCTATTGATTATTTATTATTTTGTATCTGTTTTTTTTTCTGTTTTCATCATTTTCTTTCTTTTTTTTTTTCTCTTTTCTCTTTCTTTTTTTGACTTTTTCTCTTTCTCTTTTTTCACTTTCTGGTTTCTGTTTTGCCATTGCCTCTTTCAATGTTTATATATTTATACTTTTCAATTTGCTTAATTACTTTAATTCTGTATTCTTCTTTTTCTCTTTCTTCTCTCTTTTCCCCAACGAATCCTACTTTCATTCATTCCCAACTATAGTCTTTCCTTTACTTAGTCTTTCCTTTACTTAGTCATATAATCGTTCAACCTATACATTCTTTTATATTATATCCCTCAATCATGAAATCGGTTTCAATTATCTCTCTTTTAGCCCTTGCTTCAACCTCGTTGGCTGCTCCTTTAGAACATCAACATCATCAACATAATCAACATAAAAGAGCCGTTGTTACTCAAGTTGTTTACGTTGATTCAAATGGTTCTCCAATCACTCCTTCTTTAAGTGCCAGTGCCACTGGTTCAAAAGTAACCACCTCCGTTGATTTAGCTTCTGCTGCTTCTTCCGTTATTTCTTTAGTCACTGATGAATCTTCTTCGAGTGAAACTGAAGCTGCTACCTCTACTGCTGACGATGAATCCTCTTCAACTTCTTCTGAATTCGATTCTGAATCTTCTTCTACCTCCACTGGTTCTTCTTCCGGCTCCTCTTCAATCTCCGGTGATTTATCCGCCTTTGAAGATCCATCTGAAGATTTTGAAGATGGTAAACATGATTGTGATACTCTTCCAACCGGTCAAGGTGTTATTGCCATTGATTGGATTTCAAGTCTTAACGGTGGTTATTCATCAATCATGAATGAAGATGGTGATACCTCTTCTACTTGTAAAGATGGTTACTATTGTTCTTATGCTTGTCAAGCTGGTATGTCTAAAACTCAATGGCCCGATGATCAACCATCAAATGGTATTTCCGTAGGTGGATTATACTGTAAAAATGGTAAATTATATAAATCAAATTCAAATGAATCAAAATTATGTTCTTGGGGTAAAAAAACTGCTAATTTTAAATCAAAATTAAGTAAAGATGTTGCTATTTGTAGAACTGATTATCCTGGTTCAGAAAATATGAATATTCCAACTTTATTACAAGCTGGTAAAACTGCTCCTGCTTCTGTGGTTGATTCTTCTTCTTATTATACTTGGAAAGGTGGTAAAACTTCAACTCAATATTATGTTAATAATGCTGGTGTTTCAATTGAAGATGGTTGTATTTGGGGTACCGATGGTTCAGGTATTGGTAATTGGGCTCCTGTTGTTTTAGGGGCTGGTGTTACTGATGGTAAAACTTATTTATCATTAATTCCAAATCCAAATAATAAAGATAGTCCAAATTATTCCATTAAAATCGTGGGTGATGATGATGCTGAAGTTAATGGTGATTGTTCTTATATTGATGGTGATTATACTGGTGGTAATGGTAGTGATGGTTGTACTGTTACTGTTTCAAGTGGTACCGCAAACTTTGTCTTCTATTAAACCCACCCACACCTACCACGTACCACAATCCTTACAATTAGTTAATATTTGGTTGTGGTCTTTTTGGTTTCTACTTTATATTTTCATCTTCGTTTACTTAAATATTATCAAATTAAACAAATCTCACAACAATGATTGATTTAATTTGATAATATTGAATTTTTGTATTTAATACCCCATCATAAAATTATGATGTATCAATATCAATTATTAATATTATTATTATTATTTATTAATTAATTGATTTTATTTTTATATTTTTGTATTAATTAATTATTTTATTTTATTTTATTTTATTTTATTTTATTTTACTGAATTTTTTCTTATATTGTTTTCAAAAAATAAATTTATATTAATTTTTATATCGATAGTTGTAAGTGTACCTGATTTTTGATTATTCGATTATTCCTTCAACTAACAAGAGTTATCTGTCGACTAACAAGAGTTAAGAGTGAACAGTTAACGAAGAACAGTTATCTGTCGACTAACAAGAGTTAAGAGTGAATGAAATGAACAGTTAATGAAGAAGAGTCAATTGTGAACTAACAAGAGTTAAGAGTGAACTATGAACGAAGAACAGTTATCTGTCGAACAAGAGTTAACTGTGAATGAAATGAACAGTTAATGAAGAACAGTTAAGTTTCAACTAACAAGATTTAAGAGTGAACTTTTAACTAACAAGAATTAACTGTGAATGAAATGAACAGTTAACGAAGAAGAGTCAATTGTCAACTAACAAGAGTCTATTGTGAACTAACAAGAGTTAAGAGTGAACTTTCAACTAATAAGAGTTAACTGGGAATGAAATGAACAGTTAACGAAAAGAGTCAATTGTGAACTAACAAGAGTTATCTGTCGACTAACAAGAGTTAACTGTGAATGAAATAAACAGTTAACGAAGAAGAGTCAATTGTGAACTAACAAGAGTTAAGAGTGAATTATGAACGAAGAACAGTTATCTGTCGACTAACAAGAGTTAACTCAATTGTGAACTAACAAGAGTCAATTGTGAACTAACAAGAGTTAAGAGTGAACTATGAACGAAGAACAGTTATCTGTCGAACAAGAGTTAAGAGTGAACTTTCAACTAACAAGAGTTAACTGTGAATGAAATGAACAGTTAATGAAGAAGAGTCAATTGTCAACTAACAAGAGTCTATTGTGAACTAACAAGAGTTAAGAGTGAACTATGAACGAAGAACAGTTATCTGTCGAACAAGAGTTAAGAGTGAACTTTCAACTAACAAGAGTTAACTGTGAATGAAATGAACAGTTAACGAAGAAGAGTCAATTGTGAACTAACAAGAGTTAAGAGTGAACTATGAACGAAGAACAGTTATCTGTCGAACAAGATTTAAGAGTGAACTTTCAACTAACAAGAGTTAACTGTTAGTGAAATGAACAGTTAATGAAGAAGAGTCAATTGTGAACTAACAAGAGTTAAGAGTGAACAGTTATCTGTCGACTAACAAGAGTTAAGAGTGAATGAAATGAACAGTTAACGAAAAGAGTCAATTGTCAACTAACAAGAGTTAAGAGTGAACTTTCAACTAACAAGAGTTCACTGTGAATGAAATGAACAGTTAATGAAGAAGAGTCAATTGTGAACTAACAAGAGTTAAGAGTGAACTTTTAACTAACAAGAGTTAACTGTGAATGAAATGAACAGTTAATGAAGAAGAGTCAATTGTGAACTAACAAGAGTTAAGAGTGAACTTTTAACTAACAAGAGTTAACTGTTCATTTCATTCACAGTTAACGAAGAACAGTTATCTGTCGACTAACAAGAGTTAAGAGTGAATGAAATGAACAGTTAACGAAAAGAGTCAATTGTCAACTAACAAGAGTTAAGAGTGAACTTTCAACTAACAAGAGTTCACTGTGAATGAAATGAACAGTTAATGAAGAAGAGTCAATTGTCAACTAACAAGAGTCTATTGTGAACTAACAAGAGTTAAGAGTGAACTATGAACGAAGAACAGTTATCTGTCGAACAAGAGTTAACTGTTCATTTCATTCACAGTTAACGAAGAACAGTTATCTGTTGACTAACAAGAGTTGACTGTGAATGATGAACGAAGAACAGTTATCTGTCGACTAACAAGAGTTTAGAGTGAACTTTCAACTAACAAGAGTTAACTGTTCATTTCATTCACAGTTAACGAAGAACAGTTATCTGTCGACTAACAAGAGTTGACTGTTCACTTCATTCACAGTTATCGAAGAAGAGGAAATTGTTTTCTTTTGGTTCCTCGTAATGATTGTATATTCAATTGTTTAGTTTCATGTTTATTTGATTGAGAGATGAGAGAGAAATTAAACATATCAGTACAACATATCATTGATTATCATTGATTATCATTGGTTAGTATCAATAAAACATAGCTTTATCACTGATATCATTGATTAATATCATGTCTATATTACACCTTTATCTGATTCATTTCTTATCGCTATTGGTATTTGAATCTTCATTGAATTTTAATAGTCAGGTCATTGTTTTAGTAGCACCAGAAGTTATCAATTCCCCCACCTTTCTGATGACGTTAAATTTTCTTTTACCTCCTCATGATGACTGTATATTCAAATTGAGAGATATGAGAGATACATTATTAAAGATTATTGTTAAATTCAATCATTACATATCATTAAACATATTATTAAACATATCATTAAACATATCATTAAACATATTATAAACATATCACTCAACATATCATTGTTTAGTTGTAAAGATAAGTAGGTAGGAATTGCTTAGTATACTTAGATGAATTGGCAATATAGGATTTATGGGTATGTTCGATTAGTTTCATTGATTAGTATCAGTACAATGAAAGTTAATAGCGGAATAATATTCATACTTTATCAAGTGGTTACCCCGTTTAATGTAATAACCTGCTTAAATCGTTGCTTTAATATTGTAAGTCCTACACTATATAACATTAATATTAAATTATTGTTCAACTCTGTTCAGTGTATTTAGTATAGTCCAATTCAATTCATGAAATTATAACCTGGTTAAATCATTGTGCTATATTGTAGGTTTAATCATAGTCACCACCACCCCACTCAAAATAAATGTCTAACTATGTCATAGATTTGATTAAATTTATTAGGGATAACCAATTTGTTGAAGTTTTTATTCGCATGATTATTTACTTGCAGCCATATTTGTGCTTTCACAACTCAATACATGTACCATGATATTGAAACTACTAAAACTTTCTCCAAGTAATCTATCTATAAAGTGCTCATTGATTAGGACTAAGGTAGGCTAATTATCCTTTCGAGTTGTAAATTGTAAATTATAACCTTTACAATCTCGCATATCAACGCATATAAGGAAATCATAGGTATATAAAATCAAATCAAAAGACTCATGTTCTCCACATCTTGATTCATAATATCATATTGCGTCTGGCTTCTACTTTTTAAACTCCATTAACTTGGTCTTATACTAGTCTTATAGTTGTTTTACATCTCAGTATGAATCTCATAACTAGAACAAGGCCTTCTCTTAAAGTTCAAAGACTAGATAGTCACATAAAACAAATTGTAAATGAATTACCATGTGTTGAATCGAAATTAACCTTACTACAAGCTACTCATTTTGAAGAAGATTTCCCCCAATAATAGACACACCACTTTCTGAAGATGAAGAAAGAGAAGCGGAATATATTTATAAAGATATAGATGATGCTTGTGAACTAACCACAATAGATGCTGACAAACTAACCACACTTATTCAGAGGTATCTATATAAGTTACATAAAAGAAAGTCACACATCACCCTCATTGATAATAGCTAAGACCTCGATGGCTATGACTATTTCTCGCTCAAGAATTGATTCCGGAGAAATCTTAGTGAGTCAACTTCAGCACCACTCTTAATACCCATAGTGTATCGATTCCTACTGCTTTGAAAGATGGTTTTGAAGATGCCACTAGAGATGTTATCTATATCATGGATTCTAGTGAGTCTAAAATTTACTATGATATACAACCTATCTCCAATAATTCACTAAACTATCTCATCAATCCCATGCTCGAAGATTTGTTTACAGCGTTTGCGCATGAGGCTGAATGTGTTTCAACTAATATGATGACACCTAGAAATCGGAAGTTTAGTTGGCCTGTCGAATGCAAAACGGTGACTATATCTTCTAAATCCGACGTGAGGTACCTTTTCCTTGACGTTTTTACCTTTCAATTAACTGAAATCTTAGAACCCTTTGGAGTTGAATTCAAAGATTGTTTAGGAATTCAAAGTCAATGTGAAAATTAACAAATAATTGATATTGATTAACATGCTAGGGAAAGAATTATTTTTTTCGTTGAAACAGTAAATTTTGATTTGGATGAGCTTATAATTAATGGAGAAATCAATTTCAATAACTTTCAATTTAAAAAATTAATGAAAAAATGTATCACCAAATTAATCACCTGTGAGATTGATTGTTTCATGTTAAGTAACGTTGAAACAACAATATTATTCAAATTAAAACTGCGGTGCGTGTTCTATGAAAAGGATAATACAGAAGAGGAAAATGAAGAAGTTGCCGATTTTGCAGCTGTTGAATTTGAACACAAAATTATCAAAATTACTGATAGACATTATACGGTTCAAGGTGTGTTAATGGCAGTACTTTATTATCTTGCTAACCTTAGTGAAATCGAAATAAAAAAATCAAAAACAAAGCTTGAGATGTGGAAAAACGTTTTATTGAAGCCATTGAAAGATGTATTAGCAGAAAAAACGCAGTTTTATCAAACTAAAGGAGTTGAGGAAAGTCAATATTTGACACATTTGCAATCTGAAAATTTTAGAGAAACAATGATTGTAAGATGTACGGATTGGGATCAAATCAAATTATTGCAGGACAAACATGATAAGATTCAAATTCTATCAACTACATATGGAGTTATTTGTCTGTATTGTCCAGACTTGAAAGAAAGGATTAGCGCAGACTTGAAAGATGAAGAGAGAGTTGTCATCAAATTGTGTGATCGGATTCCTTGGAAGATTGGTACGAACGATATAGAAAGAGAATTGAATATGGA
Organism: Soucietia sequanensis; assembly: GCA_030557975.1. Taxonomy (NCBI): domain Eukaryota; kingdom Fungi; phylum Ascomycota; class Pichiomycetes; order Serinales; family Metschnikowiaceae; genus Soucietia; species Soucietia sequanensis. The sequence continues at coordinate 306,318 of JANIJN010000004.1, forward strand.
ACCTTAGACAATTTTAAAGACGATCAAATTGATGAATATTTTAGTGAGATTGATCGTTACAAAAGAATTGATATTCACAATCAAAGCCATCCTGAAAAAAGGTCAAGACTTCCAGAACTTTACGATTATGGACTGATTTGTTTCGTCGACGAAAAGTACTGTAAATATGGAGGCTTTTATATTATGGTGTCATGTATTGAAGAAGAATATATAAGACGAGCAACCATTAAAGAAGGCTATTACGAAGATAGGTGGATCACTTCTTACTCATATTGAAATGGAAAAAAGGGATCTCAAAATTTGAAATTTAGGTCATAAGTTAGGTATTGGTGATTGTAAATGATCAAGATTTGGATCAATAAAGTATTCGAAAAATTTCATACTTTACTTTGTCTTAAGTTAAGTAATACCCCTGTAACCTTTTTTTTTTTGTCTTGTTTATATACTTGATTTGTAAATCTTTCACCTTACTTTCAAACAATATTATATTGTAAATGTATGAAAAAGGAGGTGTAATATACGCCAAATTCTTATTTTCTCTTTCAGTATAAATTAAAAGCTCATTATGAACCACGTTAATTTGTCTTGATTTGATAACGTACCTTATTCAAAAAATGAAAAAAAAAAAAAAAAAAAGACAATGTGGTTTGAATATCTAAATTATGAGTTACATCGCCTTTTCAAAGAAAGACAATTCATATCTCATGATATAACGATACTGTAATTGAATTGATAGTGAAGCGATCAATCAATTACATCATACACCTCCTGGTATACATCAGAGTTTATCACAAGTGTTATTGTTTTGATGTACTTATTGATTAACCAACTATTTCACCAAACAAGGTATTAATATTTTTACTAAACTTGGTTGATTCAAATGTACTTTGACATTCTTCCTCTTACTACCGTTTACATATATTTACATAATCAACATAGCATTGATAAATATTTCTCAATTGTGATGTATATTATTACTTCACTTGAGTTTGTCTTAACTTGACGTTATGCAAAAGAAAAAAAAGAAAAACAAAATATGTTGATTGCATGATTTACTTACTTATCTTAACTCATGAGTTTCTCAGAGACTATCATGAGATGATCTAATAAGTAAAAACATAAAATACTGTATGCTTATACGAATTCTATAGAAATTTATTTTTTTTGCAACTTTATTCAACAGGTAGCTTTTGAAATAACCTTTGAATATATATTCGTAGTTGAATTATGCTGCTAGTTGAACTGAAAATGAAAAAGTAAAGTGACCATTACGCCATAATAGAAAACTTTCTAAGATAGGTTAAATGGGGTCTTTTGAGAGTGATTGATTGACAATTGGCACTTTATTAGATATTCGTTTGAGCTTTATACGGTCTTTAGTTATTTGTTGATTGCAAAAAACTTCTGCGTTGATGCTAGTATTTATTATCATTTCAATAATTATATTCATGAGCCTAATCGTGAATTAATCAACGTATATTTCCTAATCGAAATATTTCTTCATTAAATTATGATAGATGATCTTGACTTATAGCAAACTGGGATCTAATAACCTAATTCACGCTGTATTTTTCTTAAAATCTTTGAACAATCTTGTTTTTTCCTTGCATTGAAATATTCATTACTTACAACCTGATATTAACCAAATGCAACATTATAACAATAATTTACAGTCAATTCATTATTCGTTTGAAATAAATTAAATAAATCACCAATTTTTTCATCGGGAGTAGGTTGAAATGAATTTTGAATGTATAAATAAATAATTTCATTTTTTAATTTTAATTTCTTTACTAAAAATTTTGATAATGTTGAAATTGTTTGATTTGACAGAATTTTAAAATTATTTGGACTTATCTTTGGAGTTGAACCAATTGAGTGAAATTTAACTGATATTTTCATTATATTTTCATCTCTTTTCATAACCTCATTCAATGATTGAATTTGAGGAATTTTTTCTTCACTCCCTTGAATTTGGGTTTGTTGAATTTTTTGAATTTGTTGTTTTTGATTTAGTATGATTGAAGTTGATAATGGAATTTTGGGCTCAATTTGATTATTATCATCAATTACCCTATTTGACTTGATCGAATCATTCAGCGATGATGAACTAGACGAGGATAAGTCATTGGATGATGATGAATCATTTTCAGACTGAATTATACTCGACATCAATGAGACTTAGTCGTAAAATGTGAGATTTGAACCATAATTCATTAAGTCCGTATGCCGTTTTTTAAACCAAAACTCAAAAATCTAGGGAAAAAAAAAAAAAAAACCACATTTTGAAGCAAAAAGAAAATAGAATAAAATTAACGTGAATGCGTTTTGAACTAAATTTCATAGAATTTCAATCGCTAATTCATTGAATTTTAACATTTTATCAATATCATCAAATTGTGAAGTTCTAGTTTACAATTTTTTTAATTGCCATCAATTGAATTAATCGCAATTGTCTAATCTTTTACCTCAAGTTCCCCCCTCAATTAAAATAAAACTAAGTTTTCCAGGATGTCAGATATTGAAAATCAATCCGATACGAGTGAATCAACTATTGAACATCTCACATTTGATAAAGTGTTAGATGGTTTGAAAGTTGCACTTGATGACGTTTTACAAACAAAAGATTATTTGAGTTATAGTACAGTGTTAGAAATTTATTTAAGTAATCCAGAAAATTATACTAATGATCAACGTGAACAATTACTTCAATACTTATATGATGTATTAAATGAAAATAAAGAATTGACTTATGAAATTGGTTGGGATTTACCATCATTGATTATACTATATATTGATTCTGATTATGATTTCACTAAAACTTTAAGAGAAGCACCTTCAATTCATAAAGTTATGAAAATTTTTGAAACTTTAGCTTATCATGGTAATGCCAAAGAATTATTTATGAAATGTAATGAATTATTAAGTACATTGAAATTAAGTGAGCCACCAGAATTTGAAGAGGAAGAATCAATCAACACAAAATTCTTTGATGTCAAATTATTTTGTATTTTCGAATTGATTGATAGTTGTTTGAAAAAAATTAAAACTTATTATCCATCAAGATTTTTATCAATGACAATCACATCATTTATAAACTTAATCCATGAAAATGCAATTCATGATGCATCAAATACAATTTTCTTAACGAAAAGAGTCTATAATTTTGCTAGAAATTATACAAGTCCATCATTACCTGATGATTATAACGAAAAATATACTAAAGAAGAATTATCAAAGATTAAGGATGATGAAGAATATTTACAAAGAAAATTGTTGACTGCTTTTGTAACCGAATCTTTATACTTGGGTGGTAGAAATATTATTTTCGGTTATTCAGTTGATATTTTCACTTTCCTACAAGATATTAAATCAAAACAATTAAAAGATAAAATAGATTTTAGAATTCAATTACCTGTGATAGATAGACTATATGAATTATCATTAAGTTATGATTTAGAAGTTGATAAAATTTTCAAAAAATTTTTAGTTGATTCTCATACGATTTTCAAATCATTTGATTTTAACAATACATCTGAGGATGATATTAACGGAATAATTTTTGAGAAAATTGTTATTGATTATCAAGAAAATTTAAATTCAGTTATTATTGATTCTAGTAAAAGTGAAATTCGTGATTCAACTTTAGGTTGTTTACTTCTTTACACTCATCATATTTCTTCAAATCGTGATTTTAATTCAATTGATTTATCGTTTAATGATGCATTAGTTTTAACTTTAAGATGTCTCATACCCGGCTTAGTCAATAAAAAATTTTTAATAAAAGAAATGCAGGATATAATGGTTTATTGGTCGTGGTTTTCCATTCATAAACTGGGTTTAAATAATAGAAATATCGAACTTGAAATTTCAAGTATTCCTCATATTTTATTAAAAATTTATTATCAAATTTTATTATTTGTTTTAATTTCGAATCCATTTAGTCAAAATTTTAGATTTGTAACATTAACATTATTAACTAGAGTTTTAACACTTTCTCCACAAGATGTTGCATTTTCATTCATTAAGGATTCTTTACATAATTGCCCGTATGATAATTTGAAAATTGCTTTAATCAGTGTTTTGAAAGAATTGTTAACTAAAGATAAAGATAAAGAAAAAGAAAAATTAGAAGATGTATCTAAAAACTTAAATGAATTAAATATTAAAGAAGGTCGTCCTTTAACAAGACCATCTCCACCAAGTTTACCTTCTCGTGAAAACAATGTTTCATCATCGACAAAATATCTTACCCTTACTGATGCAAGAGCTGACGACATTTTTGAATTGATTGATGCTTCGATAAATGATGTCTTTATCATCAATGATGATGAAGATGATGTAAAACAGTGCAACTTACAAAAATTCGTTGGTTTATCATCATATTTGAACTTATTAATTGTAATCAAAAATGATTCAATCATAAGTAGAAGTAAGATCGATGAAATAATCAATAAAGTTGATGACTCTTGTAAAATGCTTGAAGCTGCTATCAAGAATGATGAGTCTAAAAATCGTGAATTAAATTCAATAGGAATTTTGAAAATTGCTCTTGATAGATTGAAAAAGTAATGATTTTATTTAAATGAATATTTTTATGTGATGCTTATTTTTATATTCGAAATTTATGAAATTTATGTTAATAATGTTGTTTGTTCTTGTAAATAGCAAACAAGTATTTCAGCTTTGGAAGTCATTCATACTGTGCCTTGATTGACCTTTCCTCTTGCTCCTCGTGTAAAAAGCCATTCAAGGTCTTGTTTCTCTTCCTTTGTTTCTTTATGGTAATTTTGTGGTGATATCATATCATTTTCACTTTAGATATACATATATATATATTTCTTACAAATTGAAATTAACTATCTTACATATTTTACTTTTTGTTTTTTGAAGAACTTTTCTTATTCGAGCTTAAATTATTTGTATTTCTATCATCAACTAATGGTCCCCAATAAACAAAAAATCCTTCCTTTGTTGAAGTAATTTCTTCCTCCCATTGAAGTTCTTCATCATCGATAAATGGATCTTCATAATCATATTTACCAACTTTTCTATTCATTTTAACCTCGTGTTGTCTGACTAATTGTTCTTCTGTCAATTCATCATCATCTTTCTTTTTAGCTTTATTAGATTGTGCCAATGGTGATTGATTTAACAACGGTTCTGAGTTAGATATTGGGTTTAATAAAGCTTCATTTTTCAGATCAACATCAGAAATTTTATAATTTTCATTACTATTCTCAATTTTATCTCCATTTTTTTCAGCATCCTTAGTGTTGTCATTATTATTAAGCTTTTTTCCACCATTGTTATCTCCCACTTCATCGTCGTCATCTTCTTCCATAATATCCTCATCATCATCGATCATATCATCCATTAATTCAATGGCTGACTTAGCATTAGGATGGATGACCGACCATCCATATTTATCCTCCGCCAATTTTAAAACATTTATTATAACTTCTGATTGGCCTGGTTTAGGATTTTTTGGATCCAATAGTGGTATATTTAAAGCAATTATTGGTGGTTCGTGCTTTTCTTTTTCCAATTCATTTTCTTTCTCTTGTTTTTCCTTCTCCTTCTCCTTCTCTTTCTCCTTTTCCTTCTCCTTCTCTTTCTCCTTTTCTTTCTCTTTTTCTATGTCATTTTCCTTTTCTGTATCAATTTTGTTCTCTGAAGCTTTATCTAAATCGTCTGTCGATATACTATCAGGCTCTTTGTTCAAAATATCTCTATATGCAGCTGGCTTGTCAAGTTCTATAAAATGCGGAGACGGTAAAACTATTTTGACATCCTTTGGTTTTTGTAATTTATCAGTTGTCATCGTAGGATGAATGATTAGTTTTTTTGGTTCATCTGGAATTGATGATTCAGATTTGTTCGATTGATTTTTGACGGACTTTAGTATGTCATTTATTATACCTCCTTCTGGTGTCTTCTTCTTAGATTTTGAGCCTGTTTTTTTATTATCACCTTCTGTCTTTGGCTTGGATGGAGCTTTTCTTTTTTTTGGTTCAGATGCTGATTTATTTGTGTTTATGTTTGGATTTTGATTTTGAAGTGCTTCTGGACTTTGGCTTTGACCCTGTTGCTCATTCAGGTTTTGAGTTTTTTGATTTTGATTTGAATCCTTAGATTTAGTTTTATCAGGATTTGTTTTACGTTTTTTTGCCGGTTCTGAACCATCCTTCTTTCTGGGTGCAGCTCTCTTCTTTTTTTCTTTAACCGGTGGTGGTACTTTCACTGGTTCTGGTTCATCGTCCGCATTAATGATTGATTTGATGGAAGCTTTACTCACTGGTAGTGACGAGGTTGACGCAGATGGTCGTATTGGTGGAGTTCCAACTGGAGTTTGACCCTGGGTAACATTTGATTGTACTTGAAAACTAGTTTGAAACTGTTTTATTTGACTTGCCATTATTGATGGACTTTTGGAATTCGGTTGCATTTGTTGTTGCTCCTGTGCTTGTATTGGTGTTTGCGCCAGTGGTGTTGGTGATATATTAGCTATTGGACTTGGTTTCGGAACTAAAATTGGTAAATTTGATGAAGACGGCCTAATGAGAACTGGTTTCTTTGGTTTTGGAGCTCTTTTTCTTTCGGGTGGACCCAATCCTGGTATATTTCGATCTTTACCATCATCGTCATCGATGTTTCTTATTATGGTATCATCCTTATCGGATTCTTTAGATATATCGGGGTCTGAATTTGAATGCGATATTGCAGGTGATTTAGTAAGGTCTATGGTTGCCTGAAATTGTGATACCAAATTAGGTCTTGGTGCTTGTACGTTATTTTCTTGTTGTTCAGTATATTCATTATCGTTATTCAAACCCAATAACAGCGATATTGGAACATTTCGCTGATTTTGAGACATATTAAATACTGAAAGTTGATTACGCAATACGTATGTGTTCAAGGTAAGCAATGAAAAGAATTCAATTTAGAGTCTTTGATACTTTAGTACATTACACCCTTAGTTTTGTTTCGAATAACACCGTAAAAATTCAAAAGAATATGTTCTCATTAAATCTCAACAAGTTTTTCTGCGCACTATACTTTTTTTGTATCTGGAAGGAATTGTCATTAAAAGGAGTTTTATATGTCGTATTTACTTGGTGGTGGTATGCTACCAGTTAGTGTATATATATGTCAGTGTATGAACTTTGAAAACAATGTGACTTAAATAAACCAAATTCACAGTGGTATCTCTGAAGCATGATATCACACATATTTTTTTACAAGGATAAATGTGTTGCAAATGACTTTGTCACGAGAGTGAATTGAAACGATTTCATAATTTTATTTGACATAAACATAAACATAAACATAAACATAAATAAATTTCTTAAGCTCTATCTAATTGTATGAGGTTAGAGTGGTATCCAAGCTTACTTAATTTGAGACAAGTGTCACTTCCGTAACCTTCGAGTGAGTTCATCAGCAAATCACCATTCCAATAGTCGGCGTAAATTTTACACATTGGTAAACCTAACCCTAATTTGTATTCATAAGGTCTTGTTATCAATTTTTTCAAGGTACTTTGTTTTGTCTTGGTTGAGTGACCTTGCTGAATATCGCCAACGGAAGTAGCGTCGAACACGCCGTGATCCTCTTCATCTATCTGGTTCGATTGCCCCGATACAATAGATGAGCCTCCGGGGGTAACTTTTAGGTTTGAGTACAATTGCAAACCTGGAATTCTGTGGAAGCTAGATAAACTTTGTCTAGCTAAGTCAGGACTTTTACCGAATGACCAAATTTTAGCAAGTTTGTTATGATTTATTCCACCCCCTTGATCTGAAATTCTAAAAACAATCTCACGAGGCGAGTTAACGATTATAATTTTGATTGGTGGTAATTTCTTCTTGGAAGACTTTTCAGAATGTTCTTTAATAGTAGCTTCATATGAATTACGTAATATTTCGCCAAATAAGTAATGCAAGTGTGGAACCATGAACGGGAAACTTGTATTAAGGTCTCCTTCAATTTCAAGATCTGGCATTCTTTCTTTCGGAAAAAAATCAACCATAGAATTTTTGACTAACTCGGCAACCTCATGGAAATGATCAACTGCTTTACACTGATAAAATATTTCACCTATGTAGTGAGGCGATCTAACCTCATTGGGATGATTTTTATGATTTTCAGATAACGATAAATGTTCTTCAACAATGACTCGTCTACTGATTCTAGATCTTAGCATCGAACTCATAAAATTATCTAACTCTTGTTGGGGAAGATTAGATAAAATTGACACTTCTAAAGCACCCATCATTAGGTGTGATAAATTAAAGACATGGTCGTCCAACAACGCGGATAAAGTTTTACAGAATCTATCGTTATCTTCGAGCGTGTTGATTACTGGAATTTTACGGAATGCATTGAACAGATGATAATAACTTTCATATATTTGTGCTAGGTGAAAATTATTGACAACACCAAATGGAAGAGTTTGCAAGTCTCTGATTCTTAACGCTAATCTTATCGGTAATTCAATTCTCACGAAATTAGCACTTGCAATAAGTTTTTGCTTGGTGATAGATTTCCCATAACCAGCTAATTGTCTCAAAGATACTGGGTGAGGATCTTTCTGCAGGTACTTCATCAAAAGATCATTTTGATAGAAATGTTGTGGATTCAAAATACTTGAATAAGTTGGATAAGGGCCTAAATCATCCAAATGTTTTGCAATTTCTTGTTTATTAACTATTGATAAAAAATCTTCATCAATATATGAATGAGACGTTATTGGGGATTGTGATGTTGCTAAGAGGCATGCTTGACCCGATTGAACGTGTGTCCACTTTTCCGAGAGCAGAGCAAGTCTTTTAGAAGAGCATGATTTATACATTATTCAAAAATTGAAAGGGAGTGATCTTAAAGTCCACTGTATTTAACTAAATGATAATTGCAAATTTACAATTTCATAGTCTGATTGACTCAGTCAGGTAAATCTATGACAAAAATAAATGAATTGGTGTACGGAAATCGTGTCACTGAATAATTCACGTGCCCATGCTGTTTATTTCGTGCAGGAAGGCTGATTCATTTCACAGCCAGCCATGTCAATAAGGACTCAAATCAGGAAATAAAAACCAAATCAGATCCATCTTTCTATAATGAACATCTATTTGAGTTGGAATCATCCCAAGCAAGATAATTACATAGTCTACACAAGCACTTCCTGTCACCATGAACGTTACAAGTTCGGGGTATTATACCACGCAATATTTAGATAAGTACAGAATTAAACCGCACCCCCGTAACCAATACAAATATAACAATCACGACCAGGGGACAACCACTCCTCGTCAACACGCAACTCCAAATACCAACAGTCATGGTTTGAATAACCGTTTTCAAAATGACGACGACGAAGACAGTCACTACGCTTCCGAACAAAACACACCTTCTTTTTCAACCAAGCGTAAACCTTATAATTCAGAATTTAAAGATAAACAAATGAAGCCATCTCATTCAAAAGCTCTACCGGCTAGTGGTAGTAAAATTCCTTCAAGATCGGCTACTCCAAATAATAATAGTATCGGAAGTCAGTTAGTCCCATTCTCACCCTCTACCACTGGCGTTAACTCTCATACAAACTCAAATGATTCAAGTCATACTAAGTCGAATGGAATACAAGACCCATCTGATTCTCCCGCTACTACCAAATCAAAACAAGGATTTAACTTGTCTCCCATATCCAAGTTAAGTTTAGGTAGGAAAGATGAGATTGAATACGATCCATTAAGCGATATAGATGATTTGAAAGAGCAAGAAATTACACCTGCTCAATTAAACATCATACAAAATAATAGAAGAAAAGATGAAGCTTTACGAAGACAACTAGAGCGTCGTAAAAGAAAAGCCGAAAGAAAAGAAAGAGAATTTGTTGCAAACAAGCAACCAGACATAATACATGGAAAAGCAGCTATGGAACTATACAGAAACCAAAGAAGACATAGTAGGAAAGATAGTCAATTTACGGAAAATTATGATGAGGATTATGATGATGATGATTACTCTTCATTTTACTATGATGGAGCACGGGATGACCAGAGTGATCATCGTCGTGAACAAAGCAAGAAACGGTTTGACTATAGTGATTATTATGTTAAAGAGAAAGCAAAATACGAAGATTCACCATTCAAACAAAAAATGTATACACATAAAACATTCAAAGAGGTATTTAAGGACAAGAATGAAAATATGGACAGATATAATCCTATCGATTATGTTTTTGACAATCCTAAGGATAATGAAGCTAACAATCAAAACTTTAAATCTGCTTTTAGAACATTTCAAGCCAAACTTGGTAAATCTAATTATAATGATTACGATTACTATGCACAAAAGAAAAAAGATGATGAAGCTAGACAAAAATATAGAGCACAACAAGAGTTGAAACAGGAGGCAAGGGTAGCTGATGTTTTTGTCTCCAATTCTAGTGATGATTCAGATGATGAAGCTTTATTAGAATTTTTGCCCGACCAAACAAAACAAGATATGTCGAAAAATAAAAATTACAAGAAACTATGGAAAAGAAAACTTAAGGATTTGAAAAAGGAATTGGGACAGGATTATATAAAAAGCTACCAAGAGAATGTAATTGGCAAAGAAAAACTAAAGCAAAAAAAGGATAAGAATCGCAATTCAATGGATAGCAACGAAGAAGCTGTCGTGGAAAGTACCACTGTAGCTCCCGTTGTGAAATCTTCACCAAAAAAAAAGACTAATAAATTGGAAGAGTTAGACTTTAATGATGGCTATAACGATGATTTGTCATCTTCAGACGATGAGCCAGTGTCTAAACCACCGGACCGAGGATATGGTCCAAATCCAAATTTTAACCCAGTCTGGAAGTATGTATTATCCTGGCTTGTTTATGAACCTCCACCTCCACCACCTCCTAATTATGATGCAGACGAATATGACACGAGTGATTTCAGTGATGTTGAAGAAGATGCATTTGCGCAGAAAAAAAATATTGAGCCACCAACAAATAATGCTTCCGAGAAAAAGCCACAATCAATGAAAAGCAGTAGAAGCAGTCGTAAAAATAATGTGAGTGCCAAAAAGATGAAGAAGAAAAAACCTCCGTTGAAGATGAACTTGGGTGGTTTAAAAAAAAATTATAAAAACGTTTTAACAAATTGGAACCAACCAGCATCAGCTTTATTCACTGGTGATTTGAATGCTTTAGATAGCGAAAGACAAAAAGAAATGAATTCTGTGATGGCAAACGCTGTCGCTGCTGCTGCTGCTGAAGGAGTGAGAGAAGACATGGGTGATTTAGAGGAAACCCAAACAAAATCATTCAAACAATCTATGAGACTGTTGATGACGACCGCTGGCCAAAATCCTCAAGAGGTTGAACTTGAAGTACCTAGTGATTTTGATGATGAGCAAGAATTGTATTATAACCCTACTACAGGGGGGTTGGATGTTGCACCACCCACATCTAGTGAATCAATGGAACCTGGATTCCAACTCCGTAGTTTCTTTGGGTCATCTTTAGCTCAAAGTAGTCCAAGTAAATCTTTAAAAAAAGATGATGCTGCTTCGACAAAACTACAATCCCCAACACTTGGGTCCTCTAAGCTTGGATCACCTAAGGAAATTCTACTTAATGTTAACTCGTTGGTCAGACATGTTCCTTTGGTCGGCCCCATGTTTTCAATGATTGACACGGTCAGAAATAACTTTCCGCATCTAGATACAGCAGTTTTGATTGGAGAGTTGTTATTGTTTACTTGGTGCTTATACTTAGCAACCCTATTGGTAAATGCAATTTGTACAGCGGTACAAGCGGTATGTGCACCAATGATTGCAATTGGAAGATTGCTTAATAGAATTATGTAAGTCAAATAACTATATATGCCTTTTTAATTTGAATTCATGAATCATGTATATCTTATCACATTCCGTACTTACCTCGTACTTCGAGCTCTTGCCTAACGGTTCGCAAATCTCATGAATTAATTATAAACTTCTTATTACTTCAATACTTCAACTACCTTATATTGTAGTAATAAAAGAATGAGTAAAGTGGATGCAAAAAATAAAGCCCGACGCGGGGGTCGAACCCGCAGCCTTTTGATTACCTTTTAGAAAGGTTATATGTTTCATAAAAGTCAAACGCTCTAGCCATTGAGCTAGCCAGGCTTTTTATACAAATTTGTAGCTCAAATTTTATATGAAGTGTTTGGTAGGTCGTAAAATCTGGTGAGGTGGAAAAATCAAGAGAAAAGCTGACTTTATCGCTAAGAAATCGAATTCCAATTTTAGTGATCCTAGCTTAAGGTTGTATAAGAGCTTTGCAGAAATCTTTTTAAAGAGCATGAAGTTGTCACAAAGCTAGAATCTGGAACTTTTGATCGAATTGTTTTGCATGGAATCTCATCGCAAAAAATTCGCAGTTAAAATTTGAGTTTTTGTGTCATATGACACATACTGTAATTAATTTCATTGTGAAAACGGATATTGATTATCATTCAACTTGAGTACTATATAAGCCACATGTTGCTGTAAAGCATCTAACACATTCACTGTGCCTTGAAACTAACTTGGCGATAAAACTGTTTGACATCATGGTTCAAATATCTATTTCAAATCGGAATCTAGGGCCTTACCAACAAAATTCTATCATCGCGTAAAGTAATTGCACATAAGTTAGCAATGCATCATGTAGCTTACGAAAATTTGAGCAAGAAATGGTGACTTCGAGTACAGATAATCATGATTAGTAAATTTATGCTTTTTTTCAAGAAAAATCTACTAAATATTCAAAGATTTCGAGCAAAATCTCGATCAACTTCGAAATCGCGAGAGTAGTCTACTTTGAGCAATATTAACACACCTAATACTTTATCATGAGCATAATAGATCCTTTACTTAGCTTTCAAAAGTAATGAAGCTCGATCATGTATGCTCTCTCGCATGAATTTCTACTATTGAGTCTTCGCATTTAGTTGGAAACAGCACGTGATCAAAATATGCCTGGAAAAAATTTAGTGTGTTCAAGTCAAATGCTTCCATATGAAAGATGACATTAAATCAGATTTTAAATATTGTATATACACAATAGCTACAAACATGTCGATTATAAGAAGGTGCATAGCTTTGGAGTCATCCATACTCAAGCGAAACTTATACTCGAAAACTTTTCGAAAATCATTCGCTACCGTCAAAGACAATACTGATTCACAAAAAAAACTTAAAGAGGAAGATGATAAAAAAGTACAAGCAGCCAAACTTGCGGCTGAATCAATGAAAGATTTGGGGAGTATGTTCTCGGCAGGTCCAAGCAGCGATGAGGCCACTCAACCAATTGATTCGAGACCGATATATGAGAATCCAGCCTTATTTGGAAGTTTGAGCTTATTACATCAAGGTCAAGTACTCAAGGAATTACAAGAAAAGTATGATAAAAATTGGTCGAAATTAACTAATCAAGATAAGAAATTAGGCTACTTTATTGCATATGGTAATTGGGGAGTTCGTGACGATTTCACTAACTGGAATACAAATGAAGCTCCATTGGATTTACCATTCCACGTACCATCAAAAATATCAACATCTCAACCAAAATCATCAACAATAATAAAGAAAATCGACCCACCCGTTAAATTGAGTGAAACAGCAGTTAGATTAAAACAATTTGACACTAATAAAATGGATGGAGTAACAAAATTCTTCATATACCTTACTATATTTATATCAATTGTGGCAATTTCGAGAGATAAGAATACTGGTGAAGAGGGTAAACCTGTCGAGACTATAATCGAGGATCCATACGAAACTGAACGAAAATTAAGACAAGAAAAATTAGAGAACGAAATTTTACAAGAGAAAGTAAGACAAGCTATTGAATTAGAAAATCAAAAGAAGCGCAAGTGGTATTATTTATGGCTAAAATAATTTCAATAATGAGTTGAATAACTGTAAATAGCAGAAAAAAAAAAGTAATATACACATATATAAACAAATGTCACTCTAGTTGTTGTAAATTATTAACGCAGTTCTATATACAAACATTTGAAATGAATGTTCACCGCTAAAATTGAACTATTCATCATCTTCGTCGTCTTCATCATCATCATCTTCATTCCAACTAGTCTCAACAGTTTCTCTGACTCTTTTAATGTATTGTGATCTATGATCTTTATATAAATTAGCAGCTTCAACGTTAGCAGGAGAACTGATATTTGGATCATTTAATAAAGATTGAATTGAGGTTAAGATACTTGAAACGTCATAAGTTGGTGACCATCTATTTTGTAGAATATCTAAACATAGTTCACCACTAGCGTAAACATTTGGATGAAACATTTCACTTATGAATTTAACAGTTGGAGGTTTATTAGGATATTGATCATCGAATTGTAATATTAATTTGAAAGTTCCGTCTTCGAAAGGTGTATCTGCCGGTCCTATGATTACTGCATTCCATGACATGACGTTATCTGGTAATGGAGATGCAGACACTCCACTTGGTGCATCTTGTTGCATTCGTTTGAAATCACGCATAAGTCTTCTTTTAGCTGGGGTTGACATGGTTTATTGTGATTTATGTTATGTTATATAATGAGTGTAATTATAGGTAAAATAGTGTAAGTATTGATGTATTATGATATTAGCTGTAAGACTAGAATTTGGACGGCCGAAGTTATGTTATGAGGTGTTATAAATTTATTGTAATTATTGTGAATTATTCAGACTATGATTGAATTTTATAATATATTCCAGTTAATTTTATCGGAGGCAAAAAAAAATCGTTCTGTAAGCTTCTGTTCAGTGCGGGTGACTCGTAATTATATAAGATTCAATGATAGGTAAATCAGTAATTTATATAACACTAGAATGATTATTATATCAACTTTCTGATGAATCGCAAATGATGACAAATAGATATGTTAGTTTTGTTGCCTTCATCGTGGTCCTACATTGACTTCTTGAATTGAGAATAGCGAAGTTTTGAAGTTTGGCTAAAAAATGGTGTACTGATGTACACTTCTCACAGCCCACTCGATACTACTGGCAAATCATAAATTTTGAGTTACGTAGAATTGATATTATAAACTCTATATAGACATTATCTAATAAGTAAAATAAAACTAAATCAATAGTTTTAATCATTTTAATATCGTAAATAAAACCAAGGCATTTGTGAGAAATATTGATTAATAAAATTAATTTGATTATTTTGTGCTAAACAGATAACGAAATTAGAAATCTTGAGCTGTACGAATCAAGATCAAACGAATTGAAATAAAACATGAAGAGGTATTGACTAGCCGGAATCACGAGTCAAAAAACTACTCAAATCTAGTTTGAGTAAATACCATCAACTAAAGCTTGAACGTCTTTGAAAAAACTTTCACTGTCAGTTTCAGCTTTATGAACCAATTGTTCGACCTTGGATTCTATTTTATCTAAATTGTCCTGAATAGAAACATCACCTTTATTGTCCTTTAAGTTTTGGGTAGATTCAACTTCAGTTTCCCAGAATTCAGTTATATTGTGACCAGCTCCATTGAAAGCTAAAATATTTGGAGTGTCTTCTGGAACATCACTTAATAAATCTTCAGAACCATAATGAATTAAATTTTTCTTTAATTGAGCTGGTGAAACACCTTTCGATGAGACGAAGAATTCAGAGTCAGCACCTGGTTGTAAAGAAACGAAATAAGTTAATAAACCAGCGATATGTGGTGAAGCCATAGATGTACCAGATAAAGTAGCAGTGGCAGTATCTGAACCAATATAAGTTGATAAGATATTTAAACCTGGAGCAAAAATGTCAACACATTTACCATAGTTAGAGAAATAAGCTCTAGCATCAGAAATAGTTGAAGCACCAACAGTAATAGCATTTTCAGCGGCAGCTGGAGAAGTATTACAAGCATCTTGATTTTCGTTACCTGCTGCAACTGCAAAGTTAAGACCAGCTTTAACAGCAGCATTGACAGCTAAATCTAAAGCAGGTGATTTACCACCACCTAATGACATATTCGCAGTCGAACCTTTGAAACCTTTAGCACCTTTCTTTTCAGCTGCTTGATGAGCTTTGGCAGCAAATTCAACACCTTTAACGACGTCAGACATTGAACCAGAACCATTTGATCTTAAGACTTTAACAGCAACAATATCAGCATTCTTGGCAACACCATAAGCTTGGGAACCAATTGTACCGGCACAATGAGTACCATGTCCATTACCATCGGTATCGGAATCACCAGCTGGAATTGTTGAACCCCAAGTGGCTCTACCACCGAATTCTTCATGATCAACATTGACACCGGTATCGATAACGTAAGCAGTAACACCTTTACCACCTTCAGTATCATAAAGGTATTGATTGAATGAATTTAAACTTAATGGTTGTCTGTGTGAAACTCTAGCTAAACCCCATGGAGCACCTTTCTGAGTATCGAATTCAGAAGCATAAACTTTTGAATCTTTTTCAACAAATGCAACCAAAGGATTCTTACGAAGTAATTCAATGGTTGAATCTAAAAAGTAACCTGAATAACCAGAGATTAAATTATCAATTGAGAATGAGTCGACAATACCACCACTTGAAAATTTGTTACCTAATTCTTTGGTAGAAGTAAAGAAAGAGTGTGTTGGGTCATCTTTAATATCGGCTAAAGAGTTGACGTGTTGTAAAGAAACCCATTCTTGGTGGAATTCCTTTTCTTGAGCAGAAACATCAGTCTTTAAAACAACCATATACTTATGAGGAATAATTTCTCTAATAGCTTCTGTAGAGATGAGAGGAGCTTCCTTATCATTTTCTTGAGATAAATCAGCAGCATCAATCGGTTTTGAGTCGATAATAGCTTTTGCACCAGCATCTTTAGAAACTTCGGATGAAGATACATCACCAACCTCTTTAGAATTAGCGAAAACGTTAATAACTTCACCAACAGAAGGGATGACTAAACCATTAACACCCATGGATGCTAAGATGGAAATGGCAACGGATTTTGATAACAACATATTGTAGAAAAGACTTTAGAATTTTTATTTAATTGAATAAGGGATGTCTATTTAATTGAACCAAAAAGGAAAGACTGGAGGAATTAGTAGACGATAGTAAAACGGGTGGGCTTGAAGAAAGAGCTTTATGGGAAAATTGGGTTTTTCTATTTATTACTATATTTGATGATAAAAGATTATGTACAAATATAGAAAGCAATAGAAGATAAAGAAGATAAAAAAAGTAGATAAAACAGTGGCGATAACGAGGAGGTTATATAGTTTCCTTACTCGGGGGGCATTTCTGGCTTATCAAAAAACCCACAGTAGGGTAACCCCTGAAGGGTCTTAGGTGCAGGAACATATTTAAATATATAGCTAAAACTCCACGGTTCGAAGTTGTAATATGCATTTAGTAATCTGCACTCAGTAATCTGCATTCAGTAGTAGATTGTACCAAAACACTGATAGTCAACTGTGATTTGAGTGCCAGCAAGTAAATAGGGACTATTGTGGAAACACGAAAGGTGCTCTTATCGGTACAATGTAATGAGTCAACCACCACTTTACTACTGGCGGTGTTGCTGTAATTGGTGATAAGCACATTGGTCATGTGACCCTCGCTCATCGAAACTTGGAACGATGATGTAACATCCCCTTATCTACTGAAAACACCAATTACCCTGAAAATGTGGTGGTGATTGTATTTTAGAGTCTCGCGTGATATATACTTAGATAAAAATGTGAAAGTCACGTATCAATGTGTCAGTGACCTTCTTTTATCATACACAACAACGAATGCTTAACAGGCTTTTTGTATAATTGAGTTACAAAATTTATCCACTTGCATTTACACCGTTCATTAAAGCCAGTAAGTGATATATGTAAGCTAAATCATCATTTCCTCGATGAATAACGTGTATGTTTGATTGATAACTAATTAATTACATAATGCATGTTTAACTGTTGTAGACTGATCCAACTCAAGCTAAATTTTCCAATAAAAAAGATGCAAAATTTTTCTATTAATTTACATAAGTATACATATATATTTCATCTTCTATACACCATTTTCTTCTAACCAAGATCTCACATCTTGTTCTTCACTCCCTTTAACTTCATTTACTGCTTTATAAATTATGGACTCATTATACTGCTGTTCAAATAATAATTTATCAATCAATTTCTTCTTGTTATTAATACTTTCATTTACACAAAACCAAAACTTATTATCACCAAATTTTGTATTACCATTTTTTTCATTTATAGGCAACAATGGATTATGAATTTGTGAGAATAGAGTATTATTTATATGACTTAATATTTCTTTTATGTTTTTCGGCTTAGAGGCTGAACTTTTATTACCGTTTAAACATTCAATGTTCGAACACCAATCAAATCCACATCCTTTGCTTAGTTGAATCATGTATTTTCTTTCGATTCTAATTTGTAATTTCATATTATTGGGATCAATTTGTGAGATGTATAGAGGACCAAAACAAAAATCGCATAATCCCATCGAATTTGTGCTTGATTTATAGATATCAATTAATGTTATACAATTTTCATTTGAGCACTTATTAAAAGTCGATTGTGTAAATTGATTGAAATTGATTTTATTTAAATTATGCATTTTCATATGTTTTGATAAATCTTTGATTCTTAAAACTTTGTTGCATTTATAGCATTCTGTTGTTTTATTACCACAACCATTTTCATGATGAGTTAAATTGACAAAATTATCTTCGAACGTAGATTGTTCTTGTGGTAATATTAAATGACAAAATTTACATTCATGTAATTTTGCGGGACACTTTGTTGACTGATGATTTTTGATAAGTGAAATAAAATCTTCGTACTCGATATCATCATCACATTTATTACATTTATATGGAGGTGAATGAATTAATTTATCGTGTTTGAATTTTAATAATGAAGATGAACCATATATTTTGTCGTCATTGCACAATTCACAATGCCAATGGTTTGATGGAATTTCTTTTAGGAAAATCAACCCACATGAACATCTTTTGTTATTTCTTAAGCAAAATGCCTGATGCAATTGGAATTTATTCTTTGATATTGCTTTTGAACAATTCGTGCATTCTAAGGTGTTTTCTTCAATTTGAATTTCTTTTAAGTTACTTTCTTTCTCTGATTCTTCATCCTCTATACCATCATATACTATAATACTAACGCTGGTGGTAAAATCCCAACTAAATGGAATAAAATAAATATACTTCTCATTATTTTCATCATCATTATCATTATCCAGGCCCTTATGTATCTTATTGACTATATTATCATCCTTTAAATCGATAACTACCCTTTTCTTTGCTTGAGTAGTCTCGAAATTATGTAAATTATATTGTAATTTAAAATCTTGATCAATAGTAGTATAGTTAAAATTTTCAAGATTGACTAATTTATCTAATCCAACCACCAAATCAATGTTAAATAATGAACTATAATCATCTTTTTCAAATTCATTTGAATTTCCATCAGCCACCCCTAAAGTTAAGGTAATGTTTTGACTTTGGAATTTTGTTATATCAAGTTTATAAATTTGGGGTACAATTGAATTCTTCATTGATTTTAAATCTCTTATAATTAAATTATTTTGAACGTCAAGTTCTTGGATATTATTAAGGTAGTTCAAATTTTTATCATATTCTAATTGTTGGTTTGCCATGATATCATTCAACGGTATCACATCAAGTATAGTGTCTGTATCCACTATACATACCGTGGTATCATTGGTATCTTCCACAAGTAATTCATACTTATTGTCAATTATAAGATGTTCATTTTTACTTAATGTAGTATATAAAGTTGGAAGTTTTGATTCTAGGTAATATTTCCAACTAGTTATTTCGGGATAAAATTGTAATGGTTTCAAAGTAAGGAAAGTTGACTTTGGAATGTGTGTTACCAATTCAATTGAAACTGTTGTATCATCGTTGGTATTATCGAGTTTAGTTATGATATGTTTTGGAAGTATGAGTGTTTGTTCTTGGGGGGATGTGAATTCTTTAACTCCAACGTATACAAAGTTGCCGTTGTGATGATTGGTAACTTTGAAAATGAGAGGATGAGGTAAGTTATCATTTGAAAATCGGGGTAAGTCTAATAAAGTTGATAGTATTGAAGCTGGTAATATTGATTTATCAGAATGAGCAGGTAATATGTCATTGGTAGCGATATTGAATTCACCGAAAGGAACAGGACTAAGGTCTTTTCCATTCATAATTATAAGCCTTTCACTTCGCAAGATGTATATAAAGCTGAACTAAGTGGATATTTCAAACGGAAATAAATATTTTGTGGCAATTCAATCAATAACCATTACTTTATGTTAACAGAAGATCCGTACAGCCCGTACACCATAAAACGGCGGTCACGTGAGTCGCTAAATAATTAGAAGGTGTACGGATTATGAAACAGCATGGTTACTTGAAACCTGTGAGGAATTTTCAAGTTTGAAAAACTCTTTTTTTTGTGGTTACGGTTGTCAATATGTTGAACCGCTTTAAGGTTGGAATTTTCATGAAACCTTATATGTGTTTAAGTTACATGGTATAATTTTCCGTCATGCAAGAAGTGTAATCAGATGAAATTTTCATTTCCTGAAGAAACTAAAACGGAGATGTACGTTGTATTGAACGGATAGGTGTAGGTGTATGGTTAATTGATGCAAGTTAAGAATAATCGAATCATAGCCACTATTTTGCAAATAAGCGTAGGAACAAATGAAACAATCAGTCTCGCTTGAGAAATTCAATCTACATTGTTCAACCCAGTTTAGTGAAACACTAAGGCCATATTTTATTTTTCAAAGTAAGTTATCGTGTGATTTGATACTAGAGGCTTTGTCGAGAAAACAAAATGTACCAGTTGAATTCTTCTGCGTATGTCTTAGATACTTCAACAGGCGAACTACACCCCTCTTCTAACCACTCTACTTAGTGACTTGGTTTAAGCGGACTTCAAATTAATCGGAGATCTCGTATTTCTTTTGTTTTTTCATGCTTGTAGGTATTCTTTTTGTATATGTGGTGGTGTACGGATGGTCCAACTGCTGGCTTCTCTCATAGGACATTTCCACATATGAGTGTTTCGATATCAGTGTGTTTTGACAGCAAAACCAAATTCTCCGATGCCAGAAACAACAGTTAACCAGAAGTAAATGGAAAATAATAAAAAGCAAAACAAACAAGAAAAAAAACAATAAAAAATAAAAAAAAAGAATAATTAGAGTGAATTTCTTTTTGTTTGTTTTTGGTTTTTTGCAGATTTCCGGTTTCTGCAAGAAGTTCAGTATAAACTTGTGTGCGATATGACTGATTTATGTGTTAGTTCCACAGTGCCTCTCCTATTCGTAAAGCTAGACTTTTCAACATGGTCCACAACTCGAGAACTTTAGACAAACGACAAGAAGAAGTGGAATCAGAATAATAAAAAGAAATAGTCAATACAAAAGTGTCAAAACCACTTATCCATCTCTAGAATATAGATGATACTAGTAGCTAGTATCTTGCCTCTACATATATGTCTCCTTCTCTCTTCTTACTGGTATACATTGGAAACGTACGACTTCCTCCAGCCTGCTCTCTTGTGTCTGACTATCTGCCTGTGTTATGCTCAAGTCAAGTCAAGTCAACTCTTGTATGATATCCCCCCTGGCATACATAATACATGAATGCGACCTGCACACAGGCGATATGCTGGATTACGAGCGTTTGTGCCCTCCAGCCAACTGCCTGTATGTCTGTTGAATTGAATCTGGTGAAAGACTATATATATTCATATCTCCCTATCTCGCTCATCTCGAAATCTTCCGCTTGTTCATTGTGTTGTATTCTTATTCTTCTTGTTCTTCAACTTTTCTTCTTGTTGTTCTTCAACTTCTACTTGTCTTCCAGTTCCCTTCATCCACATCGACTGGTTGATTCTTAATTCATATACTACTGCTTTAGTAGTATCCTAAACTTTCGTCTTTCATTTACAAGTACTGTACCATAACTTCCATTATATTCATTAGCATCATTCAACTTCATACTTTATCATTTTTATAATGACTTTCCCATTCCCTAAAAGATTGTTATCACCTTTTAATATTCTTCTCACAACTGTCATTTTATGTATTATACTTTTCAATATCACATTATATCAATACAATAGACATGAAATCCCGTCATATATAACCTCGATGGTTGATGACACCGCAAGTAAAGCACCACTTGGAAATGCAGGTGGAGGTGGGGTTGGCTCAACTTATATGTTGAACTTAGATAATCATTTACAAAGTTCTGTTGACAAAGTTGATTCTCAAGAATTTCTCGATTCATTAACAAAAGAATTAGTTGATTTGAAAAAACAAGAAATAATCGATAATTTAAAATATAAAATAAAGAAAGAAAACGAACAAAAGTATAAAGAAGAATTACAATCTTCCATAAATTCCGAATTTAAAGATCAATTTAAATCAGATTTAAAGAATTCAATCAATTATGATTTTACAAAAAAATATTTTGATGAACAAGAAAAATCATATAAATTATTAAATGATTTAAAGGCAGAATATCTTGAAAAACATAAAAGTTCACTTCGGGATTTTGCTCTTTTGGATACTTTTAAAACTTTCGTTGACAATACTCCTGGATTATCAGAAAATTTTGATATGAAAAAAGAATTGAATAAACATTTAGATAAATATCTTGACAAAAAAGATTATTTCAAGTATATCTTGGAAGATTTATTAATGGCAAACAGACCAAAAACAAAAGAATTATCTAGTGATGAAAGAGGTAGTGATATTCAAGGTAAATTCTATAAATATACTACAAATCCAATATTATCCAAGAATAGATTAAGTGAATGTGTTAAATTAAACGAGAAAACATTTGATGATTTACAAAGTAGTCATGACACCTTGGTCAAACTCTTGAAATCATTGGACGAGCCACCAAGTCATATTGCTCATGGTAGTGGTATTATTATTAGTGGTGGAGGTGTTTACTTTGGTGGGGCCCTTGTTACCATTGGACAAATCAGAGAGATGGGATCTACTTTACCAATTGAAGTTATAATAAATACCAGAGATGAATATGATGTTCAAATCTGTGAAGATTTATTACCTAATCAATTTAATGCAAAATGTGTTATCATTGAAGAAGAAATTGGTAAAGAAACTGTTAAAAAATTAAATTTGAAAAAATTTCAAATGAAAGTATTAGGATTTTTAGCTTCATCATTTGATAATATAATTGCTCTTGATGCTGATAATTTACCATTGAAAAATGTCGATGAGTTACTAGATTCTGAACCATTTTTAACTACAAAATTCGTATTATGGCCTGATATTTGGCATAAACAAACTTCACCAGTTTACTATGATATTGCCAGAATAAAAGTAGGTGAACCAATCCATCGTGAAGGTATTGCCAATGATTGGTCTTACAAAGACTATATTGAAAAAGATAAATTTAAAGACGTTATGTTTCATGATTTAGAAAATACTCTTCCTGGCATGTCAGTTGAAACAGGTCAAATGGTATTTTCTAAGAAAACTCATTATAAAAGTTTCTTATTAAGTTTATATTATAACATCTATGGTCCAAGTCATTATTATAGAATCTTTTTCCAAGGTACTCCAGGTGAAGGTGATCGTGAAACTTTCTTACCTGCATTACATGTTTTTCAAGAACCTTATCATTTAGCTAAACATAATGCTTGGTTAGCAGGATATAAAGAAAAAGATGGATTTTTCCAAGAAACTGCTATCGTTCAGTATGATCCAAAACAATCTACAAAATTTTTCAATGATTGGCAAAATTGGTTAATAGGTAAAAAATTAGATTCAAGGTTATGGCCATTTCAAGATAACTCATATACCAAAGATTTATTAAGTGAATTCAAAAAAAATAAAGCTAAAGTTATAATAACTGAAGATAAAGACGATAAAGTAAAAACAGTTCCTTATAAGTTACCCGATGTAATGTTTTTACATACGCATAAACCAAAGATTAATCCAATTGTCAATTCAGCCAAAGATGGATATGGTGGTGTTTATACTAGAAGAAATTTAGGTAAACCTGAAGCCTATGCTGATGATTTTGGTAAAACTGATTGGGAATTGAAATTTCATACTATTTCAAGATGGGTTGCTTGTGTTGGTATTAAATCAGAAACTTATTGGAAAAATATTGCTCAATTAGAGAGAAATGACGTTTGCTCAAAAGTAACTAAGTATGTTGAATTCTTACAAAAAGATAGTAAAGATTTGAAAGCTGGTGATTTGAAATTTTTGAAATTTTAAGCATTTCGTATATAGGTATTCTAATAAATAATAAAACTAATTTAATCTAATAATCATTTTATTCTACTTTAAATTATCAAGTGACTTTGTGATGAACTCTTCTTCTAGTTTTCAATATTCAATTCCACATAAGAACATCAACTTTGATATTAACCTCGAATGAATATAAAATTGGTCTCATCAAAGTGACAAAAGCAGTCGTATGTTTTTCAATATAATTGATATTCGTTTTTTTTTATCTTCGATCTACATAAATATGCAGTCCTGTATACCGATTGCAGCCTATAAACTAAGGCGTACATAAAGCAAACAAAATTACTTGCATCCAGCATATTGCTCTAAACTGTATACTTATTTTATAGTCTAAGCTTTTTTTCTAGTTTGACCCTCATTTTCATTTTCAGATTCACTTTCACTTTCATTTTCAGATTCAGATTCACTTTCAGATTCACTTCCAGATTCCAGTTCCGATTCCGATTCAGTCTCAGATTCACTTTCTTCGTTATGGTCATGATGATGATCATGGTCATGTCCTGAACAACATCCTTCACCACCACTTTCATTGCTATCCACGTCAGCACCAATCTCTTCAATTTCAACTTCGTATCCTTTACCCAGTAAGAATTTCTTGAATTCACTTGATTTACTTGGTGGGAGACATGCAAATAACAAAGTGGATTTTGGTTCGAATAATGGTTTGTAATATTTCTTCAAAATATAAACAACATCATCGGGAGTAATTTTGTTTAATTTTTCAAGGAATAAATTAATAAAGTTTGGTCCTCTCTTTTTCAATATATCATCACTAAATTTACCATTGGCTGCATCATATGCATTGGATTCTGCTTCTGCAATACCATTAACAATTCCAGCAATTGAACTTTGAATTTCAAGATAATCAATTTCTAATGTACCATTAGTATAATCATCGATTGCTTTCTTACCGGCGATCCATGCTTGTTTTGCATCTGTACCTCTATAAATTGAAAAGCTTAAATAACCAGTCTCGACACTTTGACGAACAGTTGCACCATATGCTAAACCGGTACCCCTGATGCCTTTATAAAGTGGTCCTTCAAGAGCCCTTAAAAATTCGGCTGCTAATGAAATTTTAAAAATATCACCATCATTATAATCAGTTGGCATTGGTGTCATGGAAATTAAGTAAGATGATTCTGTAGATGGAACAGTAGTGATAAATGCTTGAGAAGAACATCTTTCACCAATTTCAGATTTGAATTGATACGCTCTTGGTAAGTTATTTTCAAAGTGTAAACCTGGAAGTGTTGATTTAACATTTTTAAAAGAATCGACAAAATTCTTCCAAGTTGAAATTGGTGATTCTAATTGTTTAGCATTACCAACAACAACAACTTTGAAATTGTCAATGTTGAATAATTGCGATCTCAAAGTATTTAAATCTTTTTGAATGTCTTTGAATCCACCATTGTTAATTTTTTCCAATAAACCTTTATAAAAAGTTTCAGTATAGATTGAATCTTGAGATTTCCTCAATGAATTTTCAGTATATAATTTCCTGTATTGAGATGAATACATCATCAACTCACCATTTCTTTTCTTTTCCGGTAAAGAGTTGACAATTTTTTCGATAATAATTTTAACTCTAGTTTCTTCGAAAATAGAATGTTTTAAAACGTTAAGTAGCCAATTGACAGCCTTAGCATAATTCGTATTTTCAAATTTTACTTTGACATTAATCAATTCATAAAATTGTCCATCAAATCCATTATCTAACGAAAATTCTATCAAGTCATTATTGATTTCAGATATAACTTCATCATATGGAATATATTTTCCATCATTTGGTAATTGAATCGACATTGAAAAAATCTCTTCAATGATTGACATGTACCTTAATAAAGCTGGACTGATTACCGTTGATGTAGAAAGTAAATTTATAGTAGTAAATTGTGACTTGTAATTTTCGAAATGAAATGCCAATGGAAAATTTTCGGGTGTATCTTTAAGTAAAACTTCATTGAATGGATCATTTTTTACATAAATTGGTCCATTTATTTGATCAGCTCCTGCTTTGTAAGATTCTGTTTCAATGAATTGAATATTTGCAGGGTCAGGTCTTTCGAACAGAGTGATAATTTCTTCGGGTATTGGTTCATTATTGAGAGACTGAGCATGGTCAAACTCATCTTGCAACTTTTTGAGTCCTTCCACGCCATATTTTTCTTTGATCGATTTAGAAAACGCTTTGTTCTTTTGTTTAATCAATTTGTTTAGTTTGGCTGATGGTTTTCCTAATATAGTGGCAGAGTGATTATCAACGAAATATTCTTTGATGACTTCACACCATTGCTCAGCAGTCCAACTCTCTAATTCTTCATGCTCCTTCAAGTCTTTCGTCCATTTGCTCAAATCCGTGGAGTCAGGATTACCATATATGAATTCTGAAATTGCAATGTTAGCAAATGTTTGGGCAGACTTTTCAGTAGATGAAATATATTTGAGTTTCTGTTGATTGATAATTTGTTTCATGTATTTTAAATCCAAATTTCTTGGAACAGTTTGTTCTTTCAATAATTCTTTGATTTTATTGTCGACATCCCTTAAATGTTCCGTTGGAACTGAGCTTATAGTAAAATTGATTCCCGTTCTTAAATAATCATCGGTACCATAATCAATTTCATTTGCTAATGGGTTTTCAATTTCGACAAGATGCTTATTAAACAAAGAAATTGCACTATCAGTGAAGTATGATCCAAGGACGTCGATGGCTACATTAACCAAATTTTCATCAGCCTTAGGTCCAATCCAACTGATGATAACTTCTCCCATAGATTCATCTTTTTCTGGAAAGTCGACTTCTTTAACTATTGTTCCCGATAAAGGTCCATCAGGTTTCGAATCAACAAACGGTCTTGCATTAGGAGTTTCCGGTAACGGACTTAATTCATTATCAAACTTGGTCATTATATTCATTAATTCATCTTCATCGACGGAACCCGTGATTATAGCACATAAATTATCAGGTCTATACGAAGATTGGTGATATTCTTGAATTTGTTTATTTGTTAAATGACGTAATTCGGACATTAGACCACCTGTTTCAGAAGAGTAACCAGAATCCTTAGCGTAAAGAGTTCTTTGCATTTCAAGAAAAGTGACAAACCATGATTGACTTTCAATACCTTGCATCTCACTGAAGACAACACCTTTTTCCTTTCCTTTACCATCGATATGATAAACCTCAGTTAGACATGCTTCATCCTTCAAAGTAGGATGGAACAAATGATCCAAGTACACGGGCAATAATGCTTTGAAACCTTCCCAGCCTGCGGTAGTCAATGTATATACTGTTTGATCTACAGCGGTCCAGGCATTAGTCGAAGAAAATAATCTGTTCCCTAAAGTGTCTAACAAACCTTTATATGGGTATTTTTTCGATCCCAAAAAGACTAAGTGTTCAAGCGTATGTGGACAACCTGAATCATTCGTAATTTCTGTGGCAACGGCAAAATAACCATTGACAATAGGTGATGGCTGATTAATGTAAGTGACTTGTAAACCAGTTCTTTCGGATCTCCACTTTGTGATATGAGCTGGAGCGTATTGAACTCCAAATGAAGTTTGTTTGACGAAAGGTGAGGTTGAGACCATTCTTTTCAATGGCTCTATAAAAGCGGGCTTCCTGTAAATTATATTTTGATGAAACAAAAGTGTCTTAATGAAAAAGAGAAAACTGTGTTTACAAGTCATCAAATTGATAGTAAAGTTTCAATTTCCATACAGACTTTTTTTTTGCGAAATTTGCTTTGTGAGGAGGGTGTACGGATCTTGACTGAGGTACGGGTTTAGTACAATAGTTTCCCACTCTTACTAGGAAATCTAAAGGGGAAGCTTCTGGCAAAAGATAATTGAGATAGCAACTTTAGCGGCCAAGCTAAAGGTGAAAAGGCGTGATCGAAGATAGAGACATGTGGCCCCACAGGGTACTACAGATATTAAAAGGACACCTAATTCCAAGGTTAATTAAAAAGGACTTTTATTCGGGAGGAAAAAGTTATTTTAGAAGGAAGTTAACTTGGAACAAGTTATCTTACAATCAAGTTAGTTATTATTATTATTATCACTGAATCAATAATTACTATCCGAAGTCACACACGTACATCACACAGCTATACTCACTCTAGTCAGAAGTTAATCAATTCATTGAAAGGCACTCCCCGTTGAATACATACGCACTACGTGCCGTCTTTCCTGGTTAAAATAGTATTACTGTAGAAATAGTAAATTAGCTTCTAATCTAGGGTATCGAGATACTTATACTCAAAGGGATTACTGCGCTTATACATCCCTGTTATAGTGTGTTTTATTATATATTTTACTGTACATGAAACTAAAACTACTGTAAACCAGATTCTGCCTCTTCAAATATTTTGAAAGAATGACTCACATCATCTTTCATACTCTTTGTTAGTTCGACTAAGTCAGTGTCCGATCTATTATACATGATACAATTAGCGAACATTAGCATAATGTCTCTTTCTAGCTCACGAATTGTTTGATATTCAGGAGGATCTGCCTTAGACTTTATGCCCCTGAGGATGTTCTTCAAATCCTTCGGCTCGTAGATGATGTCAGCATAGTCCAGAGCTTCTTTTTTGTGAACAGGATGTAGAAAAGGTGATGAATATCTATGAGCATGAATACTATTGATTAGATTGATTGCAATGTGCTGGAATCTCTTCCTTTGTTGCGGGTTGGCACTCGATGGAGAATGTGAACGTTTTCGTAAAGATTTACCTGTGTGTATATCGTCTTCTACAACTATCTCATTAGTATCTATAGCCAGATCCGTAGTACCAGCTTCTTTATTTCCTTCAGATGCTTCACTTTCTTCCTCGATATCACTTTGGCCATCGTTTAAATCATCAAGTTTTGATGTCGGTTCAGCCTCAGGTGAAGGCTCTTCATTATTCGTATCTTCAACTTCAGGATTTACTCTTGATTTCTGTTCCAAGTCCATTTCAGTATCTAATTCCATTTCTTTTGAAGCTGTATTTGGTTTAGTACCTGACTCCTCTGGCTCCTCTAATTCTGAACCCAGATCTAAAACTTGCTTGTTTAAAGAGTGATCTTCCGTTTTATCTCCTGATAAATCTTTTGTTGATTTCTTCCTCTCTGCATCAGGGACTGTGTTTTCATTATTACTTATGCTTTCGCTTTGTTCATCGGCCTTTACTAACTGCGTTTGTATAATATCTCTTTCTTCACTTGAATTATTAATCATGGAATCTTCATGAGTGTCCTTAACTTTGGATTTTTCAAAGGAATCGTTGTGAATGGGGATCTCCTTGATATCTTCGTGGAAATCATTATGTTCTTTATTTTTGATCGTTTGAGCGTTGTCCGAAGTGTTATGTGAAATGGGTTGTTTCGCTTTGAGCTTATCGCCCAATCCTTCGAAATTTTGAACATATTTAGCAGATAGATTGTTTATGATTTTTATTAGAGCTTGGGAATATTCCCATGATGAAGAAAGTATAGTTTCGGTTATTATGGACTCATAAACAAAAGGAATTGGTTCAATATTTAAATTTGGTCCATCCATGGATATGATTTTCTTGAATTCAGTTTCATTTAGTATTCCAAGCAATGTACTCTGTGATATTATTGTATCCTTCGATTCACGATCAAATTTTGTATTGTAAGAATGCAACAACTCGTTCAATTTTTCGAGGAAGTCAGTAATCTTTATCGTAGCTATCTTTTTTGAGCCCAAATCTTCTTTTAGTATCTTATTTGTTAGTGACGCTATTAGAGAAGGATATAGCTCTTGTTTATATGAGCCTTCAGACATTACTTATTGACGTTGTATTATACTCTAACCTACTATTGTTAGTAATTTTAATTGTCAAACCTTTTTGTTATTGAATTTGATAAAAAACAAATTCTCGCAAAAAAATGAAAATCCGTCTACGGTCCGCTTCATATGATCTACAAGCATGGGGAAACTAGGCACAGGCAAGATACCATTGGTTTATAGATAAGTATATGTATTGTAAGTAGTATGAGTATGTACAAATAAAGAGATAGACTAAAATCGAGCTTATACTTGAGCTTGATCAATCGACCTCACACAATAAGTTTCATAGAAACTTTCATATGAAACCGATACAAGAAATATCAATCGATGAATATGTTATTTAGACAATTATTGACTTTACTTTCTTTGCATATTTTGCATCAATAAAGCACTAAAGGTATGTTAGTATAAAGTCGAATGTGAAAGTGCAAAAAGCGAATGCAAATCATTTTACTTTTATTGCATCAATTGATATTGAAATGTGTACGTACTTTTGTTCTTGAAATCTTTGTCCAACTCTTTCACTGTGTTTTAAGAATTTTTCTGAACATTTGGTGATACAACTTGATTCCTTTGAGGTTAAGCTAGCGGAGGTAAAATCATTGACACAATCATCGAAACATCTTGAGACTAAGTTTGAGTATAATCTCATGAAATCTTTCATTTGTTTTTGTTCAACGATTTGTTGAAATTCTTGTTGTTCTTTGACGTTTAACTGATCCATTTTGTGTGGTATGATATTATATATAAGTTTGTTATAGTGTTGAATAAAAGGAGTAAGTTTTCAGTTTGATTCAATTGTACTTAACCTCGTCGAGCACCGCAATCATTTTAACAAAAATTTTAACTATTTTTTTTGGTGAGATTACATAATCATAGTGATATGCCTTCATGCTATTTATGTATACTATTCACAGCTCTATTTTGTTTTCTATGTACAGAGATCATTTTAACATTGACACAAATTTGGTGTTCTTGGGTACGGTATGACATCTTTTACATTATCCATAGCACCCAAATATGAAATAAGTCTTTCAAACCCCATTCCGAATCCACCATGTGGAACTGTGCCGTCTAGTCTCGTTGAAATGTACCATTCCATATCCTCGACATTCATACTTCGTTGGTTCATTTCATGAACCAAATTTTTATATCTATGCTCTCTCATTGATCCTCCGATCAACTCGCCTATACCGGGAACAATCAAGTCAAAACATGCTACAGTTGGTCTTTCCTGATCGTATACCTTTACATGCGATGCAGGCATGTAGAATGGCTTTTGGAAGCGTGGGTAGTCCGTTATGAATACAGGGCAGCCAAAGTGATCTCCTGCTAACCATTTTTCATGTTCTGTTTGGATAGAATCACCCCATATCAACCTTCCTTTCAGTCGTCCTTTATTCTTTACTCTGTTTATGACATCGATGGCTTCTGTGTACGTAATCCTTGGCCATTCTTGATCAGACATAAGAGCCTTCCATCTATTTTGAATGATATCTTTCTCATCTTTGTCATATCTTGAAGCCAACAAATCATTGTAGTCACCTATGCTATTCGGTTGAGTGTCTTTTTGTAGAGATCGTACAACATATCTAATCATCGATTCCGCGAATGCTGTTAACTGTTTGACATCATCAACATAACAGATTTCTGCTTCTAACATCCAAAATTCACTTAAATGACGATTGGTATTCGATTCCTCGGCTCTGAAACAAGGAGAAAGTGTCCAGACTCTGTTCAAAGACATAGCCAATGTCTCTAGATGAAGCTGCGTTGAAACTGTCAAATATGTTTCTTTACCAAAGAAATTATCTTCTGGATTTTTCGGGGTTTTATTGGGCACTTCATTCAATATGTCAACTTTGAATTGCTCTCCAGCACCTTCACAATCTGTACTAGTGATCAATGGAGGTGAAACTTTAACAAACTTTTGCTCATTGAAAAACTCGTTCAATTTTGTTTCTGCTGATGATCTTAATCGTAAAATCGACGCCAAGGTAGAAGTTCTATGGCGTAATGTCGGTAAATTTCTCAAAAACTGATAAGTCAGACTTTTCTTTTGAATGGGATACGTATCTGAGACACTACCTATTATACTTAATTCATGTTCCGGTGATTCTGAATCATACATCAATTCAAAATCCTGTATCCCTTGTGACTCCCTCCAATTTCCTATGACGGTCAAGCTTTGACCAACTTTGAAGTTCTGCTCTGTTAACACTTGTTCAGGATTTTTAAACACTATACTCAAACTTTTGTGAGTAGACCCATCGGATAAATCTAAAAATCCGATGTTCTTGAAATGACGAATTGACTTAATGTGGCCTCGAGCTGATAATAGAGAGTCATTTGTCGGAGGATTTGATAATATTTCTCTTATGGTTGGAGCCAAAGTTGTCAAGTGCCTTGAGAAATTTAAGAATTGATCCTTTTGTAAAGCACCTTGTCTTAAAAGTGAGAGCATGGCCTGTTGTTCATGAACTGGACAATAATTTAAAATGATTGTATGAAATATGTTTTTTTTCTCTTTTTTTCGGGATTCACAAACTCGTATTAAATTGAACCGACCTTCTTATGATCCAACTGATAAGCTCATAATATAGAACGCTTTAGCATCAGTACAAAACTAGAAAATATGCATTCACATCACAGCCACAGTGGGGATTATGTCTCGCATGCAACTGACACGCTCGAGGATGTAGTGAGAAAAGCTGAGTCAATGGGTTTTACACACTTTTGTTTGACGGAGCATATGCCTAGATTATCAGATGAATTTTTATATCCAGAGGAAATAGAAAAAGGCTATACAAAGCAAAATTTATTCAACAACTTTCAAAGATACTTGAGCCATGCCACTGTCCTTCAACAACAGTACAATTCCAAAGACCACGGCATGAAAATTCTCATTGGCTATGAAATTGAAGGTTTGGATGATGAACATATAAATTACTCGCTTAAAAAGATTAACAAAACGACAGATACACCTATCAACATGTCGATAGGGTCTGTACATTACGTCCACTCAATACCAATTGATTTCTCTCGTGAGCTATGGCTTAAAGCTCGTGAAGCTACCCAGCATAAGACTACTAGAAATTTATACAAGGACTACTTCGAGCTTCAGCACAAGGTTATCGAGTCATTAAAGCCACTGATTATTGGTCATTTTGATTTAATTCGATTATTTGAACCTAAAACTGAATTAGATCCAACCACCGGGAAGAACTTAGCTGATATCGATGTCGAAAAAGATTGGCCCGAAGTATGGCAGTTAATTGTACGAAATATAGAATTAGCTAATTCTTTTGGTGCTTTGTTCGAACTCAACTCAGCAGCTATCAGAAAAGGTTGGGACTCTCCATATCCAAAGGCTGATATAGCGGAAGCGATAAAAAAATATGGTGATGCCAAATTTTGTTTATCTGATGACTCTCATAGTATAAGCCAAGTTGGATTGAATTACCACAAAGTTTGGAAATATGTAAGAGATGTTTTACAATTACATAAAATTTATTACTTGACTTTGAAGGGTAACACCACTGTTGTCGAAAGCTTGTCCGTGGAAGACGTAAGTAAATCAAAATTTTGGGAACAATACGATGAGATATAAAAATGAGCAATTATCTTTTCACTCTAATCAAGAACTAACTATACACTATTTATTGAAAAAAAAAAAAAGATCTATATTTAATAAGTTGTAGATACCTACACGTTTCTTCACTTAAAGAAATGGCTTTATTATCCGGTTGTGTTTGACAAGTGCATCTAATAAGATCTTCCAAACATACAGTAAGTAGTTGCTGCTCTATCACATTTAACACACTTTTGACCTTGTTTCAATTCTGGTTGTTCATAAGGAATACATAATGACTTAGCACCCATAGATGGGGCTTTTTCGTCGTACTCTTCATCGTCATCTTCATTCTTGGCGGAGGAATCTTTGATATCATCTTCACAATCAGCATCACCACACCATGGAGAAAGAATAACATTTTTGGCGTTAAGTGTTGGAACAAAATCTTTCCATTCATCAACTTTGACACGATGAGAATCAAATTGTTTACGTGCGTTATCTAATAAGCCTTGTTGCATTTCTTTCAAAATTTCTGGAATTCTAGTTTCTAATTCACTCAATTGAACGATATACTTAGCATTATTATCACGTCTAACAACTGTAATTTGTTGAGATGCGAAATCTTTTGGACCAAATTCAACACGTAATGGAGTACCTTTCAACTCCCATTCAGAAAATTTCCAACCAGCAGTATGGTTATCAGAATAATCACCAATGGCTCTGACATCAATGGCCAACAATCTCTTTTCAATGTCTGCGGCACCATCATTGACAGAATCTTTTTGCTCCTTTGTGGCTTTAGCACTTAAACCAACTGGAATAACAACAACTTGGTTTTGAGCGACTCTTGGTGGTATGACTAAACCTTTATTATCAGAGTGAGTCATGACCATGACACCAATAACACGAGTTGATAAACCCCAAGAGTTTTGGAATGCTGAAATTCTTGGTTTATCAGGACCTTCTGGATTTTCAACAGAGATGTTGAACATTTTAGAGAAATTAGTACCTAAATGATGGGAAGTAGCACCTTGAACACCTCTACCAGTTGCAGCAATGAATGCTTCACAGGTGGTAGTGAAATCACCACCAGCAAACTTCTCATTTTCAGTTTTCTTACCTTTTACAACTGGAACAGCTAATAATTCTTCATAAATACCTGCATACAAGTTCAAGATTTGACTTACCTCTTCAACGGCTTCTTCTTTAGTTAAGAAAGCAGTATGACCTTCTTGCCATAAGAACTCTCTAGTCCTTATAAAAGGTTGAGGATGCTTGAATTCCCATCTAACGACTGAGTTCCATTGATTGAATTTTAAAGGTAAATCTCTATGTGATCTAATCCATTTAGCGTAGTATGGGTACATGACAGTTTCTGAGGTTGGTCTGATAGCGATATGTTCATCAAGTTCAGAATTACCGGCACGAGTAACCCAAGCAACTTCAGGTGCAAAACCTTCAATATGATCTTTTTCTTTTTCCAATACTTTTGCTGAAACGAACATTGGGAAGTACGCATTTTTAACACCAAGTCTTTTTATACGAATGTTGAACCAATTCTGAATTTCTTCCCAAATGGCATATGAGTTTGGTCTTAAAATATAACAACCTGAAACATCATAATAATCTAACATTTCACCCTTGACAACGACTTGTGAGTACCAAGTTGAGAAATCTTTAGCCTTATCAACAGTAATACCTATAAGTTTAGCGTCTTCTAATTTTGCTGCGTCTTTTTCTCTCTTTAAAGCTTCCTTCTTCGAGTTTGAATTATCAGAAGAGCCACGAGCTGGGGCTGCTGCAACTGGTTCAGCGGAGAAATCCACTGAGATTAATTCAATTCCAGTTGAAGTTAAGAAGTCATTGATAACCTTTGCTGGTAAGGCAGCTTTGGAGGATTCTGTAGACAATTCTAAAACGAGATCATCAGAAGCATTAAGAATGTTGTCGTCAACAATAATTTTTATTTTACCTGCTAAACTTTTGTTTAAATTGGCAATAGAAAATTCTTTACCAGTAGTAGTGAAGAATTCTTGAACTAAATCATCTTTAGCTAATCTTGGTTCTTTGACGCCTGCAGCACTAGAAATGACAGGGGATGGAGTTTGAGTGGACTGTAATGCAAAAACAACTAATGGGATTGGGGTAGCTGTTTTGGCTGTTTTTGGTTTGAAAACTAAGGTTTTAGTTGGGGTACTTGATTCAGAAGAAACGGTGGCCAATGATAAGGCAGCTAATGATTGCTCTAAAGCCATGATATTCGATTGAAATGAACCTTAACTTTGAATGAAAAGCTACTGTTTTGAACGCTCAGAGTTATTAACAAAGTGTTATTAACAAAGTGTTAAATGACTAAAACTCTACAATAATTTTTTACAATGTCGCATTGACTGAAAAACCACTTTCATTTTAAGAGGCTTTTGATAACAGAACCTAGAGCGATGTGTTTTGCAGGTTGTTATTTTGCAGTTTATAAAATTTTTTATTTTAATTCTCACGGTAGATACTCAAACATGAGTCACTACACGACCTTTCGATCTCAATTTTGATAATCTGAAAAAAAATTAAGACTCATAATCGTTTAATAATATCCCAAGAATATATATATAAGAGTACTTTTTGCAATTATACATTCACGCCATTTAGCACATAATAGCAAAATATCACCATGTCAAAACTTTACGTTAACGAAAACACTGGTGTTGACGGTACTGATGTTCCTGGTACCGAACAACAACCATTCCAATCACCAGCATACGCTTTATTTATTGATACCCAAGCTACAATTTTTGTTTACAAACAAGTAGAAGAATCTGAAGAATTTGCATACACAGAAATTTCAAGTTCAGCATTAAAGAAAGCTAAAAAGGGTGCTGAAGGATTGAAAAAGAAACAAGAAAAACAAATCAAATTACAAGAACAACAGCAAAAGAAACACGAAGAAAATGCTAAAAAATTAGCTGAGTTAGATTTAATCAAAATTGAGGAAGACAAATCATTACCTGAAGCCAAAAAAATTAAATTGAGATCAGTAAAAGAAAACACCGATACCAGAGTTACCGTGCAAGGTTGGGTTCACCGTTTCAGATTACAAAAAGGTTTAGCATTTATCACCTTAAGGGATGGTACTGGTTT
This sequence comes from Soucietia sequanensis, assembly GCA_030557975.1. NCBI lineage: Eukaryota > Fungi > Ascomycota > Pichiomycetes > Serinales > Metschnikowiaceae > Soucietia > Soucietia sequanensis. Next base: position 343,173 of record JANIJN010000004.1, read on the forward strand.
CCTTCAGGCTGTTTTAACTGGTGATTTAGCAAAAGCTCGTATCACTCAAGAATTGACTATTGAATCAACCGTCGTTATAAAAGGTGTCATTAATAAGTTACCGGAAGGTAAGTCTGCCCCAGGTGGTGTTGAATTAATTGCTGACTTTTACAAAGTAGTCGGTTTAGCTCCAAGTGGTGAAGAAGCTTTTACTAACAAAGTTCAAGAAAAAGCCGATCCTTCCTTATTATTAGATCAACGTCATTTAGCCATGAGAGGTGAAACTTTATCCGCAGTTTTAAAGGTAAGAGCTGCGTTATTGGGCTCAATCAGAACATTTTTCTCTGAAGAAGGTCTTCTCGAAGTTACACCACCTTGTATGGTCCAAACTCAAGTTGAGGGTGGATCTACTTTATTCAAAATGGATTATTATGGCCAAGAAGCATTTTTAACTCAATCTTCTCAATTATATTTGGAAACTTGTTTACCAGCTTTAGGTGATGTCTATTGTATTCAAGAATCTTTCCGTGCTGAAAAATCACACACCAGAAGACATTTATCCGAATACACTCACATTGAATCTGAATTAGGTTTTATAGAGTTTGAAGATTTGTTGGCTCATTTGGAACGTCTTATTACTCATGTTGTTACAAAAGTTGTTGAAGATCCAATTGCAGGTCCATTAATTAAACAATTAAACCCAAATTTCGCTGTACCAAAGATGCCATTTTTAAGAATGGAATACATTCATGCTTTAGATTGGTTGAATGAACACGGAATCCCCAATGAAGATGGTGAAAAATTCAAATTTGGTGATGATATCGCTGAGGCTGCAGAACGTAAAATGACAGACGAAATTAACAGACCTATCTTATTGACCCGTTTCCCAGTTGAAATAAAAGCATTCTACATGAAAAAATGTGCAGATGATCCAAGAGTTACCGAATCCGTTGATGTTTTAATGCCAAATGTCGGTGAAGTTACTGGTGGCTCAATGAGAATTGATGATTATGATGAATTAGCTAATGCTATCAAAAAAGAAGGTCTTAGCATGGATGACTACTACTGGTTCGCTGACCAAAGAAAATATGGTACCTGTCCTCATGGTGGGTACGGTTTAGGTACTGAAAGAATTTTAGCTTGGTTATGTGATAGATTCACGGTGAGGGATTGTTCCTTATACCCAAGATTTACCGGAAGATGTAAACCATAGTTTGAGTACTTGTACTCACATAGAACACATGCTTCCTACTTTACCCCTCTGTATATGGATCATTTTCACTCTATAGTTGTATAATACGTAATGTACAAATCACATTATCAATAATTTTAAATATGTATAGTAAAAAGCATCGACAGTTACACAAAAGCCATTTCAAATATCTTAATAGCTTTGTGACATTTTCATATGACTCAAGTGAAAATTTTCAAAAACGGTAACCAATGCTAAGCGCGATGAATTCACTCACGATATATAAGGTTATCTTATATGCCTTTTTCTGATTTTTCGTTAGCATTTGAATTTAGTTATTCAATATAAATTCAATTTTAACGTAACCAATAATGTCTGCTGATCAACCTACTGAAAATAAGTTATGGGGTGGTAGATTCACAGGAGCCACCGATCCATTAATGGATTTGTATAACGCTTCACTTCCTTACGATCAAAGGATGTATGAAGCTGACTTAACTGGTACTAAAGTTTATACTCAAGGTCTTAATCAAATAGGTTTAATCACAAAAGATGAATTGTCTTCAATCCACGAAGGTTTAGAAGAAATTCGTAGTGAATGGGCTTCTGGCAAGTTTATTGAAAAACCAGGTGATGAAGATATTCACACTGCCAATGAAAGAAGATTAGGAGAAATAATTGGTAAAAAGATTGCTGGTAAGGTCCATACAGGAAGATCTAGAAATGATCAAGTTGCCACTGATATGAGAATTTATGTTCGTGAAAAATTGACTGAATTATCTCGCTTTTTAGCTGGTTTCATTGACACGATTATCGCTAGAGCAGAAAAAGAAATCGATGTTTTGATGCCAGGTTATACTCATTTACAAAGAGCACAACCTATCAGATGGGCACATTGGCTATCTTCTTATGCAACTTATTTCACGGAAGATTACAAAAGATTACAACAAATCTTAGTAAGAGTAAATCAATCTCCATTAGGTGCTGGTGCATTAGCTGGTCATCCTTATGGTATTGATAGGGAATTTTTGGCTGAAGGCTTAGGATTCAATTCTGTTATAGGTAATTCATTGACCGCTGTTTCTGATCGTGATTTTGTTGTTGAAACTTTATTCTGGTCAACCTTATTCATGAATCATATCTCTCGTTTTTCAGAAGATTTGATCATTTACTCAACAGCAGAATTTGGCTTCATACAATTAGCCGATGCTTACTCGACCGGTTCATCTTTGATGCCTCAAAAGAAGAATCCAGATTCTTTAGAATTATTAAGAGGAAAATCTGGTCGTGTCTTCGGTTCCTTGTCTGGTTTCTTGATGTCTATTAAATCAATTCCGTCGACATACAATAAAGATATGCAAGAAGATAAAGAACCTTTGTTTGATGCTATGACCACTGTTGAACATTCCGTTTTAATTGCTACTGGTGTCATTTCAACATTATCAATAAATAAAGAAAGAATGGAAGGTGCTTTGACTATGGATATGTTAGCCACTGATTTAGCAGATTACTTGGTTAGAAAAGGTGTTCCTTTTAGAGAAACTCATCACATTTCTGGAGAATGTGTTAGATCAGCTGAAGAGTTTAAGTTATCAGGAATCGATCAATTATCATTTGAGCAATTGAAGAACATTGATGAAAGATTTGATGAAGACGTCAAAGACGTTTTCAATTTTGAAGTTAGTGTTGAAAGAAGAACTGCCACAGGTGGTACCGCCAAATCTGCTGTAAGAAAACAATTGCATAACTTATCATCTCAATTGAGATAGACTGGTTCATTTCTTCCCTATATAATATGCTTTACTTCTATTTTTAACAAATACATCATTTATTTATTAAATACGAATGCGAAGTAATCGCATAGCGTTAACTAAGCGAATATTGAGCTACTAAAAAAAAAATTCATTATTTATTAACTTCGCATATAAAGATACTATATCAAGATGAAGGGAATTTGTTTGAGTTGTTTATGTATTCTTTGCAACCTTCAAGTCTTTTTTTGGGTTTTTGCAAAATCACCTTGATGAGAGATGAAAGATTAGACCTGCGCTGGGCCTTCAAGCTTTCTGAATTACTAACACTGTCATTTGGCGAGTTCCCACTCTCATATTTCCTCAAGAGAGTTTCTGAAGAATCTGGGAGAGTTCCTTCCTTTGAATGCGTTTGCAACGAACTCACCTCACTGTCGCTATCACTTTCAGAATTGTTCTCACCTTTATTCACTTTGAAGCTCTGGTTGGCTGAAACATCCTTCAAAATCTCTTGGAGGCTGATTGGATGTGTAATTGTTTCGCTTTTGTCAAGATTATATAAATTCTCTTCTGCGAGCGATTGGCAAGTGTAAGAGAGTGACCAAAGTTGTAGGTTCTCAGATCCTCTTTTCGGGGAACTGTAGACACGGTCCCCTGTCTTATTATATTCGCTTAGCCTTTCTAGTTGACTGACCTTCTTAGTCTGTATAGGGGATGCCAATGTAATGTAATTATAGCTCCCTTTCCGAGTTCGTATGTATTTTTCACTTTGTGTTGTTACGTCATCCAAGTTTATCTTTGGTTCACCGAAAAACGAGACACAGTCACATAATGAAGATGGCGACTCTGGGCATGTACTCTGCGAATTATCCTTATACAAGCTATACCTGGACTCTTCTGTTTCTAGCGAGTTTTTTTTTGAGTGGCTCCAAGCTGATTCAGCCCTAAAATGATGATCCAAGTCAACTGAGTTAGACCTAGCATGCTTGAAAGAATTTGAATAGCTATGCTGACGCTGAAAAGCTTGTTGGTTTGGATAGACGATTGAATTCTCTGATGAGCTTGCTAATCTATTTTGACTGTCTGACTTAGCTTTCTCAAAAGAATAGTTGTAGTTTAACATCTTATATATACTGTGAAGTTCCTCACTCCAGTTTTACTAAAATTTTATTTCAGACTTTTGAAATACAACTGGATGCATTAAGATTAATGTAGACCCTTTGAAATGCAAACTGCTTTAATTATATATCATTTCACCGAAACCAATTTTAGTATAAAATCACGCCTGAAGTTTAAATCTTAATCGTGAAATTAAAACAAACATTCACCTAAATTTTGCATGGATTGTGAGGTAAAATCGGGTTAATCCATGAAATAGAATTGCAATTTGATATGAACGCAGCTCATATACACGAATACAAATACACCCAACTTACTTATGCATGCAAGGCGAGTCTTGACTACCGAAGTTCAAAGACCCTAGTTAGATATCAATCTTTGATCACTTTGAAAAAAAGCAATCTCAGAAGCTCATCAAAGTCTTCACTGCAGATTTCGTCACTTTGTCGATATTAAACTTTGGTAAAGACTAATATGGGAGTAGCTGATAATAGATCGTTTGATGAATCTAGGCCAATAATTACAGATTGTGATAAGCCGAATAATTTCATTTGTTCCGGCAACCATCCTTATGAACATCAAGCAGCAACCTTGCCTTAAACTTTAATTGAATATTGAGCAATATCTTGAATGTCTTCTCTTGCATCAACCAACGTCAAATTGCATAAATGTTTTTGCACTGTGGCTGACAGTACCAGGAAGCTCGAATTTATGTCATAATTTGTTTACAAGCGTTAAGAGCTAGTAATAGTTGGAATATAGTGAGTGTTCTACTTGAAAACACTCATTCTACGATCATTCATCTTTGTACCATCATGATATTTTGCAACATCTAATCAATTTTACTATTTCGCATTTTGTATGAAAATTCGATAGGAACCAAAAAAAAATAGCGGTATGGGTTTCAGAACATACACATCATACTTTATTTTGATCCAACAAAATACCGATAGATTACTATCAGGAATTAACAATATAAAAGGGTTCTGCATAGTCTGAAGAATATAAAGGAGAAGCTTCATCTGATTATTCTCCCATCTTGTAATAAAAATACTCTGATCAGCAAAATGATGAACAAAAGTGATACATCAGTGGCTGTCAGGCTAGCTCGAACAAGTTCAACTACAGCAGGCATTGAAAGACTACTTGCTCAAGTAAGCTTCTTGCAAATCAAGATCGATCTCAATGATACTGAATTAAGTGAACTAAGGGATGCTTACAAAAGTTTGAGAAACATTTTAGGAACTTATCCTCAAACTGTGACAGATACAGACCAGCAAAAAATAGCTAATTTGATACACCCCCTTTGGTCTATAATCCAAAATAAAAGGGAAAATGATTTAGCCAAAGCAACATGCAACGAGCTTGTAAAGTCTTTGGCTGTTATTATCTGGTTTTTGTTGCTAAATAAATCTTTTATCACTGTGCTTTGTCAGTTGTTTCCAAAACCTGCAAATAAAATTGATGACGAATTTCAAGAGTATTCACCACAACTGACAAACTTTAGCCGTATTCACAATGGGTGTATGTCAAAAGGAGAAGCTGACTATAAACATTTCAATTTAGCAGAATTCGCTAGCATGGTGCTCAAATTCACCACTTTGGAAGTAGATAAAATTGATGAACGCTTAGAAACGTCATATTTAGAAAACTGCTTGAGTTTTTTAGCCTTCTTGGGCCTGGAATTAGGTGAAGCCTCACATGTTGTGACTACATTCAGGGAAGCCATAAACCTCGAAATTACGACGGAGAACGAATTTGACTCCAAGCTGGCAACCAGAGCAACAACTGCATTGATCGAATATATCTCTACTAGCGAGAGAAATGCGCAGCTAGTCTATTTGATCATGAGTGACAGTGTCACATATCTCAAAAAGATGAATGAACACTTGATCAATGATGAAGTCGCTCAATCCTTCAACTTTGGTAAGCGTGTTCTCATTAGCAGTCTTAGTTTATCAGAATTCCTGTTGTCCCCTTTTCTTTCTCTCGGTATCGAGAGGTTCACTCAGAAGAAGCATGCAGAATTCAATTTTTCGTCGACACTTGTTCCTGCCGAAAACCATAATTTCAAAGCAAAAAATTCACTTAGTCTTATCTTTCAATTTCTTTTGAGTATCTTAGATCAACACGTTGAGGTAAATTACTTACAAAAACCAGAAACAGTCAATAATATCATGATTTGTCAAGTTGAGCTAATCAAACTCATTAGTAGTTCAACCAAGAAAAGACAAGTTTATGAAGAGTTCAACAAACTCAACGCAAAAATATCAATGTGTGTCTTACTCATCAATTTGAACTATTTGATACAGTTCAATCTAGGCAGAATTTTTGAAAAGTATGAAGTCCCCGGCCTTATTTCTGATAAATTCGATCATTTCAAACTACCTCCAGTAGCAAACTTTAGTCTGTTTATGCATGAGAATTCAGACAGTGAAGACTTTGAAGTTTCAAAGTTAGCTAAACGAAAGCAAGTCTTTCTGAATTTACAAACTTGTATGGACTTCAATTTGTATATACTCATGAACGTGATTGAAGATGAAGTGCATACAATTTCAGCCATGAACGATTTTTCAACGACCGAAATCAACCTAAAATTAGTTTTTAATTTGATAGACTTGACATTTTCATCCCTATTTGCTGGATTGATCTTCATCAAAACCATGAACATCAAAGGTGGTGCCGAATGTACGATTGCTGAGATTTTGATTTATTTAACTTATGGCAAGCTTATTCACCTGGATACAGGAGTAACTCAGCCATCTCTCTCATGGATAGGCTTAATTGACTTCGCACATGATGTTTGTTATGCTGACATTAGGTACTTTTCAATTTTTGAAAATATTTTCGATCATGTCATTACAGAAGGAGAGGAAATAGCTTTGAAAGATAAGCTTGTTAAAAGTGGATTGCAATTATTTTTTTCTACTTTCAGTCATGGAGAATGCAACATACCATTCGTTAAAGCTTTGATAAACGTAGACCATCAACAAGATACGACTCTTATCACTATTCCAATCAATGAAATTAAATTTCTATATGCTGATGTATTATCTCATTCAGATTCCAATGAACCAACACCTTATCAAATCAATAGCGTACCCAATATTGATCAAGTTTCCCCTTTGAGTGGTTTGGTTCAAACTAATCAACGAAGTAATTATATAGTTAACTCGGCTAGACAGCAAAGTGTTCATGTCGATCAATTTGGCAAGTAGAATAAAAATTTTAGTCTGCAAGGTAGCAAAGTAGGTTCTCTTTAGATAAAAAACTTGTTCGTATTTCCTTGTTTGTAATTTTAGTCACGTGCGTTATCGGTTACTGATCTTTTTTTTTTTTTGTTTATGCAGGCCTAAGAAGAGCAGATCTCATCTGTTAAAATTTATACTATAATGTTTAAGAGCTGACTATCATAAATCAGCATCGCATAGAACTTTCACATAAATAAACATGGTGTTAAAATCAACATCTGCTGGAAACGTCTCCGTTTACCAGGTTTCTGGTACAAACGTTTCTCGCTCGTTGCCCGATTGGATAGCTAAAAAGAGAAAGAGAGCCTTGAAGAATGACATAGAATATCAAAACCGTATTGAATTGATTCAAGATTTTGAATTCAGTGAAGCCTCAAATAAAATTAAGGTCTCTCCTGATGGTCAATTTGCAATGGCCACTGGTACATACAAACCCCAAATACATGTTTATGATTTTGCAAATTTATCACTAAAATTTGATAGACATACCGACTGTGAAAATGTGGACTTCATAATATTATCAAATGATTGGAGTAAATCTATCCACTTGCAAAACGACAGATCTATAGAGTTTCAAACTAAGGGTGGTATTCACTACAGAACTAGAATTCCTAAATTTGGTAGAGATATGGTCTATAACCCAGCAAATTGTGATTTGATTGTTGGAGCATCAGGAAATGAATTATATAGGTTGAACTTAGATCAAGGTCGATTTTTAAATCCGTATGTTTTGGATACTTCAGAAGGGGTCAATTCTGTTGATATTAACCCAGTTCATGGTTTAATTACAGCTGGTTTGGAAGATGGGACTGTTGAATTTTGGGATCCAAGAAGTAGACAAAGAGCAGCCAAGTTGTTCGTGGCAGATCAATTAAACGAATCAACACAAGTCACGACCACAAAGTTCAGGAATGATGGTTTAAGTTTTGCATGTGGTACATCAAGTGGACATTCCTTGATATATGATTTAAGAACATCTACTCCTTCTATTACCAAGGATCAAGGATACGGATTTCCAATTAAGAAAATGATATGGTTAGATGATAACTCCTCCAATTCTGATAAAATCTTGACAGCAGATAAGAGAATCGCCAAAATTTGGGATAGAAATGATGGTAAAGCTTTCGCATCAATGGAACCTTCAGTTGATATCAACGATGTTGAATACGTTAAAGACTCTGGTATGTTTTTCATGGCAAATGAAGGTATGCCAATGCATACCTACTATATTCCTAATCTTGGCCCTGCTCCAAGATGGTGTTCATTCTTAGATAACGTCACAGAAGAGTTGGAGGAAAAACCATCAGACAGTGTTTACTCAAATTACAAATTTATCACAAGAGACGAAGCTACCAAATTAAACTTAACACATTTAATCGGATCAAAAGTTTTGCGTTCATATATGCATGGTTATTTTATTGATAATGAGTTATACGATAAGGTTAATTTGATTGCCAATCCAAACTCGTATAGAGATGAAAGAGAAAGAGAGATCAAGAAGAGAATCGAGAAAGAAAGAGAATCTAGAATTAGATCAACTGGTGCAATTAGCAATACCAAGATCAAAGTCAATAAGGAATTGGCTTCCAGATTGCAAGAGAAACAAGGTGAAACAAATGCAGAAGACGTGGTCAATGATGATCGTTTCAAAGAATTGTTTGAAAACCCAGAATTCGCAGTTAATCAAGAATCTTTTGAATATAAACAACTTAATCCAGTCAAATCGGACAAAGATATTACAAATACCGGTAGAGGTCGTGGTTTGACAGCTGCTGAAGAGTCTGATGATGAAAGACTTAATGGACCGGACAAAGATGAGTCTGATGATGAGGAAGATTCTTCTTCATCTGAAGAAGAAGATGAAGAAACGAGAGATCAAAACAAGCAAAAAATTCAAAAGGAAATGGACAAAATACGTCGTAGGAAGGAAGCTAAAGCTGAAGAAAATAGATTTATGAATGAAATGAGAGCGGTCGATACAAGCGAGCCAGAACAAAAAGTTGTTGAATCGTTTGGATCACAAGTCAAAAAATTGAACAAAGTATCGAAGGATCAAGTAAAGGATAAAGATTCGAGATTGCGTCACCATGCTAGAGGAGAAGCTGAACTTACATTTGTTCCTAAGAAGCTGCAAAAGAAACAAGTCAAATTCAGATCAAATGAGAATAGGGATGAAGATCCAGCTAAAGCTGAAACTAGTGGTAGGACAAAACAAAGATTTGAAGGCCGTAGACAAGCATCTAGAAACGCTTTCCGTGGTATGTAAGATATTTATTGTAATATGTATATAAATCAATCAATCAACTAATTCAAGTATATGTCAAGACTTATGTTTCGCACGACCCCATCAGAACTTCTCTGTCAAATAAGCCTAATGCAAAATCTTATGTATCAGCGTACGGCAAGATCAGCATTAAGATGTCAAGAAACAAGGAAAAATCACAATCAGTCTTACATAGGCTTGAAGCACTCAAAAATGAAGAAGCAGGTGTACTACAGTCTAATCCTAACTTAAGGCCCAAAAATGTGCAATCGGTTACATCATTACCACAAGCCGAGAAATGGAGGTCCACACTAATCAGTGAAATATCGATTAAACTAACATCAATTAATAACCCTGAGTTGAATGATTATCAGATAAGAGATACTAATGATGAGATAAATAAAAAGTATAAAGAGAAACGAGCTTGGGAGCATCACATCAAATATTTAGGGGGTCCAGATTATATCAACTATAATCAAGGAAACAATGAGATGCCTGGAATTTTTTTGAATGGCTACAGGTATTTTGGGAGGGCGAAAGAACTTCCAGACGTGAAAGAGATATTAGAGATACAGAAAAACCAAAGGCAAGCGAAACTGACAAAACATACCAAAGAGCTTGAAGAAAAGAGAATTTTGAAGGAACGTGAAAGTAGAATTGATCCAGGATATTATGGGCTCTATGACGAAAATGGAATTGAAGGTGTGATTGATACTGATTTATCGATGGTAATAAATGACATCAATACTGCGGTTAGGAAGGAGGTTTTAGAAACCGTTGACTTACTGAATGAACTCTATAATGATACAAAAGATCAACCACTTGAAAATGACATACTCAAGTTTGAACAAAAAATAAGAAGACAAATCCTTAGGACCAGAACAGGGCAGAAGCAAAAAGGTTCTGATAAGAGCGATACTGTTTCATCTATTCGGTCGGTTCCATCAAAAGAAAGTATATCAAATTGGCTTGTAAAAAGGAGAAGAAAGGAATTGAAAGCAAAACTAGGTATCAAGTAAAAGTATTTTTTTTCAGTTACATTATGAATGTATGAACATATTTATCAAAAGCATAAATATTTGATCAAAATTGTCAATCGTTTTTTTGAAATAAGTCTAGGAGTTCAGTGTCATCTATTATTTGCACAGAAGCATCTCTAAAAGCATTATCTGTTTCCTGTACTCTATCTGGGTATACACTTCTGCAATACAGTTTGAGAACATATGTCTTAAACCCTGAATTCAGGCAATCTATAGCTGAGTTTAACACGCAAAAGTCATAAGCCAAACCCATGAAAATAACGTCGGTAATACTTTCGTTTTTTAGGTAGTCTTCCATTTCTGTTTTATGTAATTTCCATGTATCTTTAAAACACGAATAATATTCACGATCTTGTAAGTAACCTTTCTTCACCACTCTAATGGGTATTGTGTCGCTTATTTGATTTAATTCAGCCATGAATAATGGGTCAATGGACGAGCCATTGGTATTTTGAACACAATGATCTGGCCACACTGTTTGCAACTGAGTTTCGATTTCTCCCGTGATAGAATCTTTCTTTCCCAACGGATGCTCAAATTTAAGTTGTGTAAAAGACTGAACATTATGAGTTGAGGCAAATGAGCAATGTTTACTTGGGTGCCAATCTTGAGTAGCTATTATCGTCGCCCATTTATATTTGTTCAGATGTAAAAGATTTATTGCTTTTGGGATAATGTCTCTACCTTGTGGCACTGCTAGCGAACCTTCAGATGGGAGAAAATCATTTTGTAAATCAATCACCACTAATGCTATTTTTTTTGTCATCTTTATATGTGAAGATTAACATCAATATAAGCGACTTTGGTAAAATGTCTAAAGTCGAAAAGATTGAATAATTAGTTATTTTTTTTTTACAAATGCGAGATAAGTTTTGATATGTAGCTATTTTTTATAAAGATATTTACATTATACAACTAAACCATGCCCATTAATTATTGTTTGTTTCATCTTCGTGTTTCCAAGTACCCAGAAACCTATGGTCAACATAAGCCATTTTATCTGATGATGATTTAGAACCCATATGTCCAACATTTGGACTAAATGATGTAATTGGTAAAACAAGAACATCATCAATACCAATTGGCATTTGCATTCCAGTAAAAGTTTTCCAAGATATAATCTCATCATACTTCTTAGCCTCGAAATTTGCAGCAGGTTGAATGATGTTGTTCATATATTCAAAAACCTTATCTGTAAATATACCTGGACCTGTCCAATTCATTATATCACCACCTTCATCTTTACCTAAGACTTTCTTCAATTGACCCTTTTTTTCGCGTTCCAATGTGAGTTCAACGATACGAGCAATCAATTCTCTTAACATCGGATGTCCTTTTTTAGCTTGAATTGTCCATTGACAGAATTGAACTCGTTTTGCGTACCAATCAGCCCAGTCTGGCCTATCTGGGTCAGCTTCTATACCTACGACAAACCCAGCCTTATTTTCTTCGCCATATAACGTTTCGTTCATTGATAACCAAGTATCAATTGGCTTCAATGATACTGTATCAATATCCGAATACACTCCACCCCTTGCGTATAAGATAAGATACCTGAAAAAATCAGCCTTTAGTATATTCTTGGGCATGACATTATACGCTTGTGCAACGTCCGGCACCGACTCATAAAGTTGATTTATTAATTCATGGCACTGGTCGTCTGAGATAACGTAATGGTCATAGCCATTATTCTTTTCGTCCCATGTGTTTTGAAACTTTTTGTAGTTTGATGGAAATGCTTCATCATCAATGTTTACTTTCCAGGTTTGCCAGATATTTTTTTGAAATCCCTTTTTTGGTTCATACGGAAATTGATACGAAAGTTGCTGCCTCAAAGTCGATAGAGTTGGTAATGACTTTTTGTTATTAGGATGAAAATAAAACCCATACGTTTTCCAATTGGTATGTTTTTCAATCTCTCGTTGTAGTTGTAAGGAATTTGAGTCAAATTCAGTTTTAAACTTCTCCTCAGTTACGAAAAATGATCTGAAGAATGTGATCACCAAGTATATTATAGCTATTATTGATATGATAATTTTAGCTTTTTTGTTCATCGTTGATTAGGGTCTTTTGAAAAAATATATCAGCGAAATCAGCGTACAAAGTCAGCTACAAAAATCGACTATATTAGATGGATCTTCTTTATCGAACTGTTGCTCTCCCTAAGTATCACGGATTTGATTTGATTTGATATGATTATTCGGTATGTATCCTTTGTCACTAGGAGACGTGTATTAAAGATCTTAATAATTTTTGATCTCGACATCAAAAAATCAGTACACGCTTAATTTTACTTTCAAGGCTGTCAAAAAAAATGTACAATAAAATTCGACGTAAGAAGATAAACAAATAAATAAATAATATTGATTAATTAAAATATATAAAACTATAGATACACTTGCATGAACGCATTTTATTGAATGAAAAAAATATATATATAAAACCCAATGTCTAAATCCCTTATAAATAACTTTTTCTCTTTGTAACAAAGAGCCCAAATAATTGAAAATCAAGAAAAATAATAACTAACAAAAAAAAAAATCAGTATTCATATGTTGAACAATTACTGAAGATTAGTGATTTTTCTTTTCTATAAGTGAAAAAACAATATTTCACTTCGTTCTGATCCATTTTTTCTTTTCTTATCCTCTTTTTGTTTTTCTAGTAAATGTAAAGTCTTTTCATTTCCTTTCTTTCTTTGTTTAAACTTTTTTCTCTCGCTTGTGAATGAAATTTGTTTGAAATATGAGACAGAATGGAAAATGAGGAAATCTCCTTCAAAAAAAAAATTGATTTAAACATTAACGTAAAAATAAGCATCAAACTTTAATAATACACATATTCAAACCAATAATTTGAACTGAACGAGAAAAAGAAAGAACCAACAGGAACAATAAAAGACAAACGTGATGATACTAATGAAACAAATGAAATGAATGATTTGCTTTCACAACAGTATTGAAAAAATAAACGACGGATAACGTAAATAAATGAATGAAAAAAATGCAAGTAACATGAACGAATTGAAATGACAAATGTGGAAACGTGAAGAATTTATAAAAAAACAAAATTGTAATAATGAAAGAGTCAAATCTCTTTATTTCTTTTTTAAGCTTCTTCTCTTTTCCCCTTTTCTTGATGATACATTAGCTGTAAGATTGAGACACCGAAAATTTAAAGGATAATAAAATGCACACCATATAGGTGACTAATAAATAACAAAAAAAAATGCAAATAAATCTGGAACAAATAATAAAACAAAAACAATGTTATAGGAAAACAAAAAACAGTAAAAAAAAAGGTGCAGGCAGAATACAAATTAGGCCATGACTATAACATCTCAAAGTGAAACCGTGAGTTACACAATCTACCACCATGATCCACCACCTGAAGTTTGGTTACCATATGATGCATTGTAGCCAGAATTACCATAAGCACGATTGTTGTTACCACCGTAACCTGATGAACCACTGTCATAACCACCAGAAGATCCCCAGTTTCCAGATCCAGATCCAGAGGAGCCCCAGTTGGAACCACCACTACTACCACCATAACTTGGAGCTTGTCTTCTGAAATCTTTGACCGGGCCTCTTCCACGGGAAGATCCACCACCGCGAACACTCTTACCACCACCGAAAGCAGATTCTCTAGCCATTTTTTGCAAGAAATCTGGAACATCTTGGTTAGCTTCTGTTAACAAATCAAGTAAACCTTTGACAATGTTTTTGTTGTTTCTGTTCAAGAAAGCGGTTGCAATACCGGTATTACCAGCACGACCAGTACGACCAATTCTATGAACATAATCATCAATGTCACCAGGTAAATCGAAATTGACGACGTGAGAGACATTTGGAATATCCAAACCTCTAGCGGCAACAGCAGTAGCAACTAAAATTGGAGCAGTACCACTTTTAAAGGCAGCTAAGGCTTTTTCTCTTTCATATTGAGATCTGTCACCATGAATGGCAGTAGCTGGGAAGCCTTGATCATATAAGAAATCGGCTAAATTATCAGCCATTCTCTTAGTTTCAGTGAAAATTATGGTTAAACCAGTATCGGCAGCAGATAATAAATCTAACAAAACCGATTTTTTCTCTTCGTCTTCAACATATAAAACTTTTTGAGTAATATTTTCTGAAGTTGAACCAACACGACCAACAGATAAGAAAATATATTCCTTCAAGAAATCACGAGCCAACATTTGGATATCTCTTGGGAAAGTGGCAGAAAACATAAGAGTTTGTCTGTCAGCAACATCTGGCATATCACATTCTTGAACAATATGTCTGATTTGAGGTTCGAAACCCATATCTAACATTCTATCAGCTTCATCTAAGACTAAATATTTAATATTAGCTAATGAAACACGACCTCTTTCTAATAAATCCTTTAAACGACCTGGAGTAGCGACTAATAAATCACAACCTCTTTCCAAGTTTCTGATTTGACCACCAATGTCAGCACCACCATAGACAACAGCGGGCTTAACCCATGATCTATAAGAGAATTTTTTAGCTTCATCATAAATTTGTGAAACTAATTCTCTGGTTGGAGCCATAACTAAAGCGGTTGGGTGAACTTTGTTTGAAGAAAAAGCTCCAGAAGATTCAGCAACTGGAGCTGGACCATTCATGTAAGATTCAGATAAGACTGGGAATAAGAAACCACCTGTTTTACCAGAACCAGTTTGAGCACAAGCCATTAAATCTCTACCAGCTGCAACAATTGGAACAGAGTACTTTTGGACTGGGGTTGGTTTGAGGAATCTAGATAAAGTAACATTTTCGACTAATAAAGGATCTAAAGGAGGAGCAGTAAAAGCAGTGATAGGTTCTGGAACATCAGTACCTGAAGCATCAACTGGAATATCATCATAATTATCGAAGTTGATACCGGAAGATTGAAAACCAGTGTCTTCAGCAGTACCGAATAATTCAATTTCTAATCTTTCATTTTTTGCAGCAGGTTCATGTTTACCATCGACCCAGGCACCAACACCTGGTTTTGGAGCATTGAATCTACCGTTACGGGATCCACCACCGAACCCACCACGAGCGCCGCCATTGTTGGAGCGACGGTTACCACCACCGAATCCACCACCGTTGCTGTTAAATCCATTATTGTTGAAACGACGGTTTTGATAACCGCCACCATTATTTGAACCACCAAAATCACCACTGTCACCACCAGCATTTGAATTGCCAGATCTATTACGGAGGTGTGGAGGAACGTATTGAGAACGACGGTAACCACCTTGTTGTTGTTGTGGTTGTTGTTGGCCTTCATTGACAGAAAGATTATTCATTTGTTGATTAAGATCAGCCATATTGTATGTTTTCTTTTTTTCTTTTTTTTTTCTAATTTATTCTCTCTTAAAGATGAGATTTGAAAGGTTATATATTATTATATATATATAATTGATTTGAATGTATATACTTATGTATTAACAAAAAAAAAGGGATGTTGTATTAAGCAAAAAAGAATGTTGTGATTAAAGGCGAAAAGTTTTATTATATATCATTGATAATAAATTTTTTCTTTTTCTTCTGCCTTCTTTTCTGTGATGTCGAAATTTGCGTACGTTTTGTGCTTTCTTTTTTTTTTTAAGTTTTTTTCTTTTTTTCTCAGAGCAAATTAGCTGTTCTTGCACGACCTTTCAGGACACCCGTACAACATGGTATAAGAAGCTGCAAACAAGGATATAATATAGAAAAGATTAAGTATTAAAACAATGCTATTGGCTCAATTTATGTCTTACTTCCAAAGGTAAACAACAAATAATGTGAGGCAAGTCAATGAGTACCACAAAACTATACCAGGGATAAGTGAAAGCTCGAATGAGACCAAAAATGATAATGATATATTATACTGCTAAACTAATTACATCACTAATTACTAATTTTATAGGATTTCATCGACAAATAATGAACCAACTTAAGCAAAGAATTTGAGCCGTTATATATGCTGCTTATATAAGATGAGAAGAGTATTACTAGAATGATGTCGATAAGGCCTCATTAAAATGCTGATTTTGCTGACTCGATAGGCTTTAAATATAAATATTTGAATGGAAAAGTGTTATGCCATTTTACAGTCCAAAGAGTCTAAAAAAGCGTTTCTTTCATAGCTTTCAGTCATCAAATCGGTCTAGACCATTATGAAGGGCGACTGCTAGCTTACGACGCTTCCGTGAAATACCTCGTTGCATAACATTACAAGCACTTGCGAAGAAAAAAAAATCATTCATTTAGTCATAACACATTACATCTATAAATTATTTACTTTCAGTCGCCCAAATCTAAAAGGGCTTTGGGAGAAATAGTTAGAAGATCATCAGATTCAGCAGAAGTTGAAGATGAAGGATCATTATCATTTAATGAAATTTTCGCATTTGGGTGAGCGAAACAAGGACGATCATCATATGCACCGAAAGATGGCAAATTATTCGTTAACGGTGGAGTATTTAATCCGTCCCCAGGACTTGGTAGAAATTTATCTTCATCATCATCATCGCCAATATCGTCATCATCATTGATATTACTATTATCATAATATTCATCTTGATCTGATTGAATTGACGATGGAAGGCTATCTTGATCACTATAATCAATGTCAAAATCATCTTCATCTTCATCGTCGTCATTGTGGTCATCAAAGTGTTCATCATATTCATTATCAAGCGAATAATCTTCACCGTGAGTCTTCAGTTCCATCTTCACAATATTACGACCTCCACGATTGGCTTTAATAGTTTTTTCGTTATTTTTACCACTCAAGTGTTTACCTATAGGTTTTTGAGATTCACGAACATTCCAATTGAGATTTCTACTAACACTATCAATATATTCAGTTTTTGATGAGATTACAGTTGGGAATGGGAATGGACTTGCTTGAATAGTAACATAATCTCCTTTACTTAATTCAGTCCTTACTTTACCATCAAATGAGCACCAAGCTGTTGATCTACTTGTATTTGGCACTTTAACTTTTAAAAACATTCCATCTGGTAATAAAATTGGCCTAAATGATAAAGTATGAGGACAAATAGGTGTAACACTTATTGCACTTACACCAGGATGAACCAATGATCCACCTGCAGATAAAGAATAAGCAGTTGAACCAGTTGGTGTGGCGATTATTAAACCATCAGCTTGAGCAATAGTTAATAACGATCCATCACCATATAATTCTAAATTTGTAACGAAAGGACTTGGACCTCGATCAATAACTAATTCATTGAGTACTTGTTGTTCACAAACTAATTTCCCATTGGCTTTATGAACTCTACAAGTAAATCTCATTCTAAGATATGCTCTAACTCCACTATCCAAAATATTTGACATTCTATTCTCAAAATCATCAAATTTAAAATTAGTTAAAAATCCTAAAGATCCTAAAGCAAATGAAATAACTGGAGGTACAACTCTTTGAAATAAATTAGAAGCATATAATACAGTACCATCACCACCTAAGGTTATAACTAAGTCAAACTTTTCTGGATTCTTCAATGCAAATTTTTTATCCCAGTACTTAATTAAACGATTTGCTTTAGTAGGAAATTTCTTATATAATGCATCGGCATTAAATCTTTTCAGGGTACGTAAATTACTGTCAACATAAATGGTTATATCAAAATCTTTTTTCAAAAACCATTCAACGACTTCACTTGTAAGATAAATTAATGAATTATCTCTTGCCTTCGTAACAATCATAACTGCTCTAACATCAAGTTGAATGGTAGCCTTTGATAAATTTTTAGCTAACATTCTTACACCATTAGCAGTTTCTGCTAATTCAGTATGAGATTTAACAGATCTTAAATCTTCATTACCTAATTTTGATAACATTTTGGTAGATACTCTTCTCTTTCTATTTGAATTTGTATTATTGGGGATTTGATTGATTTCATCATCTTGAGTTGAATGATGTTCTTGTAAAGTATTATGTGAATTATTTTCATTATGATGAAATTGTTCACAATATAATTTATTATGAATCATAGGTTGTTCACGTTTAAATCCATTAGAATTATGATTTACATTATTGGAAAGCTTTCTTTGTTGTTTTTTATTCTTCTTTATTGGTTTTGGTTTAGATTTATTGGCTCCTTTATCGTTTGTATCAATTGAAGGTAATACTTTCATGCTTGATGAATTTGAATTCTCTATATCTAGATTTGATAATTTATCATTTATTACATCAACTTGTTGTTTTTGATTTTGATTTTTATTTTGCTTTGCTTCTTGTTCATCTATCTGACTTTTTTGCTGTTGAAGTTGATAACTAAGTCGACTTTGATTAATATCATTTGACATTATTCTAAATGTATATTTAGGATTATACTTAGACTGTTAGAAAATAGTTATACTGCTTCAATGTGATGAGATTATTCTGATTCTTTTTGCTTTCTCCGTTTACCGATTTTCAATCTTTAATTTTTAGTTATCTATCTCGATTGGGTCTTTTTCTTCAAATCCGAAAAAAAAAAAAAATAAAAAAGTTTGCTTACTTTTCGTAGTCCGATAATTTTCTAAATTTATGTCCGATTGGTGTAATACAATGATTTATAGTTTTTTTGTTTACTTTATCAACTTTGTTGATCCGATAAATTGTTCAAGCTAGTGTGTAGTTGAAGAATAATACAGTCCGTATAGATTATCATATGGTCACAAAGAAGGCGAGAGAAAAAAAAAAATACTTAAACCGGGTGTATGATTTTTTTTTCAATTTTTTAACGGCAAATAAGTATACTAAAAAATTGGCTTACGAGATATAATATCAAAGGTTTTATTTTTATTTATTAATAGCAACAAATGAAAATTATATAACAAAGAGAGAAAGGGAATAATATTAAGTATATGTAAAAAAAATTAATTAACTTGTTCAACTTTACATTTCCAATTACCATTAGTTTTATCTAATAAAGGTAACGAAGCACCTAAACACCAACCTAATTCATTATTATCAATTGTTTTAGCAGTTCTTAATTCACGATATAATGGAATATCATAACCAGTATGTAACATTGCAGTAATAAAACTTAAATCTAAACACCATTGAGGTTCTTCATTTAATTCTTTAACATGATCATCTAATAATACATCTTTCCATAATGAATCACCATTACAAACAACTTTAGCTAAATCATTTAATTCTTCCACGGTGAAAGATGATGGGAATCCAAGAGGATTAGTACGATCATAAAAGTATGAGAATACATACATATCATTTGATTTTTTGAAAGTTTTAGTAAGGGAAGGTTGATGAACACCGTTAAAAGAACATGGCTTTGAAGTACATTCAGCTTCTTTATTTAAAACTTGTTCAGCTAAAAATCTACATTGAGCACCACTTGCTACTGAAGGACCTTTGAAATTAACAACATAAATTTCATCATCGGAAACATCAACTTGAATATTTTCAGCAGTAACACCAGGAGGAATACAAGGATTTGTTATAGTAATTGAAGCTTTTGCATCTTTTGCATCTTTTTTATTAGTAATTTTACCATTTTTCAAGGCTTCATCTTTTGATAAAGCAGATTTAACCACCAAACTATTAATTTTATTTCTACCTTGCATTAAACCAAAACCTAAATGACTAAATTGATATAAAGTAAATTTCTGATCACCAAAAGTAAATTCATATTTATGTTCACCATCTAACATTTTTTCATTATTATTAAATTCAGGTTCAAAAACAATTTGAGTTGAACCACCACCTAAATCAAAAACAGCAGCAGTTGGTAATCTTTCATCACCACCAATATTACCTAATAAATAATTGGCGGTAATCCAAGCATTTATAGCTTCATCTTTACCATCCATAATTTCAATACCATTACCACCAACAACAGCAAATGGCCAATCATTTTCTAAATGATTACGAATTTCATTTAATATATTATCTGATTTTTCTTTACCTAATAAACGTAAACCAGCAGTTGCTTTAACCGCAATTGGAGTACAACCTTGTTTTTCCTTTGGTATAGTATTTAAAGCGGTTTTTAATAAAGAGTCTAATGATTCAGCAGCACCTTTGGTATCAGTATCATAAGAAGATAAACCTGGTTTAATTTGTTCGAATTTTTCATTTAATAAAATTGGAGGAGATTGACAAGTATTAAATTCATAAATATGAACACGAGAACCAGTTGAACCTGCATCAACCATTATAACATAATCGACATCATTACATTCAGTGGATGGTTTCTTTGATTTACCAGAATCAGATTTTAAATTATCATTATTATTTGATAATGATTGATCCTCAGTTGAAGGAACACCATCAATTTTATCAGCCATAATTTTTGGCTTTTCTTGAGAAGAACCAGGTTTGATATTTTGAGGAGGTTTTATAACTTGAGGTTTGACAGCATCATCAGCAGGTGCTTTTGAATCCGAAGATGAACCTTTTATATTTGACGTGGAATCATCGGTGATTTCATTATCGTTATCGTTTACATTGGCATTGGCATTACTATTGGTATTTGTTTGATCTTTGGTAGAATCTTGTTTGTTACCAGATTGAGAGTAAGGAGCTTCAGTACCAGCTTTATGAGGAGAATTACCTTGTAAAGTGTTTTTGGATTCATCATAAACAGGAATGGTATTAGCATTGGGGGTAGGTTTAACATTTTGAATTGATTTATCAAGAGACTTATGAGAAGTTGCAAAGAAAACAACTATAATGAAAATCGTCAATATAGAAGCAACTAAACGAACATTACGAGTGGATAACATGACGTTCTAGGTTGAAACAGACCTGAAAAGATAGATGAACGTTTAACCTGAAGATGAAGTTTGTGAATAGGTAAATAAAACAAGTAGATAGGCTATAATTAAAAAAAAAAAAAAAAAAGTATAGACGTTGATAATATCACACACCAGAAACTCGCTCAAGCAAATCAAAAAATTAAAAAATCAGAAACAATCAAAAATAATTTAATAATATAACGAAAAACAAACAAAAGAAATTTAGCCTGACTTTACGCGTATTGAAAAATAGATTTGGAAAGATCACGTGACTGTGTCGCGTGACTCTCACGTGCCAGAGATTCTACTTAGAGAAAGCGGGGGCGTGCACCATGACAAGAAAAAAGGGATATTTAGTAATAGGAGACACCAGGCTATATTGAGCTATAACTCAGCTATAATTAACCATATTAAATGACCCTAACTAAATATAGTGACAAATGAGCTATTTTCCAGGATATTTTCCACCACACTCACGTATTCACAGTTTCAGTTACATGAGACATTAAGTGTATAGAAACAGTTACTAGAATAGTTACTAGAATAGTTACTAGAATAGTTACTAGAATAGTTACTTGCAGTTACTTGCAGTGACTTGCAATAGTTACTAGAAGTAGTTTGTTAGAGTATTGTTTGCTCAGCGTATGTGACACGGGCAAGACAACCTGGAAAACGATAACAGATTTGCAGATTGCAGATTTGATAAGACATTCTTATTCTTATCGATGTATTGTAAGTTATTGGAATAGCCACATGTAAGAGAATGTATTACAGATCATACTACAAATCAGGTCGTTTTTCATTCATCATTCACCATTCACCATTCACCATTCACCATTCTTCTTCAGTTTCAGTTTCAGCTTCAGTGTGAACTGCCCCCTTTATTTGTGAGGCTATCAGGCAAGTCTGTGTATGCCATATGTACACCACGTTTCTCCAAATAATCCTCGCTTGTGTTGCGTAAATGTAGCTTGTAGTGGTGGTTTTAATGGCTTGGTAGCGGTTTTGAATTTCTATTCAGGTGGTTTGATATGCTAATTGCTATCTTGCTGTTTCCACTAATCTGGACTCCCTTATTTTTTATTACCTCATTTCAGATCAGCTGGTTGTTATACCCTTTCACACTGTAATTTCTGTTTCTTATATATACTCAATACTATATTCTGCAAAGTCAACAACAACATAACAATTCTCCACTTTTCAATTCTATTGTATTAAAGCTACTTCATATAACGCTCTTCTCTTTTTCTCTTTTTCTTAATCTTTTTTTTCATTGATTTCCCTGATTCCCATTGATTTCAGTCCTTCCAACTTACTCGTTTTATTTAAACCCTCTTTACTCCACTTCAACCGTTAATACCGAATACCGAATATCACGAATATCACCGTCAGTCTTCTCCTATTATTGATTACTCATCTATATATATATATCTCAACATCTCATTACATATTATAATATACCACTATTATAGATACACTATACTATACTATACTATACCATATTATACTATACTGTACCATTTTATACTATATTATACTATATACATGATTACTTCGATATTGTCTAGTGCAAGACATTCTAATCCAAACTCAATTAAAACTTCTACCATGAATCATTCTTCCTCTTCTTCAATGTCTTCTCAATCTTTACGTAATGTATCAACCATCAACACTGATTTACGTAGAGGTAGATCCCCCTCAACAAATACAAACTTAAATTATATTTTCCCTCCATCTTCATCTTCACTGTCTTCGAATACTACTCCTTCTTCATCTAATAGACATCGTCTGTTACCAAATGATTCGTTAAACTCTTTATCAATTCCTAATCAATCTCCATCTTCAAATAATGATAAACATTTCATAAATGATTATATATCTTCACCTCCAAGTTTACTTTCAAACGTTAGAAATAATAGATCTCCAAATTATACTCCTACATCATCAATAAATCGTTCTTCATCACAATCAAATGGCTCATCACAATCTCAATCTCAACAAAGAAGGTATTCATTAAATGATTTTGAAAATAATGTTAATCAATCTCCCAATGATATAAGTTATAAAAAATTAAACAATGAACAAATCATTGATTTAATGGAACGTGAACAAGATGCAATTGTTTTGAAATTAATGAAGGAAATATCACTGTTGAAAGAAGAAAATGCAATGTTAAAAGCAAATAATCATCATCATCATAACAACAATAACAATCTTAATAAATCAAATGGTTCATCAAATAATAATTCAATCAAGAGAAGTTTAAGTTTAAGTTCAAAAGAAAATCAATTAATGCATCAACAACAGTATCAACATCAACAACAACAATTTCAACAACAACAACAACAATTTCAACAACAACAACAACAATTTCAACAACCACAACATCATATAATTAATAATGGTTCCAAGAACACTAAACGAAAATTATCGAATGAATCAATACAAAGAACAAGAAATAATTCATTATCATTAATAAATAATAATAATAATAATAATATAAAGATTGATGAAAGTTTCAATTCAATAAAACGAGAGAATGAAATTTTAAAGAATGAAATTAAAAAATTAAATAATCAATTGAAGTAATCATCATTATCATGTCTTTTGTTATTTTATCATGACATTTTATCATGACATTCATCAATTATATCGGACATTACTAATGATTTATCTTTATCATACATTTGGCGGGGTTTATTTATTTTTCATATATATATACTTTATTTCAATTACTTTTATATATACTTCTACTTATTATCTTATATATATTACCTATAGCGACTTATTTAACATAAATATAAATCAATTCAATAAAAAACCAAAAATGTTGTAAAGTGAGTCTTTCATTTTAGTATATCATAATGTGATAATCATCATTACGTAATTGTAAGTTTTGGAAATATTTGGGAGGGGTTTTGCCGTTGGTTTTGTATCACTGATGTAAGAAATAAGTGGGAAATTTGAAATACAAAGAAAAGAGACAAGCTGAAAAGGGGGTTACTGTTTAGCTAAAAAGTTCAATTATATTAGGTCATGAAAATACGTATTGTTTGGTTATCAAACAAATATAAATATCTAATTGTAAAAGTAGCCTTATTTATTGATGTAACCTTTTTTGTAAACAAAAAACTTCGCAACCAAAATTTTACCAAAAATTAATTTTACAATCCACAAAATGCAAAATACAAAATACAAATTTTCAAATATAAAGCATATCATAGCCCGCCCAACTATAATCATTATAATTTGATTAGAACCCATCCATAATGAAGTCGGTATTGCTTTGTTTAACGATGTTGGTCGATTTTACGTATGGCAATCTAATAATTTCCAATAAATTATCATCATCAACGGTAAACCCAAAGTCAAATAGAGATAATTTATTAACTATTTCCAATCAACATCCATCTGATCCAGAATATCTTCAAGCTGCAATAAATAAACCAATTCATTTATCAAGTTTACCATTCCCCACCTGGCTTACTGAATTCACCGGATTAACTGAATGGCCAGGAATTGATCCACCATATATCCCACTTGATTTTTTAAAATTTGATAATTCTGTTCCAATTCATCAACAGGGTGATTGTTCAAATTTAAAGAATGAAAATATTGAAGTTTGTTCATTTGATTGTTTTAATTGTGTTAGTTCTGATGATGTTTATACTTGTAATAAATTAAGTCAAACATTTGATGATGGACCATCATTATCAACCATTAAATTATTAAAAAATTTAAAAAAAACTAAAACAAAATCAACATTTTTCAATATTGGTTTAAATATTGTTAGATTCCCAGAAATTTATAGAAATGTTTTACAAGATAATCATATTATTGGTAGTCATACTTGGTCTCATAAATTTTTACCAAGTCTTAGTAATGAACAAATTGTTGCTCAAATTGAATGGTCAATTTGGGCCATGAATGCAACTAGTGGACATTTACCAAAATGGTTTAGACCTCCATATGGTGGAATTGATAATAGAGTTAGATCAATTATAAGACAATTTGGAATGCAATCAGTTTTATGGGATTTTGATACATTTGATTGGAAATTAGTTGATAATAATAATTTAAGAACTGAACATAGTATTTATTATGATTTAAATAAATTTAAATTAGATAGAAATGGTAAAGGAATTATTTTAGAACATGATAGTTTAAGTCAAACTGTTAATGTTGGTATTGAAATTAATAAAAAATTAGGTAATAATCAATTAACTATACCTCAATGTGTTGGTGGAATTGATTATATTAAAAAATTTCCAATAACCTAAAGAGAAGAAGAAAACCAAGTAAAATAAGAGTAAAACCAAGAAGGAAAACAAGGTGTAACTGAGCTTAATTGATTGTTTTATATATTATTAGTATATATATATGTATAGAATTTAAATTGTAAGTAAAATTATTCAATTATTGTTTACAAGTAGGTACGCAAAGTTTAGTAAGTGACGATTTGAGTTGTTTTTTATACTAATCAAGTTATTTTGCAACATGAATAAGCACCTTTATCATGGCATATTTATATCTATTCGAACAGTATGTGGAAACGTTAGCTCATGAAAATTGATGTGTTTCAACATACATAAATTACTTTCAAAATAAGAGTAAAAGATTCACAAAAACAATTATGACTTGATTTTTATCAAATTTCATCAAAAGTTAACATAAATAAGATAAATCATTAATTAAAATGAAAATGGTAATAATTTTATTGGTAAGTTGAATATAAATTAAGTCATAATGAATAATCTGACAAGTGACTACTTACATTATCTATTATATACGTAGGGATCACTTGATCAAAGAAAATAAAAAGAATCATTTTTTCAATCAAACAATTTAACAAATAGAGTTTACAGAATGAAAAGTTTTCATAAATCTTCACCCAAAATTAAATTTAATATAGTCATCACCTTCAATACAAGAAGTTAAATCATTGATTGAATAATTGTCTAGATTTTTCTTCTATTCCTCGTAGGTATGCATAAATGCAACATATCAAAACCAATAAAATTTCTCAACTCAAAATAAACCGTATATCTGAACGTATTAATCGGCAAGATAATTACTCACCGACTTTATAATACCTCAATGTACACCATTAAAATTTAAAGGAAAGGGTCTAGAAGGCTTTTCTATATACGAATGTACAATGCACACATACACCACTTATTGCTCTAATTTCTATTTTCTGTTGCCCTAATTTCTATTTTATAGGTATATATTTTATTCCTCGGTCCCCATTCCATTGGCCCCGGAAAAACCTGCATACGGGACGATATAGATTAAGGGATACATACCGAATAAAACCCACAGTTAATCATAGATACAGATTGATATAGATACAGATATATCTAAGAACGCATATATGGGGGAAAGTCTAAACTTAAACTTTAATATGTATTAGTATTCGTATTAATATTAGCTGACTTCTCTATTATTACTCTTTGGGAATCAACTACAATGTTCGACAATAGGTGAGTGTGTGTACTAAGGATTGAAAACAATTTTATGAAATATTTGTAAGATTATAGTGAAGGATTGGCAAAAGAAATTCAATTTAAGTTTATAGAAAAGGCACAAAAAAAAAGTCGAATTTGTTTTCACCTTCCTGATTATTTGATTTACACTGGTAGAAATAAGTTAGATAAACGTAAATGAATACAAAATTGTAATTAATATGAGTGTAATGATTGAATAAAAGAAACAATGATGACAAATGAGTAATAAAATATAAATTAGAAAGAAAATTTAAGTATTAAAGGGAAAAACAAGTAAGTAAGTTGAGAAAGAGCGCAAATCAATTGAACCCAAAACAGAATAAAAAAGAACGAAAGAGAAAGTGGCCAAACAAGACAAGAAAACACAGATAAAAGCCATAATGTAATATAATAAAAACATTTATAAAATGAGACTCTAATTGTATCTATACTTATTCAAACTTGTTTAAGCAGATGCACGTACAGGAGCAGAACCATTCAAAAAATCTTGAGTTTTATTATCAACAACCTCAGTTTCTTTTTGAATGGTGGAAGTAATATTTTTTTTAGCATCAGTGAAATAAGAATCAGCTTTTGTTTTGGCATCACTAACATAACCTTGAGTTTGAGTTTTCAAAGGTTGAATATAATCAGAATTAACATTATTGAAAAGTGAAAATCCAGCGTTAATTGAAGCTTGACCTGATTTATAATAAGCATTACCTTCTTCACCTAATTTTTCTAATTCTTTATTATAAGTTGAAATTAAACTTTCACTAACATCATTTGATTTTGAGCTAACAAAATATCTTGAACGTAATAAAAATTCATTGAAAATTTTAAAAAATTTATAAACTTCAGTCTTGATTGATTCAGGTGAACCTGCAGTTAATTCATCAAGTTTGAAACTAGCCTTATTTTCGGTTAATGTAGCAGGTAAATATTGATCATAAGTATTATAAATATAATTATTAATTGGACCCAAATATTTTTTATTAAGATAGCCAACTATACTATGGTAAACGTGATTTGGATAGTATGGTGATAAATCAGGACTATTCTTCAAAATCACATCAACACGGGATAATATGATACGATCAAAATTTGAATCAATGAAATTCAATGAATCGTAGATAGGTTTGTTCTTGGAAATGACAGATTCGTTTAAAACATCAAGGTATGAATATAATTGTTGATATAAAGTATTTAAAATACTAAAAGATAACACATACTCATTAATGGTTTTAATCAAGGGATAATTAGCAACATGAGATATTGAGGAAGAAGAGAATTTCTTGGAGGTGAGTTTATCAATGGTGTCTGACATGATGAAATGGTATATAGATGGAGGAACTAGCTAAACAGGGTAAACAAAAAAAAGCAGCAGAAGAAGAAGTAGATGAGATAAAAAGAATACAGCAAAAACAAGATGGTTTATATAGTTTATTTATCTGTGTTCTGTTGTATTATTTGTATTAGCAGCCAGACAGAGACATAATTGAGTTTGTGTGACATTGACACTTTCATCCCTTGAAGCGTCAAATTTGGAAAAACTGGAAAATTGTGTGATGTGGTGTGGGTGTGCGTGCACCAATTCCGTTTCGATTGCCATGTGATTGTTACGTCCGTTTGTGTGCTGTTTGCGTGCTGTTTTCGCTGTTTTTGCTGTTTTAGCTGAA
Source organism: Soucietia sequanensis (assembly GCA_030557975.1). Taxonomy (NCBI): domain Eukaryota; kingdom Fungi; phylum Ascomycota; class Pichiomycetes; order Serinales; family Metschnikowiaceae; genus Soucietia; species Soucietia sequanensis. The sequence continues at coordinate 371,687 of JANIJN010000004.1, forward strand.
TTCGCTGTTTTCGCTCGGTTGCTATCGGATTAGTGCAGGTTGGCATGTATAGATATTTGCAGGTTGACGCCCGTGTATTACAGATTGCGTTTGTTCAATTGTGTCATGGTTTTTATCGATCAAGTTGCAGTTAAACTTGTTATAGTTGCAATATTCACATTCCATAGCAATGTATATGTAAGGTACAATGGTACAATCTTAACATGAGGCTGCCGTTCGATGATTGTTAATCGTTTCTTTTATACTGTTTTATGTCATGATACTGATCTATCATGTACCATCCATTACAAATAGTATGCCACGATACTGATCATTCACTAAAAATAGTAATCACATTCCTGATCTGTCATGCTTTACCTAACACAAATAGTACTCTGTGGTTGATTACTACCTGTTTTATATTGATACTAACAAACTTCAATGTTATTTGAATGATAAACTAATATTAAAACTTATAATAAATTACTAATAAACTAACGATAAACGTATAATAATATAATAATATGGTGAGAAAAAAAGTTTAGATTTTAACGCAATAAACCTTATTGGATTTAATCTTTGTTTATTTATCTATTGTTGTTTACATTCAGCTGGAGCTTCCTTATTAACTGATTTTTCATCTTCATCTTCATCATTTTCATCGTCACTTCCTTCTTCTCCTTCATCTTCACTATCAAATTCTTCTTCTTCATCATCAAATTCATCTGGATATCCATATTCAACTGCATCTCCTGTAAACCAATCAATTGCTCTTGGAATTAAACGATCTTTAATTTCTTCTCCTAATTGATAATCTAATTCTAATCTAGCTTCTAAATCTTCATCTTCTTCATCTTCATCTTCATCTTCTTCATCACCTTCGCTATCTTCGACATCTTCATTAACTTTTGGTGGTTTTGGTGGATCAAAGAAATTAAAGAATGATTCAGTTGGAGTTAATTTTTCAATTGTTCTTGTTTGTTTGGTAGTTTTATTTCTTTGTTTTCTTCTTTCAATATTTATTGTTACATTTGATTCTTTTGATTTCCAGTTGATTTCACAACCATCTGCATGATCATAAACAAAATCTCCTGAATATCCTAATTCAGCTTGATAATGATAAGTTTTAGTTAAAATTTGATTGGAAAAAAAGGTATTTTTGGTATCAAATTCAAATATTAATTCAAATCCTGCAGTTTCTAAATATTCCATTCTAATATCTTTTAAATATTGTAATACTTCACTATCTCTTTCAGTTATGATTTCAGCAACTGTTGATAAATTTTCTAATGCAGTTAACCAAAATCCTGGAATACCTTTTTCTTCATTAGATTGTTCATCTTCATCCATTTCATCTTCTTCCTTGATCATATCATCACCCTTTTCTTCTTCTTCCAATGCTTCACCTTCTTCGATTTCTTCATTGGTTGGTTCATAATCACCATTTATAATTTTACTTCTTCTTTCATATAATGGTTCATATTTTTTAAAAAATTGTTTTTCTAAATTTAATAATTCTTTTTGAAATTCAGCTTCTAATTTCATTTGTTGTTGTTGAATTGATTTTAATCCGAAAACTCTTTTTTTAATAGGTTTTGATAATGAATCAACGTATCCACTTTGTTTACCAACTAAGGTTCCTAATTTACCTTGAATCATTGATAATAATGCTGGATTATTAGCTAATTGTTTACTGATTTTATCACCATCTTCTCCGATTCCAATATCTTCAATTCCTTCATTTATTGTACTTACAGTTGGTGGTTGTGATTTTAAATATGAATTAGTAACTGATGCTGGGGTATTTTGTGGTGTTGGTGCTTTGGAAATATCTCCGTGTTTACCACTTCTAATTGGTTCAGACATCTTGGCTAATTTGATCTAAATTGATTTGATTGATTAATTAAAGCTTCAAAATCTTTCTCTAAAAATTAAAGGGAAAGTAAAGCTTATGAATCCTTTTTATCTCACTTATTTAATTTAATTTTAATTCATCTCAACTTTTTTTCTTTTTTTTTGTTGTTCAGAGGCAATTTTGAGTGGAAAAAAGAAATTTGGGTTTCTTCTTGGCTAGGAAAAACTAAAAAGAAACATTCTTTAATACTCACACAACGCGTCTTACTACTTAATATAGATATAATATGAAGTTTGAACATTATATCGTATTTTTATGTAGATGAATGATATGTCAAAATCAATTGTCCTAAAATTCAAATCAAGTGATAAGTATAATGTTTGACTAACTTTGATTTAGATGAGTTATGACTAAGGACTACTTTATATAAATCAAATGATACATGGTATATCAATACTAAAGATTAAGCGATACTACTCTAATTGTACTACATGTGAATCGAATCATATAAAAAACCTTGTATTATACTATATCCGAACTGAAAGGTGTTTCAATAATTATCTTTGATCATTGAAAACTAAACTAATTGTGGTAATGAATTTGATGGTAGTTCAATTTTTGACTCCTCAATATTATCATAATTACCATCCAAAAATTTTTCAACATCAGCTTTTCTCAATTCCCATTCTTCAACCTTTGATAATTTATCACTTATCTCTTTAATCTCATTATCAATACTTTTCAAATTTTCTTCACTTGTTAAATCATGAAATTTCCAATTATCAGTTTCTCCATTTTCATTTCTAATTTCAAGTATAAAATCATGATATTTCATTAATAATGGACGATGTGATAATGTTATAAATGTAATTTTCTTTCTTTGTAATAATTCAAATAAATAATCTTCAACATCAGTTGAAACTGCATTGGTTGATTCATCTAGTATAACGAATTTTGGTTTTGCAAATAAAACTCTGGCAATACTAATTCTTTGTTTTTCACCTCCACTAAAAACATCTTTCCAATCTTTTTTAACGTTAAAATTTCCTTCTCTTGTTAATAAATAATCTAATTTAACTTCTCTTAAAATATGATATAAATGATCATCATTAAAGCCCATTTCAATCATATCATCATAATTATGTGGATAAATTATTTGATCTCTTAAATTACCATTAGTGAAATATGCTTTTTGTGGTAAATAAAATATTTCTTCATCACTTGGTTTCGATAATAATCCACTATAAATTGGCCATAATCCGGCAATTATTCTAGCAATTGATGTTTTACCACATCCATTTGATCCTAAAATTAATAAGTTTTTATTTTGACTAATTTGAAAATTTAATGTATCTATTAATTTATCATTCTCTGATCCTTCCACCGTTGGAATTATAACTGGAATATTTTCATATCTAATTCCTTCAACATAATTTTTTTGAATCGTTCCATGAATATCATCAAGTCCTAACTTTGATCCATAATTAAAATTAGGTGAATGAGCCTTATGTAAATTTGTTAATAAATCAAATACTCGATCTGTATATCCAGTTAATTCTGATACGTCTTTAATTGAATACATTAATCTTGATCCTGCATCTGCTAATGACAACATTAATCTTTTATTAATAATGAATTGCCTCATATTTTGTCTTTCATTAACTGTGGAACTTACTTTACTCTTATTGGATTCATTTGAAGATGTAACAGTGACCGAATCACTAATGTCATCATCGTTAGATTTTGGCCAAATATCATCTAAAAATACCGGCAAGCCTGCAAATATATAACCCCATGCAGACCAGGTATACTTCAATATATAATCTTCCAAAACCGAATATGAAAATGTAATATTGATTTCCTTGCTAATATGATCATTCAATTTTTTAAAGGTTTCGTATAATTTTGACTTTTCAATTATTGAACCTTTATAAAATCCAATTTCTTCACAATTAGATATCAAATTTAAATGTTGATTGTAATATTCACCTTCCATATGAGTTCTCTTAGCTGTTAATTTACCAAACTGTGGAGTGTTCTTTTTCAATAACCAAGCAGTTAAAAAATAATTTGCAAATATGCCAACTATTGCACCTGTACCCAAATTATCCCTCAAGTAAACTGCAAAGAAAACGATATCAATGAGTGGTTTACCCATACTTGAGAACAATCCACAAATTGAATCACAAAACTTTGTAACATCATTTGTAATATATTGATCAATATTTTGTATTTTTGATTCGGTAAATGAAATTTTATAATAGGCCATAACTTTATCTAAATATAAGTCATGAATGTACCGTATTAAATTAGTTCTGAAACTTAATGATAATCTATTAGTTAAATATTTGATGGCAGCATTTGTATATGAGGCAGGAAAGGCAATAAGGATCCAATAAATTAAATCTCTTGCGAATTTCTTACCATTACCAGCTATTAAATTTTTGACAATTTGACCATCCAACTTTGCAACCAACAAAGATAACCAAGTTCTCAAAATTAAGAAAAAACATTGTGAGAATAGCAATGATGTATTTTTTGAGTAAAAATTAGGTATCAAAATTCTCCATATAATTATAAGTTGATTTAAAAATCTTGAGTTAAGAATACTTTTTTGTTGTTTTAACCTTTGATCTATTATAAAATCTTTATATAAATATTTATCCGCAGCATATAGGTCCAAATTTGGTTTTGGAATGATTATTCTAGTAGTTGAATTTTTACCGGCTGGAATATAAATTTCCCTAGATCCATTTTTCAAGATAGTAGAAGATTGTCTGATCAAGTCAGGTCGCTTTGTTCTTCTATTCAATTTGTACTCATTGTATTGTTGAATCAAGCTTCTCAACGTAAATATTATACCTAAACCAAAACTCGAAATTAGTGTACCTAGAAATAATACCACTGGTCTTGATTGATAGTTAATTTTGACTTTGTTATCCTTATATACGATCACAAACTCTTGTAATATCAGTAGCAAATTTTTAACGTCTTCCTTGTTATAGCCCGCAAGCTTCGAGAAATTAATCATATTGAAATTGGTTTTAGCCGCCGATACTTGAAAAGAAGTATAAACTTTATCAAAAGCTTATCAAGTTGTAATATGAAAGAAGGGGTTGATTTGAGAAATAAAAATTTGTGAGTTTATAAGCAGGGGTATCATATAATATAATAATAGGGTATCAAATATGTGTATATATCAACGAAACGTTCATTTACTTCAGAGATGTATGTGTATTAAATATTGCTTTGATCTAAAAATCCACCCCCACAATCCACAACTTTGTTCTTCCGAGGAACCAAACAACGAGGGGGGTACAAACTACCGTCGTGTATGAGCCAGATTAGTAAAACCGGTACACCTCGACGAATATTCAGCTATACGATAATGTCAAGTATATAAAGACGGCATTGAAGTAAAATACTTCAATATTGAAATATATAATATCACTCAATGTCTCGAGATCTAATCTCATCCTTCCTTTTCAATCCTGAAAAAAAAAAAACTTGATAGCTTAGCAAGTTTTGCTGACGAATAGTTGTTCTGTAGTTATCAATGGTCGTAATTCTTTACTTGATTCACCAACGGTTAGATATATAACATAAGTATCGCCTGAAGCCATATAACATGATCACCATTTTTTACCATTCAAGTTTTTGGATATACATGCTTTGAACTTCGTAAACTCTTGTTCACACGAATTGTGAGCAATGGTACTGTAAATTCCTAACACACATTGACCGTATGCCATTCCTTCTTTCGAGCATTTTCCGCTGGCTTCCATTAATTTTCTCGCTGGTCTGACTTTTTGACTATTGGAACTTGGCATGATGTTGTCCTGATATACTTGTTAATGATAAAGGGTGAATCTGTCTTACTACAATTTTTTCATGTAAAAAAAAAAACTATGTTTTTTTGCGCAGTTATACACACTACAGCGATTTTTTCATTTTCGCTTGTATCGCTTGTTGCAAATTCTTTTAAAATTCTATAGATTATTGATTAAAGTGGTCTCATTGTGTAGTTGAAACAAAAAAATAGTGAATATATAAATTTTCAGAGAAAGATTGTTGTATTGGGTATTCCTGGCTGTATCTTATTGAAATTTCAGCTCAACTTTCACGGCAACCTTCAAAACTTGTTCCATGAACATTAATGTCAAAATAGAATGAGGTCCAATTCTGAACAATTGTGCCCAAAATCCTTTATACAAAGCGCCGAATCCCTCTGAGCCCACTGTTTTGATAAGACAGTCGATTGGTCCTTTATATAAGTCACCTTTTTGGTTATAAACTCTAGTTAGCAAAACGTCCCATGGGTTCATGACAATAGCTACACCTAAACCAGCACAGCTTGATGCGATAAAATGTAAACCAATGCTTCCGTCTTTTACTATGTTATTCTTTAACAAGAAATTTTTAGCAGCATTATAAACAGGTAATTGAGCTGCGGATCCGGCACCAGTACGTAGAATGGCAGCGTCGACACCTCTATATAATGCTTTGAAACCACCGGCTGTATATACTTGACGAATACCATCGAACGTACTTTTGTAATACGTCTGTTGACCGATAGCATTGGCTTTCAAACTTTTATTATATGATTGCATTCTTGTTTTAATAAGAAAAAATGGTGATGCAATTATTGCACCTGCAGATCCTGAAATCATACCTGAAAATACATTGATTAATAAATTTTGCGGTACTTTTCCATCTTCGTTAAAATTTGATGGATCCAAATACTTTGTTAAGTAATATCTACTTGGTTCATATAATCCAAGACGACATCCATTAAGACCTAACTGATAGAAGTATCCACATATCAAACCTTGCTGTAAACCTCTTATACCTTCATTTTTATAGATATGAACAAAAGCTTGTGCCGGATTTTTGTATAATTTTGGTGCATTAGTTGACTTACTTAATTCACCTTGTAATTGCATTCTAGTCTTGATTAATTCAATAGGATTGGTGAAAGTAACTGCTCCACAGGCGGCTATGCCTCCTGATATGAAACCACCAAGAGTTGAAATAGATTCGGCCGATGTCTTTTTCACAGGAACCACATTATCTGGAGTCTTGGTTGTGATAGCACTCATACTTATTTACCCTTTTGAAGACAAGAAGATAAGAGATCTATACGTTGAACAACAAAAAAAAATAATATAAAATCTCGAGGAAATAAAAAAAAAAACTGCTGTAACGGCCCGATGTGTTTGAATTACGTAATCGGTGAGTCTTGATGCTATACATTTGTATAAACAAGTTGTTCGTTAGTAGGGCCGGTATATATAAATTAGTTGGAACCCGCAAATGATTTAGGTCTGCACTCATGGGTTCATTTAGTATTGTTCTATGAGTGATTTATGCTTATCTAATTCTGAACTGTTTCCCAGATATACCTAGAATCGAATCGCGCTGATGAATGATTAGAAAGAAAAAAAAAATATCGATCTTTAATATACTACATGAGTACTTTACTTACATCACTTTAAAAATACGTATTGCCACCACTTCAAAATAATGTTAAGACAATCCAGAGCTGGTATAAGTGGTAGTAATAGACTAAGAAATCTTTTGAATAAAAGGTACTTAGCTACCGCATCAACGCCATCAGCTTCTCAAATTGAAACATTAAGTAAATACCCAGTTGGTCTTAATGTACATGGTTATATAATTGAACAAGTTCAACCAATTCCCGAATTCTCATTAGTGGCAGTTAAACTAAAGCATGATAAATCAGGTCTGCAACATTTGCATTTAGATGTGCCTCATGATAAAAATAACGTCTTCTCTGTTGCTTTCAAAACTAATCCACCAAACGCCACTGGTGTTCCTCATATATTGGAACATACTACTTTATGTGGTTCTTATAAATATCCAGTCAGAGACCCTTTTTTTAAAATGTTGAACAGATCATTAAGTAATTTCATGAATGCAATGACTGGACATGACTATACATTTTACCCCTTCGCAACCACTAATCAAAAAGATTTTCAAAATTTAATGGATGTTTATTTATCATCTGTTTTTGAACCTTTATTGACTTATGAAGACTTTCTGCAAGAAGGATGGAGATTGGAACAATCGGATTTGGAAGATCCAAAAAGTGATATCGTCTTCAAAGGTGTTGTCTATAATGAAATGAAAGGACAATACTCAAATTCCGGTTATTATTTTTATATCAAGTACCAAGAAGCCATTTACTCATCTTTGAAAAACTCTGGAGGAGACCCTTCAAAAATTACGGATTTGCATTATGAAGATTTAATTGATTTCCACGCACTCAATTATCATCCATCAAACTCAAAAACGTTTACATATGGTTCATTACCCTTGACATCGCATTTAGAAAAATTGAACGATGTATTCAAAATGTTTGGAAGACGTTCAACTAAACCAATCATTAGAAAACCAATCTTTGATAGCATTGGATTGCCCACCAATAGGTTCGATGTCCAAATAAAAGGCCCAATGGACACAATGTCAAGTAAACCAATCGAAGAACAATATCAATCTTCAATAACCTGGTACTTGGGTAATCCATTAGATGAATCCAAAAAGTACGAAATTTTTAAGTGGAAAATTTTAAGCTCTTTATTGTGTGATGGTCATAATTCACCTTTTTATCAAGAATTAATTGAAACTCAATACGGTGAGGACTTTTCTGTGAATACCGGATTAGACAGTACTACAGCTTTAATGACATTCACCATGGGTCTCAATAATTTAAGTAAGGAGAAAGTCGAGAATCTTGAATCTAAACTCAACTCTATATTCGAAGATATAATTTTAGTGGAAATTAGTAAAGGTAAAGAGAGTAAATTCAATGACAGAATAGAGGCGATTTTACATCAAATTGAACTTAACTTCAAGAAACACAAACCTGATTTTGGTCTTGGTCTTTTAAATTCTGTTGTGTCTACTTGGGTAAATGGTGCAGACCCCATAAAAACCTTACAAGTCGAACTTATATTAAACAGATTCAAAGAAGATTATAAAGAAAATGGTTTATCAATTTTCACTGACTTGATCGAAAATGACATTCTCAATAAAGACACACAAAAGTTCAAGTTTACCATGATTCCAGAAGAAACTTTCGTTGAAGGCTTAGCCCAAGAAGAATCTGATAGATTGCAGAAAAAAGTTACAAGTTTGAATGAAGAGGATAAAGAAATAATCTTCGAAAGAAGTAAGAAGTTACTAGAAAAACAACAACAAGAAGAAGACATTTCTGTTTTACCTACCCTTACTGTTCAAGATATATCGAGACAAGGTGAGTTCTATCCTCTTGACTTTTCGGGCTTTGACAATGACACCAGGAAAATTCAAAAAAGAATTGTTGATAGTAATGGTCTTGTATATGTGACTGCTGCAAAGGACCTTTCATACCTTCCAACCGAATATTATAAGTATTTACCGTTATTCAATTCATGTTTGACCAATTTGGCTGGTACAAGCAAGACTTCAATTACCGATTTAGAAACCAGAATTCAAAAATCGACAGGTGGAATTTCATTCAATGTAAGTGCCAAGACAGACCCTTATAATATTGGACAAACGAAATTGAAATATCTTTTAAGTGGTATGTCATTGAAAGATAAATCTCAAAATATTTATGATTTATGGTTTGAAATCTTGAATGATACTAAGTTAGAAGCAAGCGATGAAGTGGTTGAGAAATTGTTTACATTGATAAAGAATATGGCACAAAATCAAATAAACGTTATTGCTGATAGAGGTCACTCTTATGCTATCTCTCATAGTAATGCTCAATTAACTCCCACAAAATATATCAATGATTTGTTTGGTGGTTTGGAACATATTAAATTTGTTATGGAACTCAATCGTAAGTTGGAAAAAGATGGCAAAGAATTTTTATCCAATGAATTATTACCTATTTTACAGAAAATGAGAAATTTGATTATCAATGGAGTTACCGAAGGTAAAACTGGCTTTGAATATAGTATAATCGGTGATAAAGACTGTGTTACTGAAAATGAAACATTAATCAAGTCTTTCGACACATCATTAGAGTCAGCTAACGATTTTGTTAATAAACCAGATGAAATTTCCTCTCTAGTATCTAATTTTAATAATGCTCAGGTAGGCTTAGGTGGCAAAAGTTTGATCAGCTTACCATTCCAAGTTGGATACTCCTCGTTAGCTAAGTTGGGTGCTGAGTATACTTCAAAAGACGGTGCCGCTTTACAAGTGTTATCTCAGTTGGTTTCTTTCAAACATCTTCATTCCGTCATCAGAGAAGCCAATGGTGCATATGGTGGTGGTTTAAATTTTGACGGCTTAGGTGGTGTACTCAATTACTATTCTTATAGAGACCCAAATCCCTTGAAATCGATCGAATCATTCAAGGAAGCACCTCGTGTCGCAGTCGATAAATTAATGAATAATAGCTGGAATGACAAAGATTTACAAGAAGCTAAGTTGGCTATATTTCAAAGTGTTGATGCCCCAAGTCATATAGTCAGCCAAGGTTCATCTACTTTCTTAGAAGGTATCACTGACGAAATGAGACAAAGTAGAAGAGAAAGATTCTTAGATGTAAATCAACAAGATTTGCAAGATGTTGCTGAAAAATATTTAGTTGCAAATGAAGATGTTGTTACTGTCATTGGTAACGCAGACAACTTGAAGGTCGACAACACTTGGAATGTCAAATCTTTAGGCACCAATCTTGATGTTCAAGTTTAAGCTATTCTTACGAAATTCATATGTAAATTCATATAATTATTCCTTGTACATATCACACAAATAGAATTTATTCTAAACGTATTAAAACAACTAGATTTTCAAAGTGTATAACGCTCTTATCAATGTATGAGGAAAGAGAACAAGTTTGGTTCTCCAAGTATTGTACAAAATTATGTAAAAATCACAAGAATCATCAACACGCAATCGCAGTCAATGGCGTTTATATCTCGTAAAAACTCAACTTTCTCGAACTTTGATCTTTCACATAATCTACTTCCAAAAGATACTTATCAGATATATACCATCGAAAAGGGAAAATCTATACAAAAGGCCGAGTTGTTGTATGTAATTTCGGATTCGTGTGTTAAAATGAGCCTTAGGAGATTTACATATGGTTTACTACCATGCTACTCTCTTTTGCACTTTGTACTATTTATGTTAGGTATTGCATAGTGAAGTAATTTGCTGCTAGAATAACCCTCCCTCACCTAGACTAAACGATAAGTAATTTAATTTTTTTTTTTTACTATAATGAATGTATATTTAACTATAAATTAACTATATACCGTTGAATTAGCGGGGATAAAAGGTTGCAAAAAACCCCTACGTAGAATTAAATGTAGAATTAAATGAAAGAATCTGCTGCGAGAATGACCCGCACTTGATATTTTTTTTTTTTACTATCCCGAAAAAGAAAATTTTCGGAAAATTTAAAATAATTCATATTCACTAAACAAGAGGTGCCTAGAAACAAAACAAATATTTTACGAATTGGAGGGTTGGCCGAGTGGTCTAAGGCGGCAGACTTAAGATCTGCTGGACAGTTGTCCGCGCGAGTTCGAACCTCGCATCCTTCATTATTTTTTTTCAACTCATCATATTTTTAAATCAAGATAGCGTCTCTATTTGTCTGATTTGGTTGTAGCTATGCTTAGTGTTCTTTTCGATTAGGAGCTGTCTTTTTCATTTTTTATTCCTAAAGAAGGTTTGTTTGTCGATTCTACACTTTGCGTTGAAAAAAAAGGCAATCATTAATTGTGAATTATATTTGAATGAATAATACGTAAAAGGCTAGACCAGTATGAACCTTTGTTTAAGTGTTGTGTGGCCATATATATATACAAGTTTCTCAAGGAGAATGTTGGTTTATGCGTTGAAGGTAGGGTCAACTGCAAATATGACAATATCTATCATAATTAGACAAGTATTTAAAAATGAAGCTGAAAGGTATATGAAAAGTCATGACGAACGTGCGATTTGAACTTGTTCGCCACTCAAGTACGGTGACTTCTGGTATAATCATTTGGAATTAAATCTGGCACTTTTCTTTTCTTGCTTTCTGTAAAAAGGCAATGTCTTTTAGCTCTTGGATCATATAAGATTAAGTTCAATCTTTGCGTCAGTCTAGGTATACTAAACCATTTTTCGTAACCTGTTTTTGCAGCAGATACTAGTTTAACCATAGTATGAGTAGTTTTAGCTTTGGCCATGATGAAGTTTGAATATTTTTATGATTGTTCGACCTGTAGTTTGAAAGCACAACTTTTCACTTCTCATGATTATTTCATGGTCAAATACAAAAGGTCTCTGAAAATTTATTGAGGCATGAGATAGTGCGTAGACTGCCAGTTTCGGAAGTCCAATTCCAAGTCCCTCAATATAATACATACGCGCGTTTCTGTTGACTTTTCCTACATTTAAATACTGAGCAATACTGGACACGCTAACAGATCTTCAATTCAAAACACAAGAGAAGTCTTTCCACAATAATTCATTTAGAAGATCATTTTATATCCTACTCGTGCTAACAATATACCATCTACAGTATATAAGGGCAACTACTTATATTGATCATGTTGTATTTTCCTTCTTTTTTTATAGTTGCAATCACCTACTTTTTGTCAGTGGTTGTTTCCTTGCATTTGGAGATACCATCAAAAGCAAACCCAGAACCAGTTTGTATTCGTGATTTCGTGGCTGTTGACCAAATGGTGGTTGTCAATATCAAATCAACTGGTCGTATCGGAGACGGTCAACAATTGGACTTGAAAATCATCGACTCTTTAGGTAACGAACATCGTCGTAAAAATGATATAGCTGGAGCAGTTAAAATTGCATTTACTAGTCATCATAGCGCTGCATTTGATGTTTGCTTCACTAATACATTGGATAATAAGTGGTCAAGACATGAAGTCTCTAGAGAAGTGGAATTAGATATTGAAAGTGGTGCAGCAGCTAGGGATTGGAATGCTGTTCAAACTGCTGAAAAATTGAAACCTGTTGAAATTGAATTGCGTAAAATCGAAGAACTCACAAAGGAAATCGTCCTTGAATTACAATATTTGAAAACGAGAGAAGAAAGAATGAGAGACACCAATGAATCAACCAACTCAAGAGTCAAATGGTTTTCTATGATCGTCGTTGCTTCCTTAGTTGGTTTGGGTGTTTGGCAAATTCAATATTTGAGACATTACTTCAAAGTCAAACATATCATTTAATCTACATCGAACCGCTTACTTAAATTGGGGTAAGCTTTAACTGTATAATTAGTCACGAGAAGAATGAATTGTTGAAAAAATAGTGTTTTATGATTTAAAATATAGGTTTGCTTCACAACGCTCATTAAATAACACTTTATTGTATCCAAACTATATGTATCTGTATATATACAATAAAATAAAATATATCCCTATGAAATATAAATGCAGCTGAAATGGCTGAAAAAATTTCATGACTTTCATATTTTCTCATAAGATTATCGTAAGCACATAGCTAAAGTAGGGTATATGGCCAGGTTGATCAAAAACTTTCATACAGGTACGGAAATGTCAAAAACCAGCTACACTAATCTTTATTATGTCTGTAAAATTCGTCCAAGTGACATTCGAAACATCATTTATGTAAAAATCATTTCTTTCTTTGGGAGAAATTACAAATTGGGAACTAGTTGAATTGATTTCAGAATTATCTATAATAACTTTGTTGTATAATGCAAGTCTTTTTTTGTCCACACAAGTCGCAATATCCTTTATTTCCTTCGTAACAAGCCTAGAATCCACATTATGAAGAGCGTCTTGGAGCAACAAGGATACAAGATAATTAAGTTTGAGCCAGTTATTAGAAAATTCATTCCAAGATTTTAAAGATATATCTTCACTTATACATTTATAAAGATCGAGTTCCTGAATCAAATCCAAAATTTTTCCAAGTTTTTCGCTAGCTGGAGTTTCCGTTGAATAAAAGTAGTCTTCGATTTCAACTAGCTTTGTCAACTCCGATATCATGAATTTCGTCAAATTTGAAATAAAAATGGTTTGATATCGCCTGGGTATGCAATCACCTTGAAAGTTCGAGCTATACGCGGTAAAGAAGCATTCAAACAACGGATAGTCCAAAAGTAATAATTTACGGCAAGTTTGCGAGATTAATGACATAGGTGTACTTGCATCGCTGGAGCTTACCAAAGTTTCAAGGTCAGGGTCATTTGCGACAAACAACAGTCTGTAGTATATCGTTATTAGAATTTTGTATCTTATTTTCATTGAGTCCAAATTATCATTGAAATCTGGGCTGAACTCTTTCGTGTTCAGCTTCGAGACATTGCCTTGCCTTACGAGGTGTTTCTCCCTTTCATACAATGGTTGTGGCTTGTATGAACTTTCGATATTCAATCCAGTGAATACAAATTCAACGGCCCTATCGTGCCAATCTTTAGAGTTCATGCCTAATTGTGTCATTAACAGCAGCAATAGAAATCTTTTATCAAAAGACATGCTTTTAAGAATGTAAGATCTTTTACTTTCGATGTGAAAAAAACGCTCGAGCAAGTCATTATCATTTTCTATATTCGTTTCTAGAAGTCTCGAAACCTCATAATTAAAATTGAGCAATAAGAAATCGAATATGAATATTATCACATCTCTGTAAGTTTGATACAAAATGTGGTAACTTGCTTTTGATGAGTAAAGTAGAGAAGATTGAAATTTAGACGAATTTTCTGCGCATGAACAAGTCCACTGGAGCAAAGTCCATATATTGTAGTTTGGTGTAGTTCCCAACTTGACTGAGAGCAAAGGATCATCAAAAATTTTGATATTATGCAATACTGTATTGACTAACGATGACTTGCTCAGATGAATTGAGCCCGAGCTATCATTTATGTCATTCGAGTCCAGCTTCTCTGGCGACTGCTCATTTCTGATATTTTTAAACAAATCTGATGCTTGTCCCATACCAGAAGTCTCATGCCCAATAATATTGATTGATGAATTTTTTTCTGGAGATAAATTGTATTCTTTATACTTCATTACCTCGTCAACCATACTTGACCTTAAGCTTATATCTTCTTCTTGAGAATCACTTACTTCATCCAGATCATCAAGGGTGTTTTCCAAATCACTGGAATTCACTGGATCCTCTTGTGTGGGTAAAAAGGAGTCGTCGTTTTCATCGATTTTCCTTTTTTTAGGACTTGATTTCATAAGAGAAACAATATCAAGTTGATTGGATTTTACTTTATGACCATTGGACAGTCTTGTGATATTTCTAGACGAGTGACTACTCCTTCGATTGACCCCAATCGTTTTCTGGTGTAAAATTAGTTCTTTAAAGACAAGAACTAGATTCTTGTATAACGTTGAAAATGAGTGTGACGCAACATTTGAATCCGTTAATTCTGCTGAACGAAGGGCAAGCTTCAATTCATGGCAAAATCTATTCAATATGAGCATACATCGATCTCTCAATGGTGATTTAACTGAAGAATTGTTATAGTCTAAATTCAAACTCTGAATATATTCGTTTTGCGAAATTGAACTTTTCAAAATGGAGTCATTATTAATCCAATTGCTTGTTGGACATCTAGAAGCTAAAGTGATGATTATGTGTAGTATAGTAGTTGAAGGAACCTTGAGAGCTGAATGCAAATTTTCGTTATTCACTCTACGTTCCAAGTTTCTATCAAATGTATGCTCTAAATGAAATAGTATTAAATCGAATTGTTTCGTATTATTGAAATTTTGTGGTGTGATCTCGATACTTGATAGTTCTGTTAAAAACAGATCGAGCAACTCGGTTTGAGCGACTTCATACTTGTGTGACTCAAATAGAAGATGTGTGTCATTTGTCTGTGTCATTATTGAGCTCTTAACATTATCATATCATGTTTTGAGGTAATCGGTTCCAAAAGTAAGAAAGAAAAAAGAATAATCAAATGATGTAGAAAAAAGATAAATCAAATGAAAAAACTGTCAATATTTTAAAAAAAAATCCTTATCTGTATACACAATGTCAGTGACTGTAAGTTTATTAAAACCCAATAATATACCATGATAGATAACTAGATATACTAATCAACTAAAAGTTTTATACCCAGACAGGCGCATTGAAAATTGAGTTGCAATTAACAGGAGATACACAGTCGAAACATGTTCAAAACTTCGTGAGGCATTGTGCCAAAGGTTCTTACAATAACAATTGCATAGTCAGATATATCCCAAACTTTATTATACAAACAGGCGATACGTCTAATACTGGAAAACAGTCAATCTCAGCCGACGAAGAGAATCCAATCATACAAGTCAAGTCATCACAAGAGTTTAATGCCTCTATTCAGGTAGATAATCAAATAGAGCGAGGATCAATTTTGACAGTGAATAATTCCAAAGAACAAGATAAGTTAGGGTCTCAATTCTTCATATGTCTATCTGAAGAGCATAAAGAATCATTGAAAGACGAAAATAGTTATACTTTTATTGGCAGAGTTATTGATGGATTTCAAGCTATCGAGAAAATAGAACAAGATTCAGAACTCAATGACCCTGATGGAATCAAAAAAAATGGTAAACCTAGGGGAAAATGGAAGAAAGAAAAATGGATCAAGTCGGTCGAGATTCATAACAATCCATTTTCAGTCTAGTCAAATTCTCCAAGATTACCCAAAATTTCGGCAAAATCCTTGATACTGACTGAAGAGCCATTTTTTATTTTCTTGAAGTCGTAGTTAAAAATATCACCATTCGAATCAGTTGAGCAGCATCCCAACATGTCGATCAAAAATGAGTCTCCCAAAGCGTGTTTCCCGTCAGTATCCAAATCTAGAGCAGTCTTGATTTTTTTCAAATCCGGTAATGTTAATTGATAATTAACAATGGTTGATTCGTCGAATTCTTGTTCGGGGTTAGAAGAGTTTATAAATAATTTCCAGCTAGTATAAATATCTCTAAAAGAATTTCTGAATTTCACCAATTTATTTGTAGATCTAATAACTTTATCGATATCAATAATGTCTATTATGTTTGAAGGGTCATCGGTTGCATTCGTTATGGTAAAGTGACGAAGCAATTGTAACGTAATAAACTGTTTGTGATTTTGGAGGTTTAATTCAAATCCATCAGCCATATGACCGTAGTAATAGTTTACAGCTGTTATTATGTCATCAGTAAAACATTCGGGAATCTTTAATATGCTGAATAATTCAGGTATTTGATGTAAAAAGAAATCAGGGTTATCGATAGTAAGATCGCTATAAGCATCAAGAATTTCATCTGAAATGTCTGGAAAGACTTCTGGAAAGTCTTTCAGTTTACCAGACGAGCGTTGCTTACTTCTCCGAGACATGTTTATTCTTTGTTTCAATCTGGGGAAAGGACTCTCAAGATGTATCAACACAAATATTCAGTAAAGACTGTGCGAATGATTCTAATCTTTTTTTTTTTCAGCTTTTCGAGTTTGCTGAAAACGTATAGAAATAAAGGAAACCAAGAGTCATAGTAGGAAAAAACTAGACTTTTTTCAATTTTACTAAATATTTAGTATGCCCCAATTATCATACCAGCAAAAGTTTAGATTTGCTTGTAAACAGGTCAGATGTCGTTAGACTGACCCTCGACTAATAAAATCATTTTGTAAAACCAGCAATCGAAACTACAATCAGGCTGTATGAAAACCTTACAAGAGACATTGAATGGATCGACTCAGTCTTCTTCGTCCATATGTGGCGTATAGTCTATATAACAGAATGAGAATCTATATAAGACGTAGTATACATATTATATATATTGTATTACCAGTTTATCATATGAAAGAATTGTCTCAAAAAGTGCGTCAGGTCAACAGTTACCGAGACCAGATAAGTGGAATCTCCTAAGCTTGCGTTTTCATTCTAAAACCAAAAAATATGTTGAATGAACACTTTACAGACTACAAACACTCTACGTACTACAAACACTCCACATAAGCTTCATATCCCTTTATTCGAATCTGTGCAATAGACTTAAACAACAAAGCACATAGCATTGAAATATGTCTCGTTTAAACCCGAATAACTCTTCTGTGGGGTGGCTTCCGCTATGGAACTCAAATAATTCTTCAACCACAACTAGTGTGAACACTACAGAAGAATCCCAAGATCATCAAAATGGCGACATACAGAATCACCAGCAAATGTCCACTAACGTGGAAACACCTTTGAAACAACCTCCTAAAAGCAGACAAAACTCTTCTACTAGAAGTTTACGATATAAATCATCTACGACATCTTTGACTTCCATGACGGCAGGAAATTGGCTAAATTGGAATAAGAGAAGCGAACAAGATCCATCGGGAGCTTATAACAAAAAACACTCGCTCGAAGAGAATGAAGACGCCGTTGATGAGGACAATGATGATGAAGAGGATGACTACGTAGCAGATGATAATGGAGATGAAATCGATGAACACTATTCACAAACTCGTAAGAAGAGTACATCGGCTTGGAACTTTTGGAACAATAATAATGAAGCCACTGGTGGTGGAAGCAACAACAACAATAACAACAATAACAACAACAACAACAACAACAACAATAATAATAATAATAATAATAATAATAACAAAAATAAAAATAAAGATAAGGAAGCTGACAAGGCAGCTAATTTTACAAACACTATACTAAATTCAACACCTTCACTTCCTACAAAACAAGATTTTTCAAATACAAGTACAAACAAAAATACCAAAGCAGACAAATCTAACTCGACTGAAGATGGAAATGAACTGAAAGGTGAAGATGATGCGGTTTTGTATAAAGCACATGATAATCCTGATCAATTTAATCAGATAAATACACATAAGAATGAGAATTTGAGGCAAAATGTCATTGTTCCTGAATGGAATAATTGTTTACCCCATCAAAGCTCTTCAATTTCCCTGGCAAACTCAATAACCAGCACATTGTTTGGTAGTTCCTCAACCTCGAATAGCAATGGTACCCAGACATCCAAAAGCGATTTAACGAACTGGAAAAATTTCATATCGCAGTTATCTACTAGATTAGGATTTAGCTCGCAATCTCTCAACAGTGTTATTGAAGATGGACAGATAAAAGACTCTGATGATGTAGCCAAAGATAAAGTTGAAAAGGAATTTAATTTATTATACGAAAAAACGTACAAGTTGTACGGAAAATCTTTGGCAAAATTACCTGCAAACAAAAGAGCATGCTTACCAAACTACAACAAATTTTATACAAAAAGGTCCAAAAACGATGGTGAGAATTATGTGTATGATCAACAAACTCAACTTGAAGAAGACGCAAATGACCCTAACTCAATATCCATCACTAACGATCCCATGGGTAACCTTCTCATCAATCATAAAAAACGTCATCCTAGGAACGGCCAGACAACGGTCAATCCATCAGACATTATGTCTCATAAATCAGGTGCTTTACGTAAAGTGAAAAAGATATTGATAATCGGTGTTCATGGATTTTTCCCTACTAAAATGATAAGACCTTTGATTGGGTCTCCAAAAGGTACATCTTTGAAATTCGCCAATGAAGCTGAAAAAGCAATGATACGTTATTTAATTGAAAACAACATGATCAATGAAACTGAATCCAACGATTTGAGTATTCAAAAAATTGCTCTTGAAAAGGAAGGTAAAATATTTGACCGTGTTACATTTTTTCTCGAAATTTTGATAAAATGGCGCAAGGAGTTAAACGAAGCAGATTGCATATTTATAGCTTCTCATTCTCAAGGGTGTGTTGTTTCAATCATGTTATTAGCCAAGTTAATAAAGATGGGGATTTTGAACAATCCTATCAAGAAAAGAATCGGTATTTTAGGTATGGCTGGGATAAACAACGGACCATTTTATGGTGTAGATAAATCATTCTTCATGAAAGCATACTCTGCAATTGAACATGATTCGATGATGGAACTTTTCGAATTAACAAAATTCGAAAGCGAACAGTCTTTAGTTTACAAAGAATCAATGCAAATAATTATCAACGCAAATATAAAAGTATGTTTCATTGGATCAATTAACGATCAGCTAGTTCCACTATACTCAGCATTAGCCTCTCATATTTTTCACCCAAATATTTATAGAGCTTGTTACATTGATCATTCATCACAAACACCAATATTCATTCAAAAGTTGGTTTCGTTATCTTGCCATTTACAGAATTTAGGGTATTTTGATAATAATGTATTGAAAGAACTCAGCACGGTATTGGCAGGCCCACTAACCGGCGGTGGTCACTCTAAAATTTACAATGATGGGAAAGTTTATGATATGGGTATAAAATTCTTATTAGATACCGATGATGTCGTTATTCCTCCAACTGAAAGCTCTTCCTTATTGAGCAAAGATTTATCACCGACGTTACCAACAAATTTTATTACTCAACAAAGTAAAGGTTACGTCACCAGTGGAATTGGTACCTATGGTTCAATAGAGGCTCCGAATTCAATTGAGGAAATCATTAAGATTCCTGTCACAAATCAAGTTTATATCAAAGAGTATAATATTGGTAAAATAGGTACCAATCCATTCATACTCCCTTGGTGTTTGAGAGGTCTTATCTTTAACATCGAGAAAAACTGGCCAAATAACAACAATTTGATTACAGTCGAAAATGGTAAAGATTTAGGGAAAAGTGGATATGATGAAATCAATGAGCTTTACCAACTGTTTGATAAGTGGAAGCCGGATAGCAAATCATTGAAGGACTTGAAATTCAGGTTGAACGGGATTCGGGCGAGTAAATTGTAATAACGCTGATCGTGAAATAGTCTTCAAAAGTACCACTAAATTCAACACTTTACCTTATAACATGTCGAGTTAGACGTTAGTATTATAGATATGATCATTATGTATATACCTCATGAATAGATATTGCAGCTTAAACTAATTGTAAGTCAAAAATGTGCAGCTTCTTGTCCCAGCTTTTGTTTGAAAAATGTAAACAGTGAGGAAAAAAAAGATCAAACAAGCCTAACTAAGATAATAAGAGCTTTTTACAAAAAACAGATACCTTTCATAACGTCAATTAACTTGGGTCCTAATCGTTGGAAAATGACTAATACTCAGGTATCTTCAAGCCCGTTTCAAAGAGCCAAAGGTGAAGCCTTGGAACATTTACCATTTGAAAAATTCAATGAGAGCCTGGAGCATAGTTCTCAAGATACGATTTTTGAAAAGCAAATCACACCTTATAGTCAGACAACATCTTCTCCTTGCGACGCAAAAGAGAGTGAAATGGACATATTATTAGATAATGCACCATCTCAAGAGCAAGTGGGTAACTTGGATCTTGTAATACCTAGCTTACAGTCAAAAGAATCAACAAATGAAGCAGGACCCCATATATATACAAAAGATGAAATCAAGGCTCTAGTAAATTACTGGCTCAAAGGCAATCTAGATCCTGATACTTCAAGCACACCTTTCGTGATCAATCGTGACTCAAAAGAAATGCTTCGTGCTTTGGACTATCTATTCAGTGATGGTAAGTCAAGCTTCTCACCATCACAGATGATAGATATTTTCATGATTTACGACAGAAAAGCATTTTTGAAAAAAGAGATCGAAGCCCTTCCGGTCTCCTTACCTCTCTCAGAAATACGAAGTGTAATTAGCAAAATTCCTACGAGCAAGATTCCCGAGTGGACTGAGTCAGAATTATTAATACTACTTAACCTCAAAAGTCAAGAACTAATAATGGAGGACGTTTTAGATCATCTTGTGTTCCGAGACCTGAAAAGCGTTGGTGAAAAGATATCTTCTATGAATTTAATTCACGAGGAACAAATAGAGAAGGCAGATAAAGAGGTTTTACTTGAAGATAATGGCATTACAATTGATACCAAAATCGAGGAAAAGGATAAGGTATCAAAGGAAAGCTTAGCTAAATTGAAGGATGAATCAGAGAGCAAAACCACTGAAAACAAAAGTGTAGATAAGGATGCTTATATCAAGAATTTGTCTGAACAAGCAAGAATTTCTCTCACAAAAAGTTCACTTCAAAGATGTTTTCCAGACTACT
Source organism: Soucietia sequanensis (assembly GCA_030557975.1). NCBI lineage: Eukaryota > Fungi > Ascomycota > Pichiomycetes > Serinales > Metschnikowiaceae > Soucietia > Soucietia sequanensis. The sequence goes on from JANIJN010000004.1 coordinate 393,547, forward strand.
CGCTACAAACACTATTGAATGATGTTATTGCGCATGATCTAAGATCCCCGTCCGGCTTCTCGAAAACTGAATTGGATCTTATTAAGCAGACAGCGTCAAACGAAGGCAGTCTTTCCGAAGTACTCCTGGAGTTGCCATTTCATGAACCTGCTTTAGTGGAAAAGAAATTTCGGATGTTGAAGGGTGCAGCGTCACGACCAGAAAAAGGACAAACTCACCTTCAAAAGCTCTTGTATGAAGCAAAATGGTTCGCCTCTATGGAGGGCACGTCGGGAAGACGTAGTACGAAGCGTAGAGCAGAAGATGTTGATACTGATTTAAATAAATTAGCTTCGTTAGTTGAAAAACTACCCCCAAAAGTGGAAAAAAAAGCGCTTACAGAAGAAGAGATAGCGAGGAGGAGAGAGATGATTGAGGTGAGAAGACAACAGAAGCAAAAACAAATTGAAGAACGTAGAAAAATTGCTGCTGAACAAAGGATTTTAAAATTGAACAATCCAAAACCGGCTTCATCTAGGATAAATCATAATATATTCCAGCAAATGGTTGACGAAGCCGTTTATTTTCAAAGCATCACAGGGAATGGTAAGATGGTAAAAACAGGGGATAAAAGAAAACGTAAGCAAGCCACCCATTTCATACCCGAGTTTAAAGACAGGTCAGGAATTAAAAAACTTCAAGCACAGTTGGTAGCTAAAAGACTTGGTCTTCAGAACGAAAAACCAAAAGGTCAAAAAAAGCCAAAAGAAAAACGACGCAAGGTAAAAGGCAAAGCCACTCAACTGCCGGACGACGGGGAAGATGACGAAGATAATGAAAACTTTGAAAAATCATTAAAAGAAGCGATCAATGAAACGTCGTCCATCGATATTGATGAACAAGAAGAATATAGCCCTTTTGATCCCACTGACATCATGCATGATGCTTGCGTACCACTCAATGAAAGAAGGCTTTTTACCGAAGAGCTTTATAGTTCAGAACCTCATTTTCCATCAATTCCTTTCATAAATGATATTGCGAGTTACAATGATAGCCAAAATTCGAACGTGAACATTATGTTTCAGCCGAACCTTGATATACCGTCGAATAACACTGTCGGTGTTGATGTCATAAGTAGTCATTACAAGAATTATAAGGATTTTCCTTCGTCGTTTCCACCTTTCACAATAAATTCAGAGAATAAAAATATCATTAACCCACAAAACATTTTGAGGGTGAGGTTTCTTCTTTATCCTGAATACAATGAACTGTTCATTTTAGCTGACCCAAAGAGCAATGAGCTTGACCCAATATTTGAATTGCAAAAAATATTTCAGCTTCATTTCGCTTTATATTTTTCACATTCTGGTATTATTAAAAACATCATTTATCATGATTTTTGCAAAGGTCTTGAAACCGCCGTGCATGAAAATGATTTTTCCAAGTTCATGTTAATTATTGACTCCTGGAATTCTTTGATGATTGAATTATGCCCTAACCCGATTGAATTTGACACAAATATTGATATCAATGCTAGCTTGAGGTCATATTTACCAGATACCAAGATAACACAACCTGGTGACTTAAAAGTTCGTGAGTTTTACGAGGAAGTAATGAAATCCAATGGGAAAATTAAATCAATTTTATCAAATGTATCTTCAGACCTTCAAGCGATCACTAATAATGGGAACTCGAGTGATTTAGCCAATAACTCGGTGCCTACTCCACCTGCAGACGACGCCAATGATGAAACAGGTTCTATCAAACATGTGGTGAATCCATCTTCGACGACATTGAGTATGTCCCCCAATAGTATAGCATCATCGTTCCCACCAATAAAGTCAGAACAAGGACACACCCCAAAACCAGAGACAAACCTTGAACCCAAGCAGGCACCCATGAGCGAAAAACCAGAGACAAACCTTGAACCCAAGCAGGCACCCATGAGCGAAAAACCACTTAGGCCAGACCATTATAGGGCTAATTTTTTCCATAACTTACAAAACATGACTGAATTATCAAGGTTTTGCTCTCAGCAGTTATTATTGAGAGCTTACACCAGAATCGTTTCCCCAGATTCAAGAAAGTTGAGATCATACAAGGCATTCACAGCTGAAGTATACGGTGAACTTTTACCCTCATTCATAAGTGAAGTTTTAACCAAAGTGAATTTGTCACCAAATCATAAATTTTATGATTTAGGATCGGGTGTTGGAAATACTACATTTCAATCAGCTCTTGAATTTGGAGCTAAATCAAGTGGTGGTTGTGAGTTAATGAAGCACGCATCAAAGTTGACTGAATGGCAACATCATTATTTAGACAAGCAAATGTTAGTGCTAGGTTTGAACAAATTACCATTGAATTTTGCATTGTCACAAAGCTTTGTTGACAATGAGAGCGTAAGAAAAGAAGTTATTGACTGTGATGTTTTGATCGTCAATAATTATCTCTTTGATTTTCCGTTAAATGTGGAAGTCGGTAAATTATTATACGGCCTTAAACCAGGTACTAAAATCATTAGTTTAAGAAACTTTATCCCTCCGCGGTATAAAGCAAGCAACGAATTGACTGTGTTTGATTACCTCACAGTGGAGAAACACGAAATGAGTGATTTCCTTTCTGTTAGTTGGACGGCAAATAAAGTTCCCTACTATATATCGACAGTCGAGGATAAAATTCGTACCGAATACTTATAAGTGACATTGTAAATTTACTTATATTTAAATCATAATATACTTGTATACTAAATTGAATTTCTATTTTTTCAAGCCAGAAGCATATCAATCGTGTGATTCTACTACGACTGTTATATACTTGTAGTTATTATAGTGTGAGTCGAGTGTGCTTGTATGCAAATATCTTAAGAGCAAAGTTTACTGACAATCGTTTTGAATTATCTTTGATTTTCTATTGATACATAGTCGAGAGGAATATCTAATATACAAATAACTTATAGAACAAGAAATCAAATTTTTATCTTCTTTGAATTGTCATCTACTAGCTCATCTTTGATTGGTCTTTTAATACCGGTATTATCAGATCCATTGGGTAAGTTGGGGACCAAATTAGACCCACCTATTGTTGTGCTATTCTTATCTCCACCTATTCCTGTAGCACTTGGTTCGACAGAACCAGCGCGAGTGCTGGAGTTCGAATTGCCATTCAATTGCTTAGCTTTACCCTTCTTAGTTTGGGGGCCTTCGAATTCTCTGGTTAATGCTAATAACAAAGTGTTGACCCTTCTTCCAATTTCTTGTGATGTCCTTGAAGTGACATACCAATTAAATTTGAATAAATCGCTATTCACAATTTCTTCTTTAATTTTATCCATCAAATTATCACAGAATAAACCAAATTTATAAACACAAAGGAGTATGAAACGATCTTCTAATTTTGAATAGATTCTCTTAGAATTATTAGGAGGATATTGTATTCTCAAATCTTCCAATGGATCTTTCAAGAGCTCGACTTTTTGGGCTAGTAATTTTTGTTGTGTGACTAATTTTGCAATCTTCTTTTCACTTGCTTCAATTTGTGAGACATACTTTTCATAACCTTCGATGACTTTATAATCTGACCAAAATTTATTCAGATATCTTTCAATGTCGTCGGGTGTTTTATTTCCCATGCCTTCCGATATTTTGACATAATCATTTCTGCCAAATTTAGCACACGCATGAATAAAATTGGTAAAGTCTCTTCTTGTCCAGTTATGAAAACTTTGATCAAGCAATTCATTTTTCAAAGTTTGCTCTTCTTCAGTCAATGGAACTACCAATTTGACTTTTTCTTGCTCTGCATTTCTTTTCTGTTCACGATTTAGATCTTCTTTGTATTCTTCCACCAAGAATTCTTCATCACTATCTCCAAACTCATCTAGTGAAAATTTATAGCCAATTTCTTTTTTATATGCCAATTGTTCTCTTTCTAATAGTTCCTTCAAACCAGGTGGAAAATATTGGTGATCTTGGATGTTATATACTTTTGGTTGTTTAATTTTTGATTGACTTACTTTATCTTTACTAGGTTTATTTGATGTTGAAGCTTGTTTCAAAACATCTTTATAGTAATTATCAACAGAATAAGTCTGTTCCTTTCTTTCTCTTTTTGATGGATTAATCCAAGAACCTGTTAAACCTGTTGAACCGGAATGTTTTTTAGCAAAATTTTGACCGTTCCATTCATAGGCAGATGCATCAGAAGTGAAATTTTGTAAATCGTCTAAACCTAACTTATTAAATTTTTCATTTAATTTTGCAGTTTTTTCACGGCCACGAGCTAAAATTGCATCAATATCATCATCTAACATCGAGGATTTTGAATTTGATTCGAAAACTTTTTTAGCACCATGTTGAATCATACCTAATAAATCATCTTTGGAATTACCAACATTATTACTTGCATTTGTTTGTCTGCCTTGTTGAATAACTAATTGATCCAATCTTAATTTTTGAGCTGCTCTTTCCAAAACTTTTTCTTCTATAGCGTTTTCACTTATAAATCGGAAGACTTGAACTTGTTTTTTTTGCCCAATCCTATGAGCTCTATCCATAGCTTGTAAATCGGCTTGAGGATTCCAATCGGAGTCATATAAAATAACTATATCCGCACTAGTTAAATTTATACCTAACCCACCCGCTCTTGTAGTTAACAAGAATAAAAATTTATCAGAATCAGGAGCATTATATTGATCAATTGCTTCAATTCTATCTTCGTGGGATGTTGAGCCATCTATTCTACTGTACTTGTATTCACGGAAAAAGCAATAATCCTCTAAAATATCTAATAATCTCGACATTTGGGAAAATATAAGTACTCTTGAACCATTTGCTTTAAATTTTTTTAACATCTTATCCAAAATTATCATTTTACCAGCATTATAAATTAAATGTTCATCCGTTGTATAAGGAGGTCCTGGTTCTGCACCATCGAAAAGATAAGGATGGTTGCAACACTTTCTTAATTGCATAACAATATTTAGTAAACGAGTTTTACCTTCACGTTTACCGACTACACCGTTAACGGCATCAATATCTTTCTCCAACAAACGTTTATACCATAAAATTTGCATTTCAGTCATACCAATATAAATATTTGTTTCAATTTTTGGCAATAAAGATTTTTCAACATCAGCTTTGACTCTTCTTAATAAAAATGGACTCAACACTTGATGCAATTGAGCAACTACTTTATCTTGACTTTTTTGTTTTTCATCTTCTGATAATTCTTCACCGGTTTCATTATTTTTAGTATTTTGATTTTCAAACCATTCATCAAAAACTTCACTATCACCGAAAACATCGGGTAATAAAAAATTCAAAAGAGCCCATAATTCATGTAAATTATTTTGTAGTGGAGTACCAGTAATTAAAAGCCTGTTTTTTGAATAGAACAAGCGAATGATTTGAGATAATGAACTATCTTCATTTTTAATACGATGAGCCTCATCAACAATGATATATTCCCATCTGAATTTTTTAAGGGTTGATTTTTCACGAATAACCATTTCGAAAGATGTGATAAGTACATCAAAATCAGCAGTAAGTAAACGATTATTTATCAAAGCTGCACGTTCTTCTTTTGCACCTTGTAAAACAAGTACATTGACATCAGGAGTCCACTTGGCAAATTCTCTTCTCCAATTATCAAGAGTAGATTTTGGAACAATGACGATGAAAGGCCCATCAACTTTCTTTATGTATCGAAGATAGCCCAAAAATGAAATGGTTTGTAAAGTTTTACCTAAACCCATCTCATCAGCCAAGATCCCACTTAACTTATTTTCATATAAAGAAATCAACCAATTAAGACCTTGAACTTGGTATTCTCTTAAAACACCATCTTGAATGTAACTAGGAGATTCAGTCATGACGGTAGTTTCCGTATCTTCGATATGTTCTTCGTCGTTTAATAACTCGGCATCTTCTTCCTTTTCGGTTTTTCTTCTTTTGGTATTTGATGATTTCTTCTTTTTGGTAGATACTTTCGGTTCTTGAAATGAAACCTGATTATCAATTTGCTTTATGATTTTCTTAAAATTGGCATCTTTAGAAGCGTTTATATCGATAAAATGGCGGAACAAATCAGTTAAACCTAATAAGTATTTGAATCTGATAGTTGAATCATCAACATCTTGACTTTTGGCAACCTTTGCGTCTACATCAAGAATGAAACGTTTCCGCCTTATTTCTGGTGTTTCTTTCTTTATTGGATCAGATTCCACATGTTGTTTATCCTCGACGGTTAAATCAATCATGACGATATATATATGATAAGTGAACGTCTCGTAATTGATAAATAGCAAAGAATGATAGATCGATTGATAAGATATGGAAATTTGACGATGATAATTTTCAACAATGAGATAGAATAAATAGAATAAACGGTAAGATTAGTAAAGTCAGAAAGAACGTATAATTTATCGTTGGAAGTCAAACCTAATAATCATTGATCAAGGAAAAAAGAAAAAAAAAAAATAACAAAAAAAAAAATCAAAAACGAAATTGCGTATATGTTAAATTTAGTGTGTTTACTTTATTTTGGTACAATATGGATTGGGATCTTGCAGCCTTCGGACGGAAAAAAAAAAAATTAGGTACAATTGGTTGCCAAAGAAGATAACTTATAACTATTAAAGAGTATGTAGTGAGAGTGGGTAGTCAGGATTGGTGAATGATGTGCAGTTGGGGATGTTTCTAGTGTAGTGAAAGACGGCTCGAATGTAAACTACAAAATGATGAAATTAGGATTATGGGGTCCTGGCAGAGCAAATGAGTGGTTAATATAAGTTTCATCGGTATTTTCTAAATCGATATTGGCAAATTCTGATTTTGTTTGCAAAAAATGGCAAAAACTGCCAAAATTTCTTTTTCTTTTGTCTTTTTTCCCGTGTCGCGCGCGTTTTTTGGGATTCGTTTGAGTAGGACACGACATCTCAGAATCGATATAACCCCAGATTAAAACGATGAAGAGGGACATCAACTGATCTCCACTGATGAATGAATAAGTCCATACACAAGGTTGCATGATATATATCCAAAATAAAGCGTGAGTATAGCTTTTGATGTGGGTTAGAAATACGGTACTCTATGGCTTAGTTGCAGTTTGCATTTATGTATTTACAGAATTATTTATTATGTTAACTCAAGATTTATGATACAAAATTTCCTTGAACCAACCCCCAGTCTAACTTGTCTTGACCCCTCAGCTCTAACCATTCATTACATCTTTTAAATACCTTCAGTTCAAAGAACCCCCGATGTGCTGATAATGGAGATGGATGAACACTATTTATAATGCAGAATTTATCACCATTTCTATTCAACATCAACTTAAACTTCTCGATTCTTTTCTGGGCTGGGCCTCCCCATGCCATTATGACAAACCCGGAACTTTCTTCATTAGAATAATAGGATATAGCTGTCTTAATAATCTCTTCTGTAAAAATCTCCCACCCTTTCTTAGCATGGCTGTTGGCTTTATGTGCTTCCACTGTTAACACAGCATTCAACATAAGAACTCCATTCTTGGACCATTTGGTTAAGTTCCCACTTACTGGTTTTTCGAAATTAGGAAAATCAATTGCTAAGGCTTTGAAAATATTGACTAATGAAGGTGGAGGTTTCGTTGGTTCGAGAACTGAAAATGCTAATCCATGCGCTTGATTAAAATTATGATATGGATCTTGTCCTAGTATAACACATTTTATTTTGTTTAATGGTGTTAAATGTGACCATGAATAAATTTGATCGTTTGGTGGGAATACGGTCTTTGCTGATTGAGATTGCAAAAATTCTTTTAATCTTATGAAGTAAGGTTTTGTTAACTCTTTATGAAGAAATGTAAGCCAGGTTATATTTATGTATTTTATTTCGAGTAATAACAATTGTTTTTGCTCAGCCGTAAGTGATTTGAGCCATTCTTGTTTATTGAAACCATGCTTCATGCAAAATTCCTTTTCTTCTGGTGTGAAATCTATTTCATCTTCCAGCAAATTCGTAGACTGTTCTTTTGGTATCTCTTCCAGGCTTTCTTTCAGGGTCTCGTCTAGACTTTCTTTCGGTATTTCCTTCAGGCTTTCTATTTTTGAATTTGAGTTCACAATGGCAACATCATCAACGTGTTTCCCACTTTTCATATCATTGTGTTTCTCGTTTTCTTTATCATCGTGTTGATCTTGTATATTTGGCTTCGTATTTGGCTTCGTATTTGACGTCAGAAAGAAATCAGTTATACTTTTGGCCTTTTTGGGTATAGCACATCCATTAAGCTCTTCAGAATTCTTTCTTTTCTTAGACCCAGTTCTCTTCATGTTTTACGAGAACTCTTCTTTAAATGACTTTGGTGTTTAGCTTACATCATTCATATAAATAAAAACAAAAATAAAAATAAAAATCAAAGTAAAAAAAAACACACGCGTAAACGCAGCCTAATGACATCCGTACATCAATAATTTTTATGTCTATCAGATCTATATTTTTAGTATATAATTATTATACATATATAATTTAAGTGCTATTAAAATAATTTAGCATAATGATATGGATATTCGTGATCTTTTCTCAAGAAAAAACTTGTCAAGCAACTGAACAAAAGAAAAAGAACTATGGTATTAATGAATATTAATATCAGTTTAATCTGTTCATTTTCGACGAATGTATCACTTGAAACATTGTAATTTCCTAAGTATATTAAACTAATTAAAGCTGCCGCAAGTAATAAATAATTCCCACCTATTATGACAGTTTCAATACCAAATTGATAATAAATACCACCACTAATGAAAATAACTTCATTGTCGTCATTTCTGGCTACGAATGGAACTTTTTCAATCACACTAAATTGATAACCACAAGTAAATGCTAAAATGGCAAGAATCATGATAATCATATAAACTCTTTTCTTTGTCAAATTACCACCAATTGCTTTTGGAGTTTTTTTCTTGATTATTATTATTATTGAAAACGTAACGATAAATGTATAAATGAATTGACTTATTTGATCATCTTTTCTAATTAATATATTTTTTTGAACTGTCTTAGAAATGAAATCAGCAAATTCGAAAACTTGTTCATCAAAAGGCGCTTTAGGGATTTTCCAAATAACATGTGGCTGTCTTAAAATAGAGAGCTTATCGTCTTCATCTTCTGCCAGTATAGGAGTAGATGTAGGTGAAATTAACCTAATTTGAGGAATACTCGTTATATTTAAGTATCTGAAAATATCACCATTACTTCTATCAATTATGTCAACGTTTAAGAAAAATAAAAAATTTGATAAGCCATGATCAGCAAACCATGCATTAGCTACTTTTTTCAATACATTTGCGAATGAATGACAAGGATCACAATTATGCTGTTCGTCGGTCGAAGTAATCACAAGCAAAGTATAGTAGTCACGATTACCTGGTATTAACGATAAGTCTGATTCATGAATTGGAATAATGTGATCTTCATTTTCTAGAGAGATAGCGGTTAACTTTGATGAGCCGGATAATTCTAATTCAGAATCACTCGCTATTATGCACTGGAATAACACTAGAAAGTATATCAGGAAGTTCAACAACAACATTATTATTGAATAACCTGGTTTGAACTGATGAATATGTGGAAGCGATTGACCAATCGAAGGTTTTTCTCAATTAAAGTTCCAGTGGATCAAATAACAATGTTGAATCAACAAATTCTTTATTATTTGATGTATTGTGTAGTCTCAACTTTATTTACACCTCAGTAAAAAAAAAAAAAATCGGTATTGCAAAAACCACAATAATTGTATACTAAAAGAGTTGGGCACGTACTAGTAGCTGGCACTTGAACTCAAGAAAAACTTGAAGACAGTATAAGGAACTTCTTTTTTTGTACCTTCAAATTTTCAAGTATGAAATTCTATTAATGCCTAAAACATTTACCAAAACTCGTAGATCTATTCATCACACAAATGAAACATCTGACGTGAATCAATATCAGTGCCAATACCTACAAATCGACGAAGCATTACGCCTCGTGAATAAATTAACTCAAAAAATAATCTACTGCCTATTCGAAAATGGTCCTGTTAGAATCTCATAATCGTTTCATGTTCGTACAATTTACGAGAAAACGTAATCTATATAAAGTAGCACGAATGTATTAAATAATGTACTTGTGGATTTCTTCTAAATCTATAATTAAGTATCTCTAATTTCGACAAAATCGTGTTGTTCGTCTTTATTGATTACTAAAAATCCTATAGTGACGATGGTAGCACCAAACAAATACCAACCATTTACATCAAAACCTTTGATAATCCAATCACCAACCATTGCCAATGGTATAGTCAATGAAAGACCAACAGTAACAGTCAAAGGGCTCGTAAGTAGGACTGCTTTGCACCAACAGAAATCACTTATGAAAGTTATAAATGCATTGGTTAATAATAAAGTCATCGTGTAGCTTGATGATGGTAATTCAAACGTTTCAACGTTCGTGTAGTGCAATACAACTAGTACTGGCCATACAAATATTAGACAATAAACACCAACAAATCCAAAAAACAAGTGAGTATTCAAATATCTTTCTTTAGTTGAGTTTGGAATCATGACTTTGAATTTAAGCAATATCGTATATACACCATAAATTAAAGCACCTGAAAGTGCTAACAAATTACCCCATACGACCAACAAATTATTGTCATTTAAGTTTGGATCATTAGAGGAAGACGATGCATCAATTTTAGTAACAATAAGCACACCTGTAAAGCTTAGTATAATACCCATTACTTTATTACGATTGACTTTCTCAATTGAATATAAATAACCAATAACTAACGTGAAAAATGATGAAGTTGTAGACAAAATCGTTTGTGACGCAACGGATGTATATGATAATGAGGCATTAGTAACTAAATTAGCGGAAAACCATAGAACTATAAATTGGAATGATAATTTGATTGTTTCGTATATATTGATATCATCTTCATGCTCGACCTCGTCATCTTGCTTTGCTGAGCTTGATGTCGCTAAGGCTGGAATGTTATCGTGTGAACCATAACTAGAGCTAGCAGGATTGATATCAGATATTCCTGTTCCTTCCTGTTCAACATCTACTGTAAGTTGACGGTACCGGATCGAATTATGATCGTTATACTCATATCTTAATCGCCTTATAAATTGATTAATTGATAACTTTTCATATCTCATGTAAGGTATTAAGTAGAACACAAAGCAACTGGTATTAATATAAGTTATCAAAAAGGGCTTTCTATATATATCAGATTCGAATAAATCATTAACAAGAAATGAAGAAAGAACCCAAAAGACCACCACTGAAGACAAGTTAACAAGCCCTAATAACCATTTCTGACTCGATGATAGTTGATGTTCATGCTTTACAAGAGCCCTGAAAAACTCTAGTAATGCTGCTTTTATCATTGTCACTAAAGTCATGACGTTAATTTATACTTATGGTAGACTTCTTTGATTTACGTTCTTGTCCACTTATCTTTAATTTCCGTTATTGACTGCCGCGCTTACATAATCACAAATAATCCAAAGATAAACAACATCACTTCACCATTTTCCAACGTTAGAATAACTGAAAATTGTATTGGCACTCATTAAACTTTATACCACCAGTAAGTAGCAACAGATTCGAAAACGAGTATAGCTGATACGCTCACTTTATTGGCCAACCACGTCAATTCAACAACTATCCTTGAATACCCTGACAATTGACTGTGGCTTTTTCCTCAAACATGTCAACATCAAACCATTTCAGTTCCTTGTCAGATAATAACGATATTGCGAATGAAGAAAACACTCATCTTCTCAATAGCAGAAGGCCTTCTCATACTTTTTTAGACAATCCAATAGGCTCATTCAGAGGCGTAAACTCTTTACACAATTTTGCAAGTTCGTTCACCAGAGCTCAATCATTTGCTGCCTCCAAAATTGATAATGATATTCATAAGAAAAGATCTTTCTTTTTGAGTAGTTCATCTCGAAACCAAGCTAATGATGAAAATGAGGATGAATTATTTGACCCAGAACTAATGGTTCCTTCCTCGAGAGGTGAAAGATTAAGTACCGTTGTTCATGATCTTTCTAATAGAAATCAGCTATTTGCTAGTTATGGTGGTGCATCTTCTGGTGCATTAGACTCAAGCGCTTCTCCAAATAATGACGTTTTTTATCAAGATGATATTATCCATGCCTTAAATGGTTCAAGATCAAGAAATAATTCGATGTATGCTGGTCATAATCACGCAATTCCAATTCCATCAAGAAAAATATATCAATCTCCCTCAATGTCATCTGTTAGATCATCGATATCTTTGGCGACCACTGCCTCTCATTTCCATTTGAAAAAAGTTGAGGATAAAGATGGAAAACTAATCACCGTCTTACAAGGACAATCTACCACTCCTCAAACAATTTTCAACTCTATAAATTTATTGATTGGTGTTGGTTTATTAGCATTACCAGTAGCACTATTAAAAGCAGGATGGATTATTGGTGTTCCAGTTTTAGTTGCTTGTGGATTAACTACCTACTGGACTGCAAGTCTTTTGTCAGATGCAATGGACACTGATAATACGATCATGACTTATGCAGATTTAGGGTATGCTGCTTATGGTTCTACAGCAAAATTACTCATTTCCCTTCTTTTCTCAGTTGACTTGTTAGGAGCTGGTGTTGCGTTGATCGTTTTATTTAGTGACTCGTTGTTTGCCTTATTGGGTGATGATGATGTATGGACCAAAACAAGGTTCAAGGTTTTAAGTTTTTTCATTTTAACTCCGTTCACATTCTTACCATTGCCAATTCTTTCAATATTTTCATTATTCGGTATAATTTCTACCATTTCAATTACGGTGTTAGTTCTTGTATCGGGTTTAATAAAAACAGACTCTCCAGGCTCTTTATTAGAAGTCATGCCAACTAATATCTGGCCGCAGTCAATTCCAGATTTGCTACTTGCAATCGGTATACTTATGGCTCCATTTGGTGGACATGCCATTTTTCCAAATTTGAAAAGTGATATGAGGCATCCCCATAAATTCAAAAGTTCTTTATTCCCAACCTACACCATCACTTTATTAACTGATTCTTCGATGGCAATACTTGGCTTTTTAATGTTTGGACATTATTGTAATAATGAAATTACAAACAATTTACTAATTACCCCTGGTTATCCAGCTTGGTGTTATCCTTTGCTCAGTGGTTTGATTTGTTTGATTCCATTAGCTAAGACTCCACTTAATGCCAAACCTATCATAACAACTTTAGATTCGATGTTCGGAGTCATGCCCGATCCTATAACTTATGCCAGTGATAATGATGATTATGATTATGACAATGAAAATGATCTTGATGATGTAATTCATGTCAAACACGAGGAAGTTCACTCAAAAATGCAATACTTCAAAAATGTCTTAAAATCATTTGTAAGACTCATAAATCGAATCGGAGTGAATGCAATATTCGTTATTCTTGCTATCATGTTCCCTGAATTTGACAAAATTATTGGTATCCTTGGTTCATCAATTTGCTTTATAATCTGTGTTATATTGCCTTGCTTATTTTACCTCAAATTATGTGGACCAAGAATAAAACCTTTTGAGCGTTTGGTTGTAATAAGTGCTATTTTGATTTCAACTTTCTTATCTATCACAGGTACTTGGGCTACTCTTAAATTTTAGTTTAATTAAACTATTTTTTACATCGATTCCACACTAATCACTTAGCATATATCAGTTGTGTTTTTATTTTGATATATCTGCTAAACTTAATTAAAATACAAACTATTTATATATATAATAATACATGCATTTTCCTTTTCATAAGTTTCATCTTTTTTAGACTCTAAATACTAAACGTCATTTATATATCGCAAAAAGCAGTCGGTGATTTTGATCATCAAGCCATTGATTATATAAGGCTCCACCAAATATTCATAATTGAATTTGATCATGGAACTATGGTTTATTTTTGGGGGATCGATATTACCATTTACATCATTACTGATTGGTAAAGACCCGTTTGCTGATAACTGGCCATTGCTTTTGATTCCATTTTTTGTGTCATTAGAACCATCTTGTTGGGATGAATCAACATTGTCGAAGTCATTGATTGTCTTGAAAATTGATTCAAATAATTTTTTGTATTTCAAATTTTTTGAATTTAAGTTATCCTTCAATGACAATCTGATTAGTAAGATGTTTCGTTTATCAAATTTGTTTCTTTTGAAATTAAGCCTTATAATTATTCGATCTTTCAAAATCTTCTTGGCTGAAGCTGCCGATGTATAGTTTATATTATAAATCAAATGAATGAAGTTTAAGTTTTGAAATCTAGTGTCGAAATTTAATTTATGAAGTCCATTTGGCAATGTGCTGTTATTATGGGAAAGTAAATGTCTTTGAATCGACAAAATAGTTTTTGAAATTGGGATTATCTCTTTCAAATATCTCAATGATCCAATTATTGAATTTTTAGAACAAATAAAATTTTCGCTTATGAATTTAACGATCAATTTGGTCTCATTCTTTTCATCTTCCAAGGGTTCAATTGTAATTGGTAAGTTTTCTTGCTCTGGCAATAACAATTTAAAATTTTTATAGTAAGGGTCGACTTTGATAATAATTTCATTGATTTGATTACTAACGATTTCGATTTTAGTTTTGTTGAGTTGATCAAGGATTTTTATGAGTTGGTTGAGTTTATTCAAGTTAATGAATAATTTGTCGAGTAGTGATATATTGTGATCAGACTCATTAATGATGGTCGAGAAGTCAATCAAGTCTTTTATAATGAACATCGTATCATGGAATTCCAAGTTCAATTTTGCAAAGTCATCGGCATTGTCATTGATTGGTAAGTTTCGGAAATTACCTAATAAAGTCGTATCCATTTGAGTACTGTGATTCTTATTACTTAGTCTCACTTTAAGAAACAACGAGTTTGATGAGTTGTCTACCGGTAAAAGGCTACCGTCATTATATAGCATAATTAAAGACTCATATATTACTGGTTTATGGAGTTCATCAAGTGGTAATTTATACTTGTTTATAACATTATCATTATCAACTTTCATGAATTGTATATTTCTATTTTTTATTTCTTCGATAATCATATGATCAATGATCATATTTGAACAAACTGTAGATAAATTACTAAAAAACTCATAATTTAATTGTTCTTCATTACCAAACTTTAGTTTTTGAACCCATTGGATTTTCCATTCTCCTTTCATTGACTTGATTCTTGCTACCCACCAATAAGTCTTAGAAGTTAACCCACTTATTAAATTTATAAGAAACCAACTTGACGGCCAATTTTTACATCGATAAAATTGAACTTTGTTATGATCTGACTCCTCTTTTTCGAGAATGAAGTTATATAATTTTGTTGACTCGTAATCATTCAACTTTATGATTTCGTTGTTGATCCATTCTGATGTAACTAACTTATAGTGGATTTCTTTGCTGAATGTCTCTAATTTTAGTTGGATCAAGTTCAAAACGATATTGGATATCATGTCTTGCTCGGTTATGAAATTGTTATTTTTAGGATGTGAAGGTTGACTGTTGATTCTTTTGGTTATGAAGTTTTGTATTGGTGATGGATCAATAAAATAGAAAAATCCAGTTAATGGATTTATTGCAAAAACCGTAGTTTTCGTGGGGGTTAATCTTATCAAAATCTGATGAGAATTTAGATATGAACATGTATTTTCAGATAAAGATTGAGCAAGCTGATCAAATATTTTAGATACCAATAATTCTGAATGTCTATTGATGATGGTATTCAAAATTAAATCAACACTTATTTCTTGTTCTTCGTCTTCTTCATTTTTGTTCAAAATTGGAATTGATGGGTCTGCTAAAAGCCCATTTTCATTATTATGATCCATCGAATATTTTCCGTTCCTGAACCATCTGGAATTTATGTTATATTCCTTATCAATACCAAGCTCAATAAAAGATTTCCAATTTTTTGATAGATAATGTGATGACCAATAATTAATCAATATTAAGGAGGATTGGTACTTGAATTGTATGACATTCCTCCATTTACTGTTCAGTGATAGTTCTGTTAGCTGTCTTGAAATGAGGTATAGTTTAAAGGAAATGGAATATTTGTGTAAGGTATCATATAATCCACTCAAACCTTGTTTCAATAAAACTTGATTTATGACTCTTTCTAAGTTTTCATGTGATTTTCTTGGTAACTTTGTTATTATATCGCTATCTTTATGAGTTATGAGTGAAGTTTCAGGATTTATACCGAACAAAAATTTAAAGTCGATAAAATAAAATGGTGACTTAAAATAATTTTCAGGTTCGTATATTATTAAATCATTTCCTACCGTTATTGAAACTTGAAATTCACTTGGAATAGTGAAGATTATTCTACCATCCTTGATTTCATAATTGTTCAAGAATCTGGAAGGCATGTCGTCAATTAATGCCATTCGTGCTGTTAGTATCAAGTTCAAGTCTTGTAAAACCTCTAAAGTCTTCTCATTTGATATTTTTGATTGTCTTATAAAATTATATGAAGGTAATTGAGGTCTACCTTTTATTAAAATTTCCAAACTTGTCAATAAATCGGAATTAGGTAGTTTCGCTCCTGAATAACTGTTTAATTCGTTCAATCCATAACCAAGATTTTCGAAATAGAATTCTTGATTTCTGAGCCAATTCAATAAATCGATCAATTTAGATATGTCCTTGGAGTCTTGAGCCCATTTCACTAACGTGTAAAGCTTGATGAAGTCTTGTCTTAAAGATATAATGGAGGTTAAGAATTTTTTCTTACGACTTGAATCTGATTCAGTATTTATGGTTGACGATAAATTTTCGATAGTTGTCAAGGTTTGTTTATAAGCTTCTTGAGAATGATATTTGAGTACATTAGATAGTGGAATGACATTGTTGGATATATGAGGTATCTCTGGTGGTATATGACTCTTCTTTATTGCGCCATTGAAATTTGATTGACTTGATGTATCATTATTTCTCGCTATTGATCCATTTGATGTTATCTCTGAACTTTCAGCAGCCGACACTGGTCCACTCATTGTGTAAAAGTCTTGATGTGAGCTTTCAATATATCACCTCACTTAATCTTATATGACTATTTTCTGATTCAGAATATACAATCTGAAATTTTAATGGATGTTCCGTTTCTAGATGATTATTGTTTACTGAAATATTTTGATTCTTTTTTTTTTGGGTTTCAGGTGTTTGGTTTATTGTTAATTCTTCAAAGTTGAATTGATGAATCAGTGACGGAGAATGGACTCGGGAATGAGTAAATGCTATTACTATATCTGGTACCCTGAACCAGAGATTAGTTCGCTAAATGAAAGTTGGTGAATGATTAAACTCTAAATAAGTTATATTTCAGTCTACATTAGTTTATGAGTTTTAGTTTTATTTTTTTCTCAACAGTCACAAAGCTCACAATTTTCAATCAACAGGTGTAAGAACCCGTACATTTTGTGACAAATCGGGCTATTACGTTTAGCATCAACCAGCGTTTTTGAATAACTATAGCATATGTACCATCAGTGAAGCATGATTAGTAGTTGTGTCAAAGTTTGGCAACCTACTTGAATATGGATATATAACATAGTATGCAGAAAGTGAACGTTGATTTGTTTATACTTGCGTAAGGTATAACCTCGTTATTGTGTCACAGGAATTCTATAAGTCCGCAAAGTTTATTTCCAAGTTTACAATATATGTTAGATACGAAATAACAATTAATAAAAGCCAAACCAATCCAAGCAAAATTCCTTGGAGCAAAAAGTTGCACAAATGTATAATAATCAATGTCTCGAAAAGAATTAAGTAAAATGGAGGGAATAAATTGAAAATATGTAAAATAACTGCAAAATATTGGATATAGTTGAGTAAGTTCAACAAATTTACTGTACATACTTGACAAAAAGCAGAAATATACAAAATGAATTAAAATGAATGATACTTTTATTGAATTTAAATCTAAAAAAATGAGTATGAAATAAAACGAAAAGATTTTATAATGGAGAATAATAGAATACATAAAATACAAAGTTCAACTAGAGATGACGAAGGGAAAATACAGCAAAGAAAGAAGAAAATCAAACACGGAGAATGATACTGCAACGATTTAAAATCGAATAACAGTATTAATCAATAAATAAATAAATAGATGAAAATCAGATACATCTATGACCAGAAATGCTTTGGAACAGCTGATTTTATCCAAGAAAATTCGGGTAGATCGATTAAATCACTAATCAAGACTCTTTTATCCTTTCTAACAAGAAGGACATCAACAATACTTTTCAAATCATTGATGATACTTTGAATTTCAGGATCAAATAAATTAATACCAATACCTAGATCAAGATTTGTATCAATGTTACTAACTTTAAACCAATCCCAATCAATCATGGCAATTCTATGAGCAGGATTATTTCTAGCACGTCTTCTCTTAATGACAGAAGGTGATACACCACTATTATTTAACATATCAACTGGAGGAGAATCAAAGGGTAATCGATCTTCTAATAATGCATAAATCAATACACCAATTGACCAAGAATCGGTTAATTTCCCATTATATTTCAAACCCATTAAAAGTTCAGGAGGGATATAATCTTGAGAACCACATCTTGTTGATAATAGATAGTCAGGTGACGGTAATTTTTTTGATAATCCAAAATCAGTTATGCATACGAGAGGATTATTGGAAAAAATATTTGAATTATTTTCATCCATTAATTCATCAAATGTATAATTTAATAAAATATTTTCTAATTTTATATCACGATGAATAATATTTATATTATGAAGATAAGAAATTCCTATAATAATTTCACAAACACATCTTTTAATAGTTAACCAATATGAATAATTTTTATCATTAAATTTTGAATGATTCAGAGAAAGTTGAAATAAGTTACCACCTTTACAATAGTTTAGGAAAAACAATTGATCATTGTTAAGTTTTAAATTATTATAATCATGTTTATCATATCCATGTAAATTAGGTTGATCTTCAATGTCATCACTTAAATTTGGATTAATTAAATCATCCTTTTTAATACTTAAATTGATATTATAATCAATTAATTGTATTAAACATGGATGATTAATTTGATGTAAAATATTTAATTCACGTTTTATGAAATATTTAAAATTACCAATCTCTGATTGATTATCAGTTGGAATTGAAATGATTTTAATGGCAACTTTATCTGATTGATTCTGAACATTACAAGCAGCTATGACAGTACTAAAATTACCTGAACCAATCTCTTCCACGAATTGAAAGTATTCATTTTTATTAATGGCATGAAATATTTGATTGTTATACTTAACTTGATTGGCTATAGTAGTTTCACTTGGAGGTGATGGAATTGATGAAACTTCTTTTTTAAATGAAGGTACAGGATTGGATAAAATTCTTTTTGGTGAAGAAATCATATCATTACCATTCTTTACATTATCAAGTAAAGAATTTTTACGACCTAATGCAGTATTTGGTTTATAGTCAGAAATTACTCTATTTGATTTACCATGACGAGAATTTGACCTTTTCAAAAGGTCAATTTGTATAGAATCAGAAGTGGGAGGAGATGAGCTGAATGAACCGAATGAGCTAAATGATCCAAATGAGCCGTTGTTTATTATGGGAGTTGGTAATTGAGTGATTTGATCGAAATTCAATCTTGATGGAGATATTGAAGATGCCGATGATGGAGACAATTTTATTGGATCCCCAAGACCATCCCCAAGGCTTTGAATAGAGTCAGGGTTTTTATTATTATTATTAGTAATATCGATACTTTTGATTTGATTATGGGTAGAGAAATCTTGCGAGTTGACTATTATTCGATTCAAATTAGTATGACTGAGAGTATGACGATGATTGTTATTGAGTTGTGAATGAGGATGGGTGAAAGAGTTATTGTTGACAAAGGAATCATTTTGAGTATTGTCCACGTTATTTTGGGTGAAACCATTGTTATCGACGCTAACGTTGATCTTCAAAGGTGAGTGTGAACGGGTCAGAGGAGGACGTTGGAAAAGTTTCTCATCATGAGGTTGTTCGTACTGTTCGTATTGTTGTTGTTGCTGCTGCTGTTGTTGTTGTTGATGCTGAAAAGACAGCGAATTTGATGAATTATCCATTTAACAGGGATTGTTTTATTAATAGATTGGAGGGGTGGGGTGAAAAGGAAAGGGGATAGATCAGTGTTAATATTAATCAACCAACAACCAAACAACTATGATGAGATAGAAATGCAGAAGTCAGTTAATTATTATGCAGACCAATCTAACCAGAAGCAAACTTGAGTCAAGTAGAAAAAGATAAGTAGTAGTGAAAAGTGATGATGATTAATGTGAATTTTCGTACTAGTTTTGTTTTGTATCTCTGCAGTTATCGCATGGGTAAATTGTACTGAGTCGCGGGATGTTTTTGCGAATTTGCATGCAACTTTTGTGCCCGCTGGAAAGTGCAAAAAAGAACGTGGGAAATGACAAAGGACAACTTGGTGTACACGAACTGATAGAAGCAAGCAGACAAGTCCCAACAAAGCAAGATAAGAAGAAAGGGGACGTATGCTACAGGGAAATAAGAGAAACGGGAATGAAGACACTGAGAGATTAAGAGTAAAGCTGCGAAGCACCAAAACACTTAAACAATGTAAACTCGAAACCGTTCTCATAATAAAACAATTACAAATAATAACAGGCTGCTGTATTGTTATTGGTTTAGCCAGAATAACACCCTCATGAGCCCATCTGATTTCCTCACACGGATTTCCTCCATCCTATTGGCCATTCAGAGTGGTGTTTTGTTGTGTTGGAGGGGTGTGTTTTGGTTGGCTAATCTTTTGTGGGCTGGCTGTAGTTGCCTGGCTTATCATGTCTAAGTTGCCTTGTAATTTTGTTGGTCGTTTCCCCGGTGAGAAATACGGACTGGAAATCTGACCAAATTTCCTCCTCAAAGCGGCTAAACAAGGCAGAAAAAATAATTGCTAAAAAATAAATAGTGAAAAGAATTGCCAAAACGCGTAATTTAAATGATTGGTGTACGGTTATTTATACTGGATTTGAATTGATTCGCTTTGGTTTGAGCGGCTTTATTAATTACGGCTAAGCGGTCGTTACGATTTTTACTGCAAATACAATCAATAAAACTAATTTCTATATCTATATACGTGCTTACTTACATGAACCCTTCCAACACTCTCAATGTCTTTTCTAATCTATCGATACCAATGTCGTACCTGTTTTCATCAATAATCATATCTGATGTCAATCTACTCAATGAATCAACAATTTTTTCAATCAATTGTTTTTCCTTTACTGGTAAATTTAACTGATTGAACTCTTCTCCGATTATAGTACCATTAATACTTTCCAAGAGATTAATCAAGGTGTGATATGAAAATGGTTTCAAATTGGCTCCTGTTGCAACGGTGTTATGATTATGACTATTGGCACTATCACGTTTGATTCTCTTTGATTTTGCTCTCTTTGGTTTGTTCTTCTTATGATGACGTGTTGATTCTTTAACTAGTTTACCCCTTGATGGTTGTTTCACTATGATAGGTGATCCAATATCATAGTATTCATCATCAGGATCACCACCGGCAGTTGGACCTGCTTGTTCAGAAGATTGTGTAGGATGAGTGAAACTTTGATCTTTAAGTTCATCAATTATTTCTTTTTCATCAACAACATTTTCATCAACCGTATTTCCTTCAACAGTATTTTCATCGATTGTGATTGTTTTTTTATTCGAGTCAGCACCTTGTTCTTCTTCTTGTTCTTCTTCTTGTACATTTTCCTCGATGTTTTCGTTTTCTTCAAGTAATGGAGCAGTAGTGGCAAATTGAGTACTTGTTCTCTTATTCAACCGATCTAATTCAAATTGTGATTGTTCATTCTTTGATTCTGTTTCATTGATATTTCTTAACTCTGATTCATTTATTTGATTTGGCTCTACTTCAGTTGAATCAAAAATTTGAGGTTGAGAAACAACCCTTGATTGTGGTTGAGAAATTGTTACATCAGGATCAACAAATTTATCTTTATTCGAACTAATAAGTGAATCTTCTCTTTTAGGTAAAATTAACGTTCTTGGTGAATCTTGTGAAGTTTCATGATAATTAAGTGAACTTGATCTTGATATTGAACCATATGACTCAAATGAACTAGTTCTGGAATGTTGATGTTTGGCTTGAACTTGATTTGATAATTTTCTAGCCTTTTGAATGTTATCAAAACTTGGTCTTGGTGGTAAATCAGGTCTTGATCTTGAATTAGTTCTTGTATTTATATTTGTATTTGTGCTTGCTATAGAATCTCCTGATTCAGATGCTCTACTTGTCATATTTTCATTATCGGCAGTTTCATAAGTATCTGAAGATTGATCTGAATTCACTTCGGTTCGCTTTGATAAGTAAGGGGCCTGTGAATTAAGTGAGTCAAGTGACTTTTTATTTATACTAGTTATTTGTTCTGTATCTGAATTTTCTTGTATGGTTGATATATCATTCCTTTTATCTATTGATTGTTTATCTGGTAATGAGGATATATTTTTACTTGATGAATTTGATGACAGTAATGTTTTGTTCTCCTTGGTTTTTTCATCATCATTTTCATCTTCATTAATTGATTGTTTACCTTTATTAATGGAATGTAAATCTTTATTGTTATTTCTCTCATTACTCGAATTATCACTATTAAAACTTATCGAGTTGGCACTTTCCATTAATTTATCTAAATCGTCACTGATACTCAATGAAAATCTTTTGGAATGTCTCTTAGAGTGTCTGTTTTTCTTAAAATTATCAATATCCTTAGCTAATTCATTCCCAGTAACAACAATTTCACTTCTTGGTCTTCTTGTTGATCTTGGTGGAACTGAACCTTCAACATTGGTTTGATAACTAAGTGTTGGTTGTGTTGCTTTGTTCAAATTTGGCGCTTGTGTAGTTAATTTACCAAGTTTAATCGACCCATCTTTTGAAAAAACCGATTCAGTCTCATCAGTATCAGGTTGTTCAACCAAGGATCCTTTATGTTCATGATAATAATTTGTCTGAGATGGTGAATGAGATTGTGAAATATATTGTTTTGGTGAAGTTTGATTAATATTATCATTATATTTTACCGCTGGATTTTCTTCTTTATTAACTGCTTTAATCGATACTTGTTCAGCCACTTCATTATTATACTTATCAGAAAATTGACTAAATCCAGACATGTAAGAATCTCTTGGTTGCTTTTCTAGTGCAGCAGGTGGAACCGGTGGTTGAAATCCTTTGAAATCATTCGATGGTTGAGGAGTATGAAATACAGAATTATAAGGAGTACGTTGTGGTGAATATTGAGAAACACTAACTGGAACTGAACTATAATTTGAAGAATTGTCAGAGCTCATGGAACCAAGTCTGATATCTTGTCGAGGTATCTGATGTTGCTGATCTTGTTGATATTGTTGAGGTTCCTCGTCATTGAATACATCACTGTTTGAAAATGAGAATTCAGACATACCTTCATCGTCATGATGGTTCTTCTTATTTTGAGCCATAATTAATAGGTTGAGTGGATTAATTATTTGCGTGTATGCCTTTGTATTAATGTAAAAGAAAAGAGCTAAGACAAAACCACGTTCAAGCGATAAAAATAGAGCTCAATAATGTGAATTTATTTAAACGAAATTAGTGCAATTAGCATCAAAGCATGAATAATGATCATCTTCGTGTGTATTGAATAGTTGTGTAGTTGAAGCCTTATTATATTTATCACAATCCTGCATACTAAGTGGATCAATGTTTACTATTAACCCTCATCGGGTATTAATTGAATGTTATCACCCGTACATCGGTCAAATTCTTGTCAAGATCACGTGTCAACAGGTTCAAAGAGCGTTAAGTCTGACAGTCTCATCAAACAGTTTTCAAACAAAGCTGGTACGTTTCAAATGTGTAACAAGTACTGACTTAAATCATCATCATCATTATACTGGTTGTTAAAGATGGATTATGCTCAAGGTATCTAACTCATTTGCACCCCGACTCCTTCACCCTTCTAGATTCCGATGCAAGTGGCTCTCGACGTCAACAAAGTATTTCACTAAGGAACCACTAAACTATGAAACTTATAGTTTCAGGTTGCAAAAATTTGAGCGTGATTTCAAGAACAAAAAAAATTTGAAGGCTGAATCATCTGTCCTTATTGATTTGATAAAAGCCAATCGTGAGTTACAACTACGAAACTCTCTGAAACATCATGTTTCGCCTAGTGATGATTTTCTAGGTATAACCAAATCAAAGCCTAGCTTCAAATTAGAAAAAGAACTTTATCATCTTATATTCAATAATGCCCTTGCTTCTATTGATACCAATGTCTTTTGCGCTTACTTGTTCACATACCCAAAACCTTATAATCGTGTCGACAAACTTTTTACCATAGTTCAACGTACATTCTTACGAGATCTAGCAAACAAAGGGATTATAAATCATTCGATCGTGACGTCGTTGTTGAACTTTTTACTAGAAAACAATGATTATCGAGGTGGTTGGAAACTTATTGACATAACATATAATCATCCTAACACGCTAAAATTTCATCGCAGAAAGTTTTTCAATCGAGTGATAATCTCCCTCCTCTCGATACTAACCATTCTGTCAATTCAATGGTTTTGCGTACCTTTGATACCCCTTTATGTTTATTTGATAGCGAATACTGGAATAGCTAGCGTTTTTGGATATTATATGCTTAAAATTAACATTCCAAATCATTTGGGACGAGTTAGTTGGAGATCTTATAACAGTATTTTATACAATTATCAGCATACGTATGAACTCATCAAAATGAATAAAATTTTGACATACTTTGAAGAACATAATGAAATTAACATACGAAATTTTCATACAAGTGAAGTTCGGAAAATGTCAAATTTGAGTGTGTTTAATCTGAATGAATACATAATTGAATTACCGAGTAATACCAATGAATTGATGCCTTATTCAGGGGACGGGTCTGCCTCAAATTCTCAAGAAGATCCAGAGACGTCTGTGCTTCGAAAGGATTTCAGATTTGAATTGAACAAACGTAAAATGATTTTAAATGACTTACAAGAAGAACTAAACTTTCTAGAATTTTGGCTCACCCATGGCGAAAACTTTGAATGGGTAGAGCCCGATCAAGACCCTGCTGAAATGATTTCGTTCATCAATAAGTGAGTAAACTTTGTGTATAGTTAGGTAATATAATGTAAAGACTTATTCGTGAATCGAGTGATTTGCAATCACATTTAAATAATCACGACGCGGCGAAAAAAAAAAGAAAAAAAAAACATAAATAAATAATTGTAAAGCTAAGTCAAGTACATGATTCAACTTGATGATAGCACAACTGACAAAACTATTGCGATCCCTCTTGAAATGACTTCTTTGTCATCTCCATACTTGAAACTACCCACACCCGAAACCTGGGATGTCATATCTGCCCTTCAATTTTCAAAATTTGACGATCAATTATTAGTATCCTCTTGGGATTCAAAACTACTACTTTATGATGTGAGTAGTATAAGGAATGAGGCGACGAGTCCAAATATAATAGCAAATTTTAATACCGACTCTCCAGTTTTGAGCATCGCTTATGGCTCAAACGCTAACTCAACTTTCTTGGGAACATTGGATGGAAATATACGACGTATTGATTATGAAAATTTGAAACTTTTCTCTGCAAACAAACCCATATACGGTAATACTGGTATCTCGAGTGGTATAGGCAATTTGAAAACAATCGAAAATAAAGAGAATTTATTGGTTGCTGCGTCTTTCAAGGGTGAAGTACAATATATCGATACCAGAATAGATAAAGCAATTCATACTAAATCAACGAAACATAAAATATTTACCATGGACACAACTTCACAATTGACTTGCCTAGGAATGTCAGCTAGAACAATTGAAATATACGATCATAGAAACTGGGATCAACCGTATCAAGTGAGAGAAAGTGGTTTGAAATATCAAATAAAGGATTTGAAAGCATTCCCCAACGGTGAAGGTTACGCGTTATCTAGTATTGATGGTAGAGTATCAATGGAATATTTTGATACATCACCCGAATTTCAATCTAAAAAATTTGCATTCAAATGTCATAGATTTACTGACAAACAAAACCAACAAGACATTGTTTATCCAGTAAATTCATTACTATTTAACAAATCATATAATACTTTATTCACAGCTGGATCCGATGGCTTTGTATGTCTTTGGAATTGGGAAAAGAGAAAAAGAATGAAACAGTATCCCAAATTTACCAATCCCCAAGCGGTTGTTAAATTGGACATTAATTACAATGAGTCCTTACTTGCTATAGCTACCAGTGAAGATAGTTTCAAAAATCAGTCTGATATTACAAATCCAATTAATGCAAAATCCAGTTGTCTTTATATTAAACCCCTTGGAAAAGCCGAATGCTCCCCAAAACATTAGTTGAAAAGCTTTGCCTGTCTTTTGCGCTTACGCTATGGCTATAATTTGATAACTACTGGGTTATACTAAAAAAGTTTTCGATTTTTCATTCAATCGAAAACAAAAACGAATTATAAGGACTTTTTATGAAAGTTTCATTATTCTCAATAAGAGACTCAATCGAGCGTTTACTTATATCTCAAATAACTACCTTTCGTTACTGTGTTACAAGAAGCCTAGCCGCATAGAACTAAAATATATGAAGATGAAGGACAAATTTTGCAAAATTCAAGATATTGATTTCTTCTTTCTTGATGTTTCTCGTATTTTTTTTCTTTTTCTTTCTTTTTTTTTTTTCTTTTTTTTTTTTATTCATTTTAGTTTTTCATTAAATAGCTTCAATTTGATTTTTTAATCTTCTTCTATACCACTTTGTAGCCTATTAGTTTTACTAAGTCAAGCCTTCTCCTCTCCTGTATTGTACCTTCACAAACATTGTACTTTGCTCGTATAGTTTTATGCACATAGGCGAGTTCAAAAGGCTAATACAGATCAAATTTTGTCATTGAAATCGAAAGATCTGAAATTTGAGAGACGAAGTCTATTTGTATAATGGTTTCTTTTGAGGTTGCATCGGAAAACTTCACCAATTGGCTCAAAGACGAAAATGTATATATATCAAAAAGCATTGCGTTGAGAGACTTACGTGATCACAATCAAGGTAGAGGATTAGTAGCTATAGAAGATATCAAAGCCGATGAGTCGTTATTTATTATTCCTAGAAGTCTTTGTCTTAGTGTTGATAATTGTACTTTAGTCAAAGATAGACCCGACTTGAAAGCAAAGTTGTTAAAGTCAAATCATTGGGACTCTTTGATTGTTGTTTTATTGTATGAACTCAAAGTAGTTGGTGATAAGTCTCCCTGGAAGCATTATTTCAACATCTTGCCTATTATTGATGACAGGAATTACGTATTCAATCAACTAATGTTTTGGAACGAAGATGAATTGAACCTCTTGAATCCTTCTGTAATTACCGAGCGAATCGGCAAGAACTTGGCTGAAGAAATGTATAATAAATTATATCCTAAGACTATTCTTGATGACTATGGCTTGCATGGTTTGAAAAATTTTACCTTAAAAGAATACCATCAGCTTGCATCTTTGATCATGGCGTATTCTTTTGACGTAGAAAAACCGGAATCGTTTGGTAAACCAAAAAAAGATGATGATAACGAAAGTGATGACTATGATGAAGAACATGATAATGACGACAATGAAGACTATGAATCTGGATCTGATGCTGACAATAACGGACATGCAAAAACCGTTGACAAAAGCTTTACTAATGTTGATGAAGCTACCCATGACGATGTAAATGATATCAAATTTGATGATGACGAAGACGAAAATAATATTTTACATGATGATTTTTTCAAGACAATGGTCCCTTTAGCAGATACCTTAAATGCCGATACCACTAAACATAACTCAAGCTTGATGTATACAAAGCAAGATTTGGTTATGAAGAGTATCAAGTCAATTAAAAAGGGGGATCAAATTTACAACACATATTCCGATCATCCAAATAGTGAAATTCTAAGAAGATACGGTTATGTAGAAAGTACAGGTTCAAAATTTGACTTTGGTGAAATTCCAATATCCTTGATTAAGCAAGTATTCCTTGACAGTAAAGCGATATCTGCAAACTTTTTAGAAGAAGTATTATCCATAATCAATGAAATCATAGCAGGCGATCCTGATGATTTACCTGTTGAAATTGTTCTAGACTCGTATGATTGTTTCAAAACTGGTGAAGTAATATTAGAATTAATATTCATCATTCAGATTTTAACAATCATATCTACAATCAACTTATTGAAATCAATGGAGCATTTGAGGTATGAATCTAAATATACTTTAATTAATAGAATTTTCAAAAAAACTTATCAATTGATTGAATCAAAAAAATTAACAAAGCTTTTTTTGACCAACTACAAAAAGATTATCAATCTTAGAATAAGCCAATATCCCGACATTACAAATAAATCTGATGATTTATCTTCTATTTTAACACGTGAAATGATGGCTCAAGTTGTATTGAAATCGGAAGTTCAATCCTTCAACAATTGTTTAGATGTTGATAAGGTATTCAATAATGAAGAAAATAAGTATCGTTTTATTGACGATGATAAATTGATCAAAAATATTGTGAAGAAAAAGTTCTTCACAGAATCACCTTCAACCGATGAAGATTTACAATTGTCCGAAGAATTGAGTGTTAAAAAACAGAAAACCGAATGATTGATTTTAATTTATGTCAATTTTTTTAAGCAATATAGATCACAATCCTTCTTCATGTGTCTACACGTTGACTCAATATTCAGCCTAGCTTGCTAGCACTTGCATTACTTCTAGCTATAATACTCTTTTAGATATACGTTAATAATTCAAATATAAGATATAGTGTACATGTTCATTTAATTTAAAAATATAAGGGTATTAAGGTAAGAAAATGAAACGATAAGAGAATTATAAATATTACTGAAGAACTGAAATTAATTAATAGTGAAAGAAACGTGGAGAATTGAAGTATGTATATCAACTTGAGTGTTATGTGTATTGATTGCTTGTATTAACTGAAAATTTATGTTTGAGTGACTTTAGAGCTTTCACTGCATGTGTATTTGGTAGGAGAACTCTCTGTCGAGGAATAAATTGGGCTATCACCATCTATTTTCCGGGAAAAAATTTGATTTTCCAGTGGAATCAAGCTTTCTTCGCTATCACTGTTCGAGAACGATTTTTCTTGCATTTCGGAGGGAGATTTGACAACTAATCGCCGTGGTCTTGAAACTTGAAAACTTCCGGAAACACCTTCTTTTTTATTGATAGCTCTTGAAAAATGTGGCATGAAGAATATGTTTTTAAAATTGTCGAGTATTGACGTTGATTTGATCTTTTTGGGCGACTGTTGTCTATATGGTTCGTTTTGCATTTCTAATTGATCTTTTCGATCAACATCCTCGCCTTTGTTAGCAGGATTTGGTGCAGAAAAGTCCCAATTGTGTCTTGAATCCCACAATGCTTTGATTTCGGGATCAATTTCCGCATCAACAAAATATTTTCTGTAAATTAAATCAGCTTCTCTAAACGTATAGTCATTTTCACGTTTTCTAAGATTGGACCGTTGTTGCTGCTTTTGGAAAGACTGTGTATCAGATTCAAGATCATTCGAGTTGGGATAGCAATCTTTACCATCTGATGTGACTACAACGGGTAATTTATAGGGATAGTCAAAATTTTTTATTGGTTTCGTACCTGTATTATTACGTTTCGGGCTACTGTTGACTTCTTGAATTTGTTTACCCCGGTAGTAATAATCGTCGCCTAATTCTTCTTCTTCGTCACTCACATTGTCATTTACAAGCATCTTCAGATTGACGTCTCGATCTATATCAGATTTTTCGGAAATTTTTCCAATCCCAATACTACCATACGTCAATAAATTTTCATAAGCGCTATCGTAATGCAGAGGGAAGATATTGCCGTCTGATTTCACTAAAGGCTCAATATTATCCCGTATTGGCTGATACTCAAATTGTTTATTGAAGTCATCGCTGGCATTATCGTTAGCATTACTTGAATATTTGCGATATTGTCTTTTTTCACGTCTATCCTTGAAGATGGAGCATAATGTACTAACGAAGCAATACAATAACTGGAAAATGAACATAAGTGCCATGACAGCATGAATTAGTAATTGAGCATATGCGACATATGTTCTTGTTGCTTCGCCAATGTTTAATTCTTTAATATAAGGGATACATAAAGCAGTAACACAAAACCTTGCCATTGGAAGAATCCACCTTGCAGTTGTCCAAGTCATCTCCAAATAGTACGGTTGTATTAAAAACAATAACAACAAATCAATAAACTCGACAACCAATAGACATACGACCTGTATTAGGCCATGATCCTGTAAGCAGCCAATTAAAATCAGCTTCAAGAAAAGCGAGGTGTATTCAATACCAACATAATATACTTTTTTAGGATGGTAATGATGGTAGCAAAATGCCCAAATGAGAATGGACTTCATAGAAGTGTATAGTCTAGGTACCCTCTTATTCATTACCATCTTGAAATTTTTGAAAGAGACAATGTACTTGAATATGAACAACAACACAAGTACCAACCAAGCAGTGAAAAACAAGGCAGCAAGAACTACGCTCAGGGTCGGAATACCTAAATACTCCGTTCGAGGGTGGTTGGAACTTTTACCAACCGTAGAGTTCATATTAGGATGCAAAAGAGGTATATTTCCACCAGTAGGATGGCTTGACTCTAGGGATAAAAGGATTGAAGAAATCGAAGGGTTTAGAGTCGCCGATGGAGATGGTGGTAGTGGTGAGGGAGTCTTTGATGAAAATCCTGATTCTGAAGAATGAACATCCGTCTTATCTGGACTGAACAAATCACTGTAGGATACTTGACTTGCGAAAGCATTTCTCTTCAAATTTTTCAAGCTTGGAAAGAAAATGTGCTTGCCATTCAAATTACTAGCCGAGAAAAATAAGTAGGAAGTCAAAATCAAAAATGGGAATGCAAATACCGATAAAAAATTGTTGAATATCTGTCCCAAAATGTAGTAAAGATTTTTTGAAAGAGTGAATTGGAAGTTTGACATTTCATTCTCTTCGTCATTTGACAATAATTTCATATCCTTCGTATGTTTTTTGATTAAGTAGTCGATTATACGTTTGAATCCCAAAAACATTTGTTGAAGAAGAATTGATATGCATATCCATGCAGTTAAGCAAAGCATGAAATTCGGCCAACTTGAATGAATTGATTGATCAGTACTATATAGCGCCAAACTTTTGAGTCCACCTCGATTCAAAGTAACGTAAATGTTATCCGTTTGTGATTTACCTCTATGTTTGGAAGGACTACGAATCAATGAAATACCAAGTAGAGAACACCACCTAATCTGACCGATTATTGGCTGGTAAAATCCAGGATATTGAACATCTAACCCACCAATAAACAAAGCAAATTGTAAATATTTTATAATACGATTAACTGTTGCATCCAACTGTCGCAATAAATTTTTATTACATATAGTCGATGCAGTGAACAAAAATGGATTTGAGGATTCTTGATATGAGGAATTGATGATTGTGAAGCAATTAATCGCAGCTGTAGTTAAAAGAAGTACCAATATCCCAATAAACAACGTGTCAGTTATATAATCTGATTGCACCGGGGTAATGTAAGCTCTATTACAGCCAATGACATTTGAAGAGTCATCATTAGATACTACTGAAAATCTAGCTGCATAAGATCCTAATCTGTGAAAATGTGAACTTATGTCGGCTTCATAATATAAGACGATCGAGTCGTTCAAATACAATGGGCATTGAACTAAGTCACCAGTTGAATTATTGAATATACGATCAATAGTTGCATTTGTTGTTGACATCGAAATTGATGAATTGTTAGAAACCAAGTCACGTTTAGAATTGAGAGTGGTATTATTATGGTCGTGATAATTGGATATGGAAATATCTGACTCTTGACTTGAGTGGTCAGTAGCAGCAGAGGCGCCAATCGAGTCCGAACTGCTGGTGTTATCACCATTATTGTCATCATCACCATCACCAACACTTGTAGATTTGGTAAACCTTGGACTCTTCAAAAAGGATGATGTATTTTTAACTGCAATGACATCGCAAAAGCGCTTGTTTTCATTGATGAACGTGTTACCCATAAATTTAATTTCAACATGAAAAGTAGTGTATCTATTGGTTGTTTGGTTAACATCATTTATTACCACATCCGTGTTACTCATGTTTGAGTAGCTAATTACTTGTGAATTCATGTAAAATTTAAGTTTCTGCTTGTCTTCATCAAGGGCCACATCAACTATAAAAGGTGCAAGTGAGTATTCATAGTAATTTATACCGGGACATTCGTATGTTTCAACGAATGCCGCATGTGCATACCGTATTAGTAGCAGCAGTATTAGTAGAAATATGGGTAGTATGTGAAAATGAAACATTATTTGAGTTAACTTTACAGGTGACCTAGTTATATGGAATCAAGAGATTAATTTACTGACTGGTATTCATATAATATGAGCTTTAAATTTCTGTCGGTATCTGACGATGTTGATTATTTGTCGGTTTCAAATTTTGAATGTGTCTAAGGAAGATTAAAGTAACACAACGAGTATGAAGCTTGTCGATCGTTCAGCAACTAGCTAGCGCGTCTTAATAGATAAAGGTCCGTTCGCTAAAAGTGATTGTGAGAAGCTCTATAAAACGACTTCACTTTCTGATATAGAACGGTCACTTTACAAAAGTTTTCAATTATCTAAGATTACGGTAATTCTTATCGAGTGATTTTTTAAGATGAAAGAAGTAAAAAAAAAAACCTTTTGCGCAGGATTGGGTTCGATTTATGATATCCAACAAATAGCTAATGGTATATTTGATTTCGAATGGCTAGCATTGCTACACTATTGTAACTTAGTCTATGTAATGTAAACGCCTGTAGATTTTGTGGCTGCTTAATATTTATATTGAAAGCCATCAAGCATAATTAATGGAGTAATTTTACAAATTGACACAAATGATAGACATTATTGTTTAAAACTAGATAAGTGAATTTAGCTTCCTTTTTGATAGAAAACATTTCTCGATGCTTATCACCTGCAAATATTGACATCTAACTCAACCATTCAATGATGTGTATGCCACATTGCAACTGCTTGAATATAAGATTCGCAAATAAAATATCTTATCGACATGTATCAAAAAGATACCTGTGGTCAATGTGACTAGAGATTGAACAGTTTCTGTTGTTCTTTATCGACGTACTTACATTATCTGGAAGAAGCTAGTTGTCAATGTAACAAAGCGGACATCCCTTTTGTAAAAGGTAGCAGGTTTGTGTACTGAACTGATTCTTACCCATTTGTAGAACAGACAATGTAAATCACATTTACCTAACGATTTTGTCTACACATTTGTTGATATTAAATGACATTATATCGAAAGGTATTAAGTGCTACATTGGAATCAGTTGAATAATAAAAAGCGTTTATTTAATGTGACTAATATGTTTGTTAAGAAATGAAGGATTGTGCTATGTTGCGATGGGACTTACATAAAGACAGGTATTTATATGTGAATGATTATATATCTGAAGAAAGCGACATTAACATAACCTTTATCATGCTTCATTTACAAGCTATGTACATTGTTATGAGTAAAATGAACAGATTCTTCTTTGGATTTTTATGATTTTCCATTATTGATAGTAGTATTGGTTATGATTATTTCTTTGTATCCCACCACGATATATATACATGACAAAGAAAAGAGTAATGAATTATCATTATGTACCTAATCATTAACTTTACCTCTAATTTTTGGATACAATCTCTTAGCATGGTAATTTATTGAACTTAACTGTTCTTTTTCTGGTTTATAAGTTTCCATACAATTCTTCAAGTCATGTTCAAAAGTTGAACATTGTGCAGAACCATCACCATTGGCAGCCCAACAATTTAACAAAGATGACATCAAAACGACACATTTATTGGTTGATTTACTGACTGTTGGTCTTCTGATTTTTAATCTTGGTAATGGCGGTATAGTTTTCACCGTTTGAACTTTTTTGATTGGCATATTTAGTCTTTGTTCGTCTATGAGAAGATATGAGTACAAGTAGGCGCTTTATCACTTGAAAACTCAGGTTTAAAGTATCTAAACTAGTATATATTAAATGAATTGATATTCTTCAAGGTAGTGAAAACGTAAAAAAATTTCGTATGCGATTTTTTTTTTTGTATTTTTTTGTATTGCGCACGCCGGCTTACCTTTGCAAGCTTTAACTCTTAAAGCGATCTGATAATGGTTTTTGCAGTTGATTCAATCCTAAAATGAAAGAATTGAAGTTTTCATGGTTAACGTTAAATGACTGCTTTTTACCGAAATATTTGTGTGAAGGTGGTTTCAAAGATGCAACTTCGTCTCTATAATCGTTATGTATCCAGTAAATTCTTTTGAAACAATTATTCAGGTTTGGTTTATAAATTAAAGCATCAAGGCCATGTAAGTCAGTATGACTGGTGATTTTTTTATCAATAAATAATTTGATTAGCTTAGTTCTGATTATATCATTGATTTTGAACCTAACATTGGACATGAACTTTTTCATTTTTGATTCATCGTAATATTTTATTCTGAATAGTGTATCGATTTGATCTTCCAAATTGATTAAAAAGATTTTATATAAATGCTTATAAATGTACTTGTACTGCCTTCTTGAGTTCAAAATCATCCCGTAACCAGGAACTAGATTGAAGTTTTTGAAATTGTAATTTATTACGACTAATGAAGTGGTTGATGAAGTTTCATTTGGTTCTAAAGTATCGCCTTTTGTGTGATCCTCACCTAACTTAAATTGATTGGTCCTCAAATCCTGTTGTCCGAATATCAATACTTTCGAGCCTGATGATGCCATATACATTTCAATCTCCTTTTGTAATGATTTTTTGAACTGAAGAATTTCGAATTCAATTTCACTTATAAGGTGAGTGGAATTGATTTCTAGATTTTTATAGTTTGATAAATCATTGATAAAAATTGCGTGCTTGGGAAATTCCAATTCTTCATAAATTGAATTTAAAAATTTATTTAATTCAAACTTTGAAGAGGATCCAGAATTTTTTAATTTCGATGGATCTATGCTAATAGATTGATCTTCAATCTCGATAAAGTTTAAATCTCTTTTATTTAACGGTATTTTGGTTCTAAACATTTGCAAATCTTCGATAAATTCTTGAGGATATAATTTTTCATCTAGCTGATGTTTACCAGTCCTGAGTGGTAAACCAGTTATCGATCTATCAAAACCAAGAACATTATATGGTAACTTGCATAAATTTTCTTTATAAAGAAATGCATTTGGTGCTAGTGCTAAATTGTCAATTTCTCTTCTCCTCAATAATTTGAATTTGTCATTTATTTTATTAAATTGTTGTAGTAACTGAATGATTGGATCATCATAGTTTTTCAAATATCTTTTAAAATATTTTAATTGGACTGACTTATCATCATCTAGTTTACTTAGATTATCGTAAATTCGTTTGATTTCGATCATAGGAGTTTTGAATATATCGATCTCATTCGGCATGTTTTTAATGAGTGTCTTTCTGTCAAGATAATGATCAGAGGAAAATGAGTTAAATTGAAGATCCTGATCCAAATTTTTTTGGATCATTAAATCTTCGATGGTCATGTATGCAATGCTTTCATATGCCTGTTGCAACTTGTCTATAGTCTCGTTATCATTGGATTCACTGCTATTGCTTATGAAGCCGTTATTTACATGATTATTATTGTGTTCCTTAGTTTCCGTTTTAAGATCCTTTTTATTTGCATATCTTGAGTTTGGTTCATTATCGATATTCTCATTATTATTACTATCATTACTGTTATGATTGTTGTTGTTTTCGTTATCGTCATGATTTTTATTACTTAGCGAGTTTGAAGAAGATGATTTTGGTTTTTGGATAACATCTGAAGTATTGCTTGGATTAGATGATTCGTCTTGTTCGATAGTTTGAGGTGGTTGGAGTTGTCGGGAAGCTTGACCATCGTGGTGATTGTTATCTTCACCTTCTTTCGTATTCAATTTGCCTTTTTGTAAAGAAAGACCTAATTTTTTCAATGCTTGTTTTGACTTATCTTCATCTTTAAGGAGAGCCGTTGATGATGACAAACACCTCTGACGAATATTGTGACTATGGCAGGAAGTATTGATATACAAGCAGGAACGTAGACATGACGAGCCACTGCTGGAAATGAATTTTTTCATTTTGTTTGTGGTTATCATAAGTATTCGATTTAGCGAAGGGTTATTATAGTAGGTTTTATTAAAATTGATTTCAATCTAAATTCTCCCTCCCCCACCGGTTCAAAAAGTGAGAAATTGAGAAAAAAAAAACCTTGTGATCGAATAGATAATTGTTTGTACGCTGATATAGATGATGTCTGACACTATACAGGAATGTATACTAAACTAGATAGCGTTCAATATTGATATTAATATTTGTAGAATTGAATTAGTGTATATAAATGTATAAAAGTGTCCTTGTTTTAGAAGAAGTGAAGATGAAGAAAAAAAGAAAAGTTGCATACTAAGAGCAGCAATAAACCCACCAGAAATGAATGTTATAAATTATCATATATGTTTTTTTTGTTTTGTTTTAGTTCGTATCGTTAATCATTATTCTTGATTCTTAGTAAGTAATTGATTATTTAATTTAATAACTACTTTTTGAAAGTTGTTGAATCATTCTGTTCAATTCCATCTCCTCATTACGTGCAGTCAATTCGATAATTGGATCAATATTATTTTGTTTATAGTTTGATGTGACTGGACTTAATGACTCGACTGAACTAAGAGAATCTTGTCTGTAGTGCAATGATGATGATGATGAAGAGGCAGAGAACACTGAAGGAGAAATCGATGAGTTATTAATCGAAGATAATGAAAGATTGGAGCTGCTTGAAGACGACCTCGACATTCCTGAAGGAGGTGTTTGTGGGTGTTGATATTGTTTTTGTTGAGACGCCATAACAGCAGCCATTTGTTGTTGTTGTTCTTGTTGTTGTTGTTGCTTTTGTTTTTGTAAATGCAAATATTTTCTCATTTTACTTGATTTGATTAAATCTTGTTTAATAGGTTCGATAAATCTTGATAAATGTTTACACATTTCTTCATTGGTGACTCTCAAATCCCAATTCAATAAGTAAACCAATTGTCTTTCCATCAAATTGATGTCTTTGACGTTGAATAAACCATCAGTGTACTTGGCCCAATGGCAATTTTTTGGTGAAGAATCGTTATGATATTTTGAAGATAATATAAGACAACTTAATAAAATTCTGTGTCTGGTACATGGTAAACCTTGAGCATTTTTAGGTAATTTTTGCTTCAAACGATTGAGGTAAACTAAAGTGGCCATTAAAGTTCCAGTATAAATGTTTGTGTATCTAACTAATTTAGTTAAGAAAGTCATTAACGAAGGTAATGGTTTACCACCATTGGCTGTCTTGACGGGAGAATTTGGAGGAGAAGGTAATTTTGAGTCTTTAGAATCATCTTGACAAGGTAAAACTTGTAAAGTTGTCACCACCAATTTATGAATCATGTCTTGAGATACAGGAGAATTGATAAAGATGTTGAGAGCCTTCATATCAATTGGTGAAACGGACTTTGAACTTGTTGGTGCAGTAGTAGACATTATATAACTTTTTAAATGATGATACGAATTTGACGAAGCACGATGAAAGATATTAATGAAAGATATTAATGAAAGAATGAAATGAAAGAAGAAATTGTCAGATAAGGAAAGTAATTAGTTGAAGTAATTTAAATAAATTGAGTACATTAATTAGATAATTAAGGAAAGACCGTATATATATATATAAATCAAATTATTCATTAATTGAAAAAAAAAAATCTCGCTATACGTGAAGTATAAGTTGATGAAAATTATGCAGTAGTAATAGCATAGCATAGCATCTAAATCACCCCAGTATTAGTGTAAATATGTAAGGGTGATAAATATACATACAAACAAACAAACGAACTTACAAACAAACAAACAAGTTACGTTGAACGCGTTTAAACTATACACTTCACTGAAAAGTAGAAATACGTGGTTCTCGGTGTACGTGAGACACCATTCATTTTATGCAATCAGGGATTTGGCATATAACAACCATCGTCAGTAATAAATGGCACCAAGCAGCAACAGTTGTAACATGGAAAAGTTTAACTCAATAGAGGCACAAAATTCCCCTTGATTCAAAATCGCGTTTTGCAGCACAAATAAATTAGTATCACTTTATTTGGCTTTTAATTAAAATCACAAAAAAACAAAAAAACATCGCGACTTTTTAAAAAGTTGTTTTGGCTCCTTAATTCTAAAACTAAAAAACACGCTGTTGTACATTTTACTACCTTCAACGTCGAGGTGAACCGTTATCAAGGCTTCTAATGAAAGACACCAATGGTCTAGGTTGTAACCTTTGGTTTTTTGACTTTTTCAAGCAGTAATTAGTGTTCTCAAGATTCTCGTGACTTCGTTTATTCGATAACTACAATAAAATAAGGAGTAAGTTTTAGAAATTTATTTGATACCCCTGTCTAATATTCTCACCTCATTTTGGTTCAAGTCGTCAATGTTCCTTTACACTCTATATATTTCGAAGCCCTTACCCTCAATTATTGTCTATCTTAACAGTTAATGAAATAGACATATGCTACTTTAACACATCCTCGTTGTTTTAGCTTCAACGTATGATTGTAGCTCGTTGCCAACTCAGAAAAGTCTTCATATGAATGTTTCGTGACACTTAACATGATCGTTGTCTTTCAATATTTCTCCCCCTTCTCTAATGTAAAAAGCTATTTACTAACCTACCTTTATCTTTTTGCTAACGATGAGAATCATGGCGATTATGTACATTAATGAGCTTATAATGAATTGGGTGCACTCTGGCTACATGCCC
This sequence comes from Soucietia sequanensis, assembly GCA_030557975.1. Classification (NCBI taxonomy): domain Eukaryota; kingdom Fungi; phylum Ascomycota; class Pichiomycetes; order Serinales; family Metschnikowiaceae; genus Soucietia; species Soucietia sequanensis. Next base: position 432,605 of record JANIJN010000004.1, read on the forward strand.
CGAGTTGTTCGTGTAGTTTGTTTGAAGCACATACCTCAAGAAAATTGAGCTTTTTGATTTATATTTAACTCCTTCTGTGCGTCGATATGCAATCATTGGCATTTGGCGTCATTTCTATTATTCTTTACTCAAATCTTTTATTTTGTCTCTTTGCAGAAATTTGAATCAGCATTTGCCTCGTGTGGTGATAAGTGGCATTCAATGTCATCAAAAATGAATCGATTGTCACCTATTCATAGGTCTAAGTATCGATATGAAGGTTCATGAGCGTGAACTGACTTGGTCTAATTGCCTCATTATGCCAATGTTCATAAACCAACTTGCTATCACAAGCCAACGACGCAATAAGGTGAAGATTATCAATAATTTTGGTACAGAAATGATATTTCGAATATTTATAGCTACAAGTGAAGGTCAGGCAATAAGCCATGCAATATATTTATCAACGTTGTGTATTAAATAAAACTATACAATAAAAATAAATAGTATGTATTGTAAATTGCGATACTGTCATAAATTAGTTAGTAAAAATGTTTCCGAATGAAATAAAAGAAAGTATTCTCATTGTATTAACAAAAAAGAAGTGAATTAAAATGATAATCAGAAATTTGGGTATAACTATGGTCTTTCATAAAAGTTCAGACTGGTGCACAGCGTTTTGTAATCATTTAAAATTTTAAGCACTTCATGGTTTTTCGTCAACAGCTACTATATTCGAGGAAGATAAAACATACGCTTTATTTAATGACAAGCTGATTGTTGCCAGATTTGATCATGATCAGGATGATGATTTCGTAAAGAAAAAAATAAAAATCAAATTAAAGTGGAAGATATATAACTCTATTTATATTCATTGACTTAAAACGAAGAATAATTGAAAAGTTTTTTCAAATGCCAAAAGGCGGGTAACTTCCTGTACGTAAAGTCGCAGGGCAATAAAATTATATATAATCATTTAGCAGTCAAATTTTTATTCAAAGCTTTAATCACGTACGATAGGAAATACATATTTCATTGATTATCTTTTACAGAGTTATTCTTTGGAATTGAATATATACAACAATCTATTGTCGCTTTTTTTTTACAGCCAAATGATCTAAATTCAAATTAATGATATATTAACTATAGATTTTCAAGATATGGATCAAATATCGAATGTTAGTCTTTAGCGATTCTTACCAAGTTTGATATTGACATGACTATTGGGCAATAGCTGAGCTTCGTATAGAGATGTAGGTTAGAACTAAAGAACGAATCGACATTTCAGTGAGAAGTAAAGCAAGTATCGTAGATTTTTCATTTATTACTACATATTACCCATTTTTATTGACATTTTGGTAGAAAATTGAATTTTTTATACAAAACTATGAAGTATATTTAATACAATTGATCAATCGAGAATCTAGTAAGCATATCGGATCCATTTTTTTGATCATCATTCAAAAGCTCATCATTTGCGCCACCAAGCTTATCAATTCCAGGAGTTAAAGGTTGTTGCGGTTGATTAAACATTTGATCAATCATTATGTTATTATCACCATAAAAATCCAAAAAATTATCATTGTTATTTTCATGATATTGTGATTCGTTGTTTTGTTCACCACTCATTTCTTCTTGCTTTTGCATACTAACCATTTGTAACCACAATCTATCAACCTCAACATCATTTTGAATATTGAAATCATCCAAGCTAAATGATGAAGTTGACTCTACCGAATCCATATTAGAAAAGGTTGGTTTGCTCTGAGTTTGAAAGAAATCCAGGTTAGTATCCGTATGTGGTGTTTCGAGAGTAGGATTTTTGGTATTAAACATCTCAAGATTGGGAAATGGGGAACCACTTTGTAACTTGTCCCGTGGATATTCACCTTCTAATTGGGTGCTTGCTCCTGGTAACTTTGATAAATCTTGATCGCCATTTCCCTTAAATTCCATTTCAACCCCCAATTTCGTTTTCATTAGTGACAATTCAGCGATTTCTATCAATTCATTCAAGTTTGAATCTGTTAATTTTAGAAATTGTAAGTTGGCTTCATTCTTGGATAATAATTTGTAAAAGTCTTCACTTATTAAGACGTCAGCCAAAAATGCATGAGCCTTAGAAATTCTCCACGCATAGTAGTATCTACTACTTAATCTCGATATGCAACTGACTCCAAACTTGATAAACTTTTCAAGCATTTTTGATATTTTGCAAAGTTTGGCAAACCTCAATCTATAAGCAGAATTCTTAGCTAAATTACTATTGTGATGTAAGTCATTTGACTTTAAATTTTGAATCGCTGAGTTGAATCTTATCAAAATCGCAAAACTTAATTGAGAACCTTTATGAATCATGTTCTGTAAAGATGGATTCAAAAATAAATCAGATGTTGTCGAGTGTGGATCAAAATTTTTTTGATTATTTTGAAGTAACTCTATATATTCAGGATAAAGCTCACCATATATGATTGAGAATATTTTCTTCAAGTAAAAAAATGCATATTGTAATTTATTCACTTTTTCATAATGTAAAAACATATGAAAGAACAAAGACACTGTAAACAATTTTACGTTCAAATACGTTTTACACTTTTTAATTTTGACAAAAGGATATTCACCTGGCACCACAGGCGTTTTAGTATAATCTGAAAGTTTACCCAAATTTGCGTCCACTAATAATTCGAATTTTGATATCGCTGCTGATAATTTTAACAATTTTGGACTCTGGTGGATACTGATAGTCAATGTTATTAAACCCTTCAATTCTTTATAAATTGGTTCAGACATTTGAATACCTTGATTAACTGTATTATCTAGCTTCAAATCAGCTATATTTTCGTTGCCCGGCTTTGAAAAGGGTACCTTTATATCGTAATAATTTTCATCAATACTATGGGGGTTACCAAATTGGGAAGCTTGCGATACATCATTTATTCTCAAATAATACCATATCTTTCTATGTATATTATTTGTTTTTTCGTCATTACAAACATCTTCAAATAAATCCGGTTCTCTGTTGCTCCCAATTGAATACGCCATTTGAGTCAAAATTGCATTGTAAGTTTGTGAATCACCACCATCAGCCCCATCTCCGTTTTCGGGAGAAAACATGGTATAAATTCTTTTCATTAATGCAAGTTGCATCATACTGAGGCTGACTCTTCTTGTCAAATCGAATTGGTCCAAGCACAATTGTGAAAACTTTATCACATCTATACTGACCGGATTAGTCATTAGATACTTAGTTTCTGAACTCTCTGTATCACTTGATTTCAAAAAACTTTCATTAACTTGTATTTTATTAGAAAAGTGTGATAAGTATGTAATTCTTAGCATAATTAACAAAATACCAACGTTTGCAAAATCCAATCTTCTCTCAATTCTGAAAAAAGGAGTTGCTTCATCTCTGTAATCTTCTGGACCTAGAATTTTGACCAATTCTATTTTGAAACTCGATTCGTCAACCAATGGAATAAATGGATATATAGCAGTGAAAAATTTGTTGACCAATGTCCATATAACTTTTTGTTTTGGTAAAACAACCTTAATTTGTTCAATCAATTGTAACTCCTGATCAACTTTACCTTCAAAAACTGTCAAACCTAGTAAAATTGCATTTTTATTTAATTCTGTTTTTGCTTCTTGATGTGATGCTTTTTGATTCAAATCAGTTTGGCTTGGTGAGGGAATATATTTATTTTTATTAAAAACTTTACTAGTTAAAGTTTTTTGAGCTTGTTCAACATTTGAATGAGTGAGGTTATCGATATCGTTGGCCAGTTTTCTACCTCTTTCTTTAGTATAAAGCTGTACGTCGTGATAACCGTCGATGTCCAAAGCTCTAGCTGTGAATTCTTTTTCATGCTTGGTCTCCGGAATCTGGTCGAGTTTTTTACCTTCTTTGGCTATAAGTGGTAGAGATGCAAATTTCTTGTCTCTTTTACTCTTCATATACGAGAATAAGGCTGAAAGTCCTTCATCCTTTTTCATGATCGAGATCCATGAGTAGGGACCATAATTCTTTTGCCCTGAGAATTCTTGAACGTAGATCGGCGTATATCCAGAGTATAGATTCATGGTTTCATCGGGATCGTTTTCATCATGAATATTAATACCAACATAAGTATTGCTTAAAGAGAATGGTACGCTTTTACTTTGCAAATTCGCTGATAAGCTTCTTGTTATCGATGGTATCGGTGGAAGTTGAACATGCGCATTCGAAATGATAGGTAGTGGTAAATCATTATTAGGTGTATTTGGTGTATTTGCAAAATTTGAGTAATTGAAATATCTTGGACTAGCTGTCGAATATTGTGAGATTGTAGAGTTAGAAGACTTATGTGACGAGACGGGTACACTTATAGTTGCTTCTAGCTGTTTGATTTTTGTTTTCAATGCTTCAAGCTCAGTGTAGACAATTGAGGGTAAAGTGGTCTGTGGTAATGCTATTGGCTGAGTAGGGTGAGCATATTTCTTATTTGTATCAGAGTTTGAGTGAGATAGTTCATTGTGGTGTGGGCTTGTGAAATATGGAGAGTCATTATGTGTGTTATCTGGCGATTGAATTGGTGGGATGGCATGCTTATCGGCCTCCCAAGTTTGAGCATGAGAAGCTGAGAATAATTTACTCCCATAAGTATCATCGTCTTCCTTAATTTTGCTAGATTTACGCTTCTTGTGTCTTAGATCTGAATCATTGGAAACTTCAAAAACTCGTGTTTCAGGAATGCCATTGGGCTGTTGGTGCTTATCATTCGTGGCTATATCAATACTACTTTCAACCGCAACAGATCCAGCTTTGTCCGAGGAACTCCATATGTGACCCGGAAATTCACATTCATATGCAACATTATAGCGAAGACAGGCTCCACATGGCTTTTTTCTATCACATTTAACCTTCCGTTTCTTGCAGTAGTTGCAACTTAAAGAAAGTCTGTTTCTTTTCTTACCATTATCCGCCATATTGAAAAAACTTCCTGGATACTGATTTCAATCAATGGGTTTACCAGTTCGATACAGATTGTATTCTTGATTACGTTTGGTAAAACAATCGTAGCAGGGATGAAAGCGTAAATGTATACAGTCAACTAAATTATATTTATCACAATCCAAAAAAAAAAGCTGAAATCACCCCTCGGAATAAATGAGACTTCCGGTAAGTAGTAAAATAATTAAGATACAGAAAAGTGTGGACTCACGAGATTGATCTTTCTTTTGGCTAGATTGACTGCATATAACCTATATAAGTAGTATAAAGTATAAGAATTTAGAGCAAAAATTCTAAAAGATCCTTGATGAATGGTACATTAGAGACACAATTTAGTAGTCGAAATCTTTGTTACTAGGAATCGTTCTTTTTTCTAATCTTAGTGATACATCAAAATGCATTTATTAGGTGAAATGTCATAGAATGTAATAACGAGTGAGGAAATCTTACTTACTATAATCATAAAATACAAAGTAATTCAAGTTTCAGAAATAATAGATGGTAAAAAATACTACCTTTTCTACATTTACATAGATACAGAGGATCAATTTTTGATAATATTATGATATCAAATAATTTGTATCCACATATAATGACATAAATGTGGAAACGACTGATTTGATGAGTGGTGATATGATAATCAAAAAAGGAATCGACGAACTGATTACGTTATGGAAATATAATTGGCAATTAAATAAAAACTTACAATACATATAAATATTGACTACCTTATCTGATGCTTAGTAGAAGATATTTATGATTAGTGACTGTCCTAATTATGAGTTATAGTACTGCATATGGTCTACAAGCTGATAAGCTTAAAAGACCTCGTGCATAATTAAGCTGAACATACGCTTTATAGTCATCTGGTATCCTATGCTAGTTTGCAACTGTCAAATGGATTCAACTCCTTTTTTGATCATAAATCAATATAGATTTCTACTAGAAACAGCAAAATAGTCAAGACAATGTAGTACAAGGATCAGTCCATAGTCAGATGACAATAATAATAATAATAATAGTATATATGAAGAAAATAAAATTATCATAATGATAATGTTAGGATAATAGAAGTAATGGTAATAATACATATGCGATAAAAAACATCGCGCAAAGCGTATTCGAAGGTGTCCAAATTAGTCCCAGACGCTGTGGTCCATATCTCCATACACTGAAAACAACTTTAATAGATCTTCATTGCCAATGATATGATTGTCATTGTCACTACCGAAACTTGCGTTTCTGTGAGAGGAACGAATATCCTCGAGATTTGGTTTTTGAAGAGGGATAGACTGATCACTACCTGGATTCACGGCATCATTAGCAGACGAAGGATTATTATTTGAAGTTTGCAGACCCAGCCAATTTTTTTCAGATCCCGTCGTAGGCATGGTAGTAGGATCATTAGTACTTGAAGTATAACTATTTTGACTTTGACTCTTGTGTCTTCTATTCAGTTCGAGTTTGGCAAGTCTAAACTCTTCACACAATTTGCACAAACTTTGGATTTCACTGACAGTTAGAAATTGAATCATATTAGTACCTTCATGGAAAAATTTATCTGCAATAATAGTATCAAAAAATCGATTAGGATTCTCCATACATTGTTTCAAAACAAAGTAAGTGAGAACGTATATTCGATAAGAATTAACGTAGGTCTTACTTAATCTTCTAAAATTCCCAACAAATAATTCTGCTTCGATTAAAACCATTCTGAATAAATTATCAGTGACCTCTAGCCTTGATTCAATGCTTGCGTCAGTGGACGATTCTTCCTTAAGAGAACCGCTTTGTTTTGACTGATGTAGTTGAATAGTCAAGGATCTCTTGTGATGTAAAAGTCTGATGAAAAATGCAGTCAAAAAGCTGTGCGCTTTAATCATAGCTCTTTCATTGCTTGCTGTTAAAATATAATCATAATTCTTACCAAACAACTCTACCGAGTTATCCAAAACATAGGACATTATGTAAAGTAATTGGACCACGCTTCTTATATAAATTTTGAAAAGTTCAATACCAGCATTCATAGATATGGATTGTGACTTGTCATGTTCTTTTTCATAATGAATAGCTACCATGTAATACATAGTTGATAAGTTCGTTCTCATTTGTATGAAAAGGTTAAATTTGATAACCTTCAAATACGATTCTTCGTGTTCGACGCTTTTGATGTCATAAGACCTTGAAGGATCACCTTTGAATGGCTTGCAAATGTACTCTTTGAAAAACTCTTTGCCAAAAAATTTTGTGAAAGACTCTTCCAATCGACTCGTTTCTGATAATATATCTATCACTTTGGGTTTGGTTTGAATATTGAAAATTTTGTTACACAAATTCCTGTATAATTGGCAAACTTCTACAAACATAGGTACAAGATCTTGCAACAAACCGGTCTTGCTTTCTAATTGAGGTGCTTCAACATCACACATTTCCAAACTTTTGATATTGAGATAAGTTCCATTTTGCATAGCTATTATTGCATCTTGGCTAACAATGTAGCTCCATAACAATCTCCATGTCTTCATAAGTGGGGCTCTTTTACTAATTGAATGTTGAGCACTATAAGTTGAAGGGTCTCGATTCAATCCAATTGAAAAAGAATGCCTGACTATTGTCCCGAACAAAATTTGGGAGTCACATCCACTTATTCCATGTGAATCACTTGGCGAAACCAATCTATAAAAATGAAGTAACGTCAAATTTTGAACTAATTTGAAAGATGATTTTGTATCAGTTCTATAGTCCGAATTACAAATATTAACAACATTAACGTAAGTTTCTGTTTTGTATTTCTTCATGTCTTTTACCATACTCTTTTCATCCTCATTGCATATATTATTCAATTCATCGTTATGTATTAGTGATAGATACGCTAGTCTCACTACTAATAGTAAAATACCAATGATATTTAAATCATTGTCACTGGTAATTAGTATTTCAGTATAGTAAGCATTGTTTAATGTCGGAAAAGTGCCAGAAAATATTGAGCTTAAATCAACCATTAAAGATGATTCGTCAACCACGGGCACGAAAGGATGAACATATTTGAAGAAACGGCAAAATAAAGCGAAGAGATTCTTTTTATTTGGTAATATTTTAAGGACCGCCTGTTCAACAATTGAGTAATATTCATCTCTAGTTTCTTTGCCGTTATAAAGAGAAGCTAATCCAGGTAAAATTTTTGGGATATCGGCATCGGGGTCTTTGTCGTGATTTTTAGTATGGGATGTATTCGTGATCTTCGTAACAATAAGAGCATCTTCATCAAGAACATCACCTTCTTCAGAATCAATCTCAGCAGTAGCATTGAGGTTGAGTCTACTTTGAGATAAGTTTATCTCCAGATCGTTTCTGGCTTCATCATTGTCAGGTTTCGAGTTATTTATAATTGAATTTGGTGATTGAGCTAGACCTACATCTGAATTTGGAGTTGACCGTTGCGAAATACCTCCTGCCCTCATGCTATGTTTCTTTTTTCTTGACAACGTGTCATGCTTTAAGAACTGTGATATCTCACCAGATTTGAATAAAGATATTGTAAAATTTCTAAAAAATTTGATAAATGGATCACACTTGGTTAAACCCAGGTACGAGAAAAGACCATGCTGTTGCCAATTGGGGCCTTCGATCAATAATGTACAGCTTGCATTTGAAAATAAATATATAACATCCAGTGGATTAACTTTAAGTATAGACTGTGGGCCAATAGCCACTGAAACAAGATGATTTTGCAGTTGATCCAGTGGTTGTTGTGATATTGTCGCATGTGGTTGATGATTTTGAAAGTTCGAATTGGATGACTGATTCCGATTGAGGGGATGTTCAGCATGATTATTGAAAGCACTTGTTTCGTTTCTGTCAGCACTCAGTGAAAGAGGTGTAGGGGGAGATTGATGAGAATTCAGTTGTAGGTCTGGAGGAATGAAGGGGGGTTGCGCAGAAGGCATCGCGAGTGTATTGTGATGCTGGTGTATTTGTTGATGTTGTATATGTTGGTGTTGTGCTTGCTGTTGTTGTTGTTGCGGAACTGTAAACCCTGATGGAGCTCGAAAATAATGAATATCGGGATGTTGATTGACACTTTGGCTTGAATAAAAAGACGGAGTACTATTATTTGATTGATCATACACAGAAGAATGGTTTGATGTATTCTTGAGTTCTTCTGAGTGATCTGATTTTGTCAAAACTGTAGGAGACTGGTCAACTTTGCCAGACTTAGGACCCTGTTGATTTAGCGGAAAGCGGGGATCATCATGCTGAGGAGGGAGTTGAGGTAAAGAAATCGGTAAAGAGTTACGGGGACTTGAAATTGTAGGTAAATGTTGTAGATGATGTACATGTTGCTGATTGGGAGGTGGAAGATGATGTAGTTGTTGGTGTTGTGGGGGGATAAATTGTTGATGACTTTGAGAGAGCTGTTGAGGATGGTGGAAATGAACTGGAATAGAGGGCTGGGGTAGTTGCAAAGGCGCTTGAGGTTGAAAAGAGGCAGGTTGACTAGGTTGACCAGATTGATCGGCTTCATCGTCACCAATGGAAGATTTTCGTCTTTTGGTTTGTACAGAAGGAGGTTTTTCAGTTTCATAAAAACAAAGATGTGCTATTGATTTCTTCCTGCAAGAGCCACATATTGGTTTAATTCGATCACACTTTGATTTTCTCTTTCTGCAGACGGAGCAAGAGGCAGGAATCCTATGCCTTTTCTTATACCTAGAGTCCATGAAGATGATAGAATTTACTGTTTTCGATTATGTTACAGAAGTATGATTGAGCAAGAAATTCCATTATTCAGCATTCAAATGTGTCAATCGGAGGAAAAAAAAGAAAAAATACACACAGTATAAAAATGAACTTAAGAATTCACAACCAAGGAAACCAACGCAGTTATATTTTAAGGCAGCCCGAGGCTTAATATACACTCATGATTCATGCATCGAGATTGATTGTAAAACCATGAATCACAACTTATTTGATAAAATTAGGTATCAAATCTTGCTTTTAACGAGTTGATGCAGTGCACTAAAAAACATAAAGTGATGGTCAAAGAAAATTCTAGCTAGTTTTCCACATGGTGCATAAGACAATAAAAGGGTTGGCGAAATGAAAAACCAAGACCCTCAAGTATAGCTATTGAGCTATCTCAACGACAGTTTTTGATGTCACAACATAAAGCCGAGCTGACGAAGGGCTACAAAACATGGTATTACTTGGTTATCAGTAATCATATAGCACATCTACTGACATAATTATTCGATGTGATGTCTGAACAACCGAAAGACACAGATTTTCACCTTTGATGTGCTGTTTTCAATGACAATAGACAAAGGTCAATGCCTAAGTTTATGATTGATTTGACGGGCTTACGAACCCTTGAATATACACGAGGTTTAAACGATATACATCCTGCGTCAAGTCTGATGATTGTCTAGGAATGAACTCACACATTATTCTTATAAACGTGAAGGCATTGTCATTTTGCCGTATCAAGTGAATGACAAATCACCCTCTATCGAAAACCATCTTACGAATGCTAGAACCATCTTACGAATGCTCTTTCTACGCTTCACGAACGTCATGGTATTCGCCTCGTAAATGGTTGACACAATTCAATAAAATATTAAAGCAATCAAAAAAAAGTCTTCAATCGAATCTGTAGTGTTCGTTTGTCAATCAAAATCAGAGCATATTACATAAAAACCTTTTCACTTTCATCTAGATGTGTCGACCAAAGAGTTGAAACGGTTATGGCTAGCGATATATACCGCCGTCAGACAAGATAGCGTCACATAGAAATAAGATAGATTGTAAGTCTGCAAAAAAAATTTAAACAACTTTTGACTAAACAATTCTATTAAACTATCAGTATCGAGATTGATAAAGTGAAGGCTTCGAGTTCCCTTTCGAATGGACCTGGGTCTCATCAAAGACTTGACCCATCAATAAAAAAACTCATTTAAGTTCATCAATATAAAATATGTGCAGTCAATTTTTACGCGATAAAATCAGACGCGTAACAAATCAAAAAAAAAAACAATTTCTATATATGATAAAAAAAGGGTATCATAGCATAATATTTCATACATCGCCATAAACAATTCGGATTCGATGTCGTCATCAGAGGATGAACAATCTTTCTATGATGCAGATGCTGGCTCTGACTTAGATGATTTTATAGCGTCGTCAGACGATGAAAATAATAAAATTCAAGATCAGTTTACCCACGAAAGAGGCAACAATCAGATAAGACCAAACGAAGATTTTGAAGAAGAAGAAGATAGAATAGGCACTTTGACTAAAGCGTTGAAACCAAATGAAGATTACACGCAAAAAGTTTTGAAAGCTCACATTTCAGTATTAGTTTCAACTTTGGGAGGACCTGACCACGCATCTCGTATTACGCCTGCACCCTACAAACTTGGTCAGGATGCCTTACCATGTCTTAAAGATATTAAAAGGTGGATTCAAACTGTGGATCAAAAATACGAAAAGTTCGATGTAGCGCTAGCTATTTTTGATTCAGGATTAGTGGTCAATGATTTGATAGTTATATTATGTGACTGGGATAAGAGACAATCCGAGCTGAAAAAATCATATACGAACCCAAATAGATCATACCATAATACCATGATGGAGAAAATTGCAATCACATGTATGGAGTTATTAGTTTCTTTGACCTGGCCAATTGAACTAACTGAAAGACTGACTGAAAATCAACAACTACATTTTAATAACGTTAGAAAAGCTCAATTATTCTATAAAAAACACATTTTATCTTACAATAACGGTCAAACACTAAAGGCAATCCTTAGATTGGCTTTACCTTGCCTTGCCCAGGATAAAGCTGAAAGGGAACCTAAAGATAATGCTATGTTAAGATTGGTGATATTTTTTATCAGAAACATTTTGTATCTCAAACCAGCTGATTTGTCAATTGTCAAGAAATCAGGTCTGAAGATTGGAAATTTTGAAAATTTACCTTCTACAGTTGCACTTGATGATATTTCAAGAAATGCTGTCTTAGCCTGTTTCAAAAAAAATAAGGTTCTTATGTTCTTGTTGACTATTTCTGGAGCAGTAGGTAATGATTTTGACAAAGAGGCTTTTGGCAATGTGACACTTGAGTGTATTCATTTGCTTATAACGGGAGTTGAAATTAAATACTTGATCGAACCCTCCGGAATGAATGTCAGATCTTCTAACAACAACACTCTGGAAGATCGAACAAATAATCGGCAACTGCAACACACTCACACCCCTTCGGCTGAATCTACATTGACCTCTACTGGACTATCGTTGCAAGATCTATTAAAGGAAGAGACCAAGAGAAAAAAGCAGCAAACCGATAATATCTCAACCAGGCATGGAAGATTTGGATCTCTTTTGTCAATTCAAAGCGAAAGTTCTTCTTATGTTGTATCTGGACAAGAGGCATTGATGAATAGTCAACAAACATTAAATAAACTAGACCTGTCTAAAAAATGGAGGTCCCCATCTAGATTCAAATATGATTCTGATAAGTATGTTCAAACAACCTCCGTCGTTCTCAATGGCTCATCTTCTGTCATTCTCAGAGAATTTATTGAAATGTTCTTGAGTAGTGGTTGCTTTAATAACTTGATCAAAGCAGTTAGTTGGATTATTTCAAACTCGTTCACTTCCCTTTCTGATACCAACTTGCTAAGCGAAAATGAACCTATTGACTTAGCAAGTTTCTTTTTGGTCATTTCATGGTTCTTTAACTACAAAAGAGAAAGGAATCTATACTACATATCCCACAATAAAACCCCCTTTGAAGATGAAGATCAGCTCGATTATGGATCTGTTGGTGCAGCACTAAGTGATGTCAATTTTGTTCTTGTTGGTCAATATTTAAGAGGATCATTTGCCACAAAAGACTGGAATTCCTTGCACGTGTCCATGATTTGCTTGAGGGAAATGTTGTACATATCTTATTCCATCTTCTCCAGTAAAAGCTCAAATCAAGATGAGTTGGATGAAGAGGAGGATGGTGTTCTTCAAGACAAAGATTTGGCAGAAGGTATAATTAGAAAATTATTCAGTGAAGCAGATTATATCAGTTTACTAATACAAATCCCAAAGACTGCGGCAAAACACTCCCCAAAATATTTGAATGTCGTGGTTTCTGTTACTAATATCATCTTAAAATGTTTTGATAGTTTTGCAAATCAAGATGTTCATGTTTTCATTAGAACTAAAAGAAGACAAATAAAGAAAGGAATTTCAAATGAACAAGATAGCTTAGGCGAACTAAGCGAGTCTAGCTCAAAGCAAATCATTAAAGAAAGAAAACTCGACTTTCAACGTACTGAGACTCAATTTTTTCATAAAGATACAGTGTCAACATTCATAATCTATTTATCAAGGTTTGAAGAATTAACAGACAAAGACATAAAAAACTGTTTGGCATTTTTCCACAGGCTATTTGTTGTCAAAAAGGACTTTACAGGCTTGTATAGACTTGACTTCATGAACGTTTTGTACAAATTGAGATCCGGCTTACCTAGATCTTCTAGTGTTCGTAAAACAGTTGACGATTTTATCTATCATTTCATGAAAAAACTCAAAATAGCGTTCGAAAGGTTTCCAATCCCCGTTGAGCTATTGTTCCCACGCTTCGAAGATATGGCTTCCAAAACTTATTTGGCAACAGGTCAAATTTTGGACGATGATGTTGAATATGGAGATAGGCCCAAACTTGACGATAAAGGTCAAGATGAACCAGGTTATGTTGATGATTGGATTCCCGAACCCAAGAAACCAAAATCATTGGTATTCAAGGATGATATAGACATAAAAGACCAAATAAAAATTCTCGTTTCATGTTTATGTCAAACTTCCAAGGGATGGGTTATCGAATGGATAATACGCGAATTAGATCGGATTCACGAGAACAGGGTTCTGGGATCATCATTGGATGTTTTAATGCCTACTCCTGTTATTCGTAGAATTTTAATATCAAATGTATATTTGAGACTTTTGTTGCTGAAACTCGGCTTCAAACTACCTGCTTTACAAAATGATCCTACTGTGTTAATGAATACAATTAGTAACGACGCAGTTGTTCGCTTCAAAGATTTGTTGTCAGAACTTTTCGAGAAGCTCAATAACCAAGAAAGGGACCTGGCTTTGTTTGATAACTTTAAGGTACAAAGAAAATCGTCTGAAAATATTGTCAAAGAAAAGAAAGCGAGAAAGGAAAAATCACAATCTCGCCGCCATAGACGAAGAAAGCGCCACTCTGATCTGAGTGATGATGAAGAAAGAAAAGAAAAACCAAATAGATTCGATGCTGAAGAAACTTTGAAGTCTGGTCAGTACGTCAACTCTTCCGATGACGAGTCAGATGAAGAAAAAGAAGATGAGTTCTTTAGCAGAGAAGAAAGATTACGCCGTTTGCTAGATGAATCAGGTGGTATTGTCAATGCACAACAACTTTCCGAATTTAGAGCAGCGTGGCTAAAGCTAGAAAAAGAGAGTAGTAATGTCTTGGTTCAAGAAGCAGCACTAAAATCAAGTAGCTTGTTTGTTAATGATTCTGATAATGATGCAGATAATGACCTAGCGGAGCCTTTTGGAAAAGAATCGGGAGACAACGCGATAGTGCCATCAGTGATGGCTCGACCCGCTAGGTCAAGTGTGAATGTTGCGAATTCTGAAATGCTTTCAGGCTCGAGTCTGAGTTTAGAGTCAGACCTTGATCATGCTTCTATGTCTGATTCGCATATGAGTGATAAAACACAAGAACAAAAAGCGATACTACAAAATTCTGCGACTCTTGAATCGAGTCATGATATCAATACAAGAAAAAGGTCAAGACATATAATAGATTCAGATTCAGACGAGGACGAGGAAGATGAAATTTTGAACAAAAAACAGTCCATACTATAAATTTGGTATATTATTACATAAAAATTTATTCATTATATACAAATACTAAAGGTTTTAATCTACAACACAATGACCGTCATTATTACCTCTCATGCTTGTTCGAACACTCATTGTTAAACTGATAATCATCACTATGAGCCCGAATGATGCTGTTCCGATACTTGGAATCACCTTCCAAATGTAAAACTGTTTTTTATCATGAGCTCCCATATTCTTAAAGTCAGATTGGTTGCAAGAAAGTTTCAAATAACATAATGGTGGAATGATATAAGCCATCAAAGATGCCGAGGTTGCACCTATGACTTCCAAAATTATACCTAAATTACAGGTAAAAAGCGAGACGGCCATTGAACTAAATACCAAAAATGTGGTTATGAAAAAATGATATTTTGGCGATAATTCTAAATGGGATGTGTTACCATCATCCGATCCATGACTGGCCATAACAACGTCCTTCAAAACATCTCTGACAACAAAAATCTCTAGAGGGAAAGTTGTCAACATATTCAATCCGAAACACAAGCGGGCAACATTGATCCAATTGTCGTCACTTTTGAAATTGTTAAGAATGTTTCCTTTTGTTTTATCACCAAAGTTGACCAAGCCATTGACTCCCATCAAAAGGCAAAACATCATAGCTACACTGCACGCGATATGAGTCAATTTTGTAAACTTTGATATAGTTCCATTCTTCAATGAATTATATATAAATATCGTATTATGATGACAAACCAATGCAAAGGAAATTACTGATATTCCCTGAAATATATTGATATTGACAGTCCATTCTGGAATCGTAAGGTTTGCTTTGAGCGAAGAATCGACAAATGGGGCTCTTACAATTATTGTGCTTACAATAACTAACATTCCCAATAATGCAAAGAAAGAAGCTTTTGCTAATTTTGAAATGTCCTTGTTCAACGATAATGGATAAGATATGCAAGTTGTGAACAAAATTATTATGGTGTTTCTATGAAATAACCATCCAACCATTGACTCGGCATCAGTTATAGAGTTAGGAAGTATAGACTTCAAAACATGCGGAATAGTATCACCTATTATAACGCAAAAAGCCATGCAACCACCATACGCGAATGAGCTGATCGATAATAAAAGCAATATTTTACCGTACTTACCAAAGCAGTAGTTGACGGTATCCTGGTATGAGTTTTTTTGAGACAATTGGGCATTGATAACTATCAATCTTAAAGTCCAATCATTCAAGATAGACAAAAAGCACATCACGACTATACCACCCACTAATCCACAATTCTTGAATGCAAAGGGTTGACTTATGCTTCCAGCACCAATTATCAGATTGAGGAAATTGAAGAATGCCAGTCTCATAGATGAGTTACCTGTTTGCTGTTCACCGGACTCGGTGAGCTCGTCTTCTAAGACATTTTCATAATCAAAAGAATTTATAGCTTGTAGTTCTACCAGCTCTCTGGCTCCATTTTCCCCAGAAATTCTACCATCCAGATCTTGTTGAGGGATAAGCGAGTACTTCTTATTGATCCCCATATCATTAGACATCTTTCATGAGCGAAATTTACAGATGGAAGATCAAAGTATCTTGTTTGTTGATGTTCGAATTTCATTATTTTTACAGCGCGATAAATTTTCAAACCCTTTGATAATGTGTCTAGGAACGATACAGCTACGGTTTCTTGATTCCTATTAAATTTGCATTATATATACAACCGCTCTTACGAAATATATCGATTACCCAAAAGTACAGGAAGATGATAAACAGATTTTGTGAGATTTGCAATTTAGAGAATCCACCTTACACTTGCCCTAAGTGTTCTGTTTTATACTGCTCTTTAAAATGTTACAAGTCTCCGCCACATAAGTCATGCTCCGAGAAATTTTATAAAAAGAAAGAGAAAGAATTAGCATATGATGCTCCCGAACCTCAGCACTCGCTGTCAGAAAGTCAGGACAGAAGCAAACTTCTTCAAATTTTGAATCAATTTAATGAAAGTGCTTCGCAGTCAAGCTCAAATACTACGAAATGGGTGTATGAAATCCCAAAGCCAAAATTAGCAGAGAATTTATCAAAGGATTCAATTAACTCATTATTGGGGAGATTAGAGAGAGATGATAGAGATAAAGTGGCAAGTTCTAAATGCTCTCTGCTGTCAGATCTCATCGATGTAGATTACGTTAACGAGGACGAGGATTCTTCTCGTTCCTTGACAAAGCAGGAAGAAGAAGAATTGGCTGATCTTATCGAAAATTCCACCCCTAAGAGGCTCCTCAACTCATTATCTTTCGAGCAACAGAGACGATTCGAAGACTTGCTCAAAAACAGTGATTGTGTTGATTGAAGATCAATTGGTAAGAACGTCGCTTATGTAAGCAGATGTTTTGGAGATGCTCATCTGCATTTCGTAACTTTTTTTCTACTGATAAGTAACAAGAGAGTACTTTTTAACTAACTCATGCATAACTTGTTCATATCCCATCTATAACATGGCTGGACCACAAAATAAGAGTAAACCTTTTAAAGGTAAGAAACCAATTAAAGATTTGCGTGAATTCAAATCCAGGGAAATCAAAAAATCGTTGGTTCACAGAGCAAGATTGAGAAAAAATTACTTCAAATTACTAGAACAAGAAGGTGAACTACCTCCTGCTTCCACTTATGAAGATGCACAATTAGACGAGAAATATGGCGGAGACGATAATCAAAGTGCCAATGATAGCGGCTCCGATGAAGAAGTTGAACAAAGCCTCAAATCAGCAAAGCATTCTGCAAAAACATCTGGACCTTTACCACCACAAAGGGCTCCATCCCGTAGAGCACCTATCCCCAAAGAAAAAAGACCATCAAATTTTGCTGAAAGAACTAAATTAGCCAAAAATTTGAAAGACGAGCAGAGAGCACAAAAATTAGCAGAAGTCAAATCTCGTATTGAAACCAAGGAAAGACAATCAAGGGAGAGGGAAAAGAGAAAGGAACGTTTAACCAAAAAAACTAGACGTGGACAGCCTTTAATGGGTCCAAGAATAAATAATCTTCTCGATAAAATAAAGGAAAATAATCAACTTTAATAGTACCACTACTCATCATACACGCAGTATATCTTGATTGTTCACACGAGGCTTCCGTGGGAGCTCTACAATCTCATTCATCTATGAAAATAAATCAGAACTGAAAACTGAAAATGAAAATAGTTTTCTATATGTACATTAATCTATTTATACGCCAAATTTATTTCTAATATTGTTCACGATCATGAATAAATCGTAGAAATACAAAGAACTCATTCTTCTTTGATATGACAACCAATTTCTAAGATTACTTATCGCTCCACTGAATGAAAATCTGCCATACGTTTCATTAAGACTCTCTTTTTGTTCATCATATATTACTTTCGAACAGTAACTGGCCATTATCAAAAATGTACGTTCCGGTCCTAAAGGATTATTTAACTTTTCATCCAAATTACGCGTCAAATCGTTTGTTTTCAAAATCAACAAAACAATTCTGGGCATGCTACTTAACATATCCATTAAATTTTCGAGAACATCATCAGAACTTAATTGGTTTTGCATGCTGATCATTTCGTCTTTTGATCTCGACTTTGTTATATCGTAGTTAAGGGCCGTGTTTGGATCTCTACCAGTGATAGCTGAAGCAAATATTTTGAATTTTTGTTCTCCTTTTATACCAGCGACTTTTTCTGCATACCTCTTCATTTCTGGTATATTGTTATCTAGCACAGAAATCCAGAAGTGAGAATAGTCACGTTTCATTTGTAAAGGAATTTGTCTATATAGCCCATGATCATATAAAACAATCTCGAAATTGTGACCATTGTTCGATTCAGATTTCTTGATGGATCTAATCGCTAAATTTCCACCATGCGGATCACAGTGTAAGTCAACATCAGGAGTAAAAATCATTCTATTGAAGAGGTGAGACAAACATGAAGAAACTTCGGATGTATTGATGTTATTGTGCTTCATAAACTTTAAGTCATCTAGTCTAGCACCAGCTACATACTCCATTATTAAAATTCTTGATTTTGCTGATACTATTTTGGGAACTCTCAAAGCAGTGACCTTTTGATATTTTTCGAAATATTTGGCAGTACTCTGTGCATTCTTAGCCTCATTGGTGAAATCTAGCTCAACATAAATTGAGTTTTGAAGTTCATCACCTAACCAAGTAAGAGGATATTCTGGAAATACTTTGCGCATCAAGCCAAATACGCTTCTAGTCAAATATATATCAAGGGGTACAAACTCAGATAGAGACGGGTGCTGAACTTTGACTGCTACTTTTTCTCCTGAGTCTCTTAAAGTTCCAATGTGAACTTGTGCCAATGAAGCCACACCAACTGGTTCGGGATCAAATGAACTGAAGTAATCATTCAAAGAGATACCCAAATCCTGTTTGAACATTTTCTCTATTTCTTCAATGGATGATCTTGGACATTTGTCTTGTAAAGGAATCATTGTATCGGTCCATTCTAAAGGTAATAAGTAAGTCAAGGCAGTTATATGTTGGCCTAACTTGATATATATACCACCATTCTTTTCAAGTGCCTTCAAAGTGACTTTAGCTGCTTTCGAATGAGTTTCACTCAAAGCAACGTGTCGTTCATGTGATGAAGGATACTCTTTCCCCAATGTTTTCATGTATAATCTGAAGCATCTTATAGTTGCTACTGCAACAACACCAACTCTTTCACCAGTCAAGAACAAGTGTCTTGTTTTATCATGGAAAGTTTCATTTGTATTGTACAATGTGCTTCCTACCAATCCTATACCAGCTCCAATTTTGAATAAAGAAAAACGCGATTTGGGGTTTCTCTGTGTTTTAGGTTTACCTGTAAATAAAAGTCTCTTGCAGATGACGGAATTGTGAAAAACCGATACATTGGTTTGAAAACAAGCTTTTGATGACCATATTCTTACTTTAGATCCAGTCCTAGCTGGAGGTCGAAGTATCAGTCTTGAAAGCATGAGTTTGTTCTGAAGTATTTACTATTCTTATCAAAGATGTGAAATCAAGGTCTTTAAACGGTCGTAAGTTTTTAAGTTTTATGGAGATATCAAAAGTCTCAAAATTGGCACGTGAGTTTCCTTGATGTTACTTTTCTAACTGCTGAATATTTTCACAACTTATATATTTGAATAGTTGAGGTAGATTCTACAGAAGTTTTCTTAATATGCCAAAGATAGTCGATTAAAGACCGATTTTTTCCACTTATCATAGTATTTCATATTGCCAGAAGTATTTTATATTGATAAAAGTATATATATATATATCTAGCTTTCTAATAATTGTATTATCAAAACCGTAAGGTCCTACTTGTTTTATCAACAATCTCTACACCATTACTTCAACATGATTAAAATTGTCACCAGAAAACTAGGAGTTATTCATTGAAATATTGACTATTTCTTTGTACTTTTTAAAGTTTGCTTTATTTAAAGTTTGCCAATTGTACGAATCCAGCTCCTAAGAAAAGGAGCTCAAGCCACATATTTTGGCATCAAATAATTTCGGTGTTATCTATGCCATTTATTCCTAGCTGTTCGAACCATAGCTCATTTTGCAAAAAGTCAAAATCGAAATTTGGAAAATCATTTAAATTAAATCCTCCTAAATTAGTCATAGGATTCGAGTCGTTATTCATCGCAAAATTCTCGAATGAGGGATACGGCAGTGGGGGATCGTAAAGATTATACAATGGTAATGATGATGGTTTTTCAGTGGCTAACGAATCACTAGATTTTTGAGGATCAAGTGTCTGTCCTGAAACAGAAATTTCTTTCGAAGCTGAACCGAGTTTTGGCTTCTTAATTTGCTTCGAACCTCTAACATGACTTTCAATAAACCCTTTCGGCATGATTCCGCTCCTTAAAGCTTCGTGGTCGAATGGACATTTGCGTCCTTTTTTCGTATCTAGACCTGGTTGAATATTTGAAACCATCGATATACCACCACTAAGATATTCGTGGTCTATTGGACACTTTCCGGTTCGATTACCAGTTAGTTGTTGCAATTCCGCTGAGTTGTTTCTTCTTGACATGGTTTCATGGTCTATGGGACACTTTTCAAAATTTGTTTGCTGATTTCCCAAATCATGACCAATTGAATCTCTGGTTATAGAATCACTCATTGGACATACTGTGGTCCTGTCTTTCATATCTTTTTTGATTTCCACCTGTTCCCCAGAAACTACTGGACATTTGTATAAGTTTTTGGTGAATTTGATTCCTGGTATGTCTGCGTGTATCTTGGCATATCCGGAAGAGTTCATCTTTTGAGAACTTTTCAAAAATGTCAAATAAAAGTTCCATAACTTTGACAATTTCACAACTTTTTTCTTATCGGTTAATTTACTTTGCATTAGCAGTATGAGCAATAAATCTATGTTCTTTACCAATTGATCCTTGAGTTTGGATTCAATGTGGATCGGATGTTCAGTCTCCTTAATGTACAATAAATTTGAGTCACTTGACTCGTCCAAAGATCTGAATCTAACCAATAGACCAACTGTAAGTTGCACCAAGCGTCCTGCGGTTTCGGTGACTGCCACGAGAGCGTATTGAGAGCTAAAAAACGCATGTTTAGATACTATAAATTTTTGCAACAATAACGCATATTCGGTTCCCTTCGAAAACAATTCGACTATTTCATTTTTTACAAAACTTTCTTCATTCATCTCTTCACTATGAAGTAGTAATAGATAAGATAAATAAAACCCGAGATACTGTAATGTGCATTTCACCTCAAAAAGTCTCATATGATTTAGTTTACATAGTGACGTGTTATTGGACCAGTTAAAAGCTTCATTGGTAATGCGTTGAAGTGCTGACCTAGTTAAATGGGTACCACTCACTTTAGCAATAGAATTGTAAAGGGAGATAAAGCAACGGGCAATTAGGTGATTTACGTGAAGAGAAACTGATAATTGATCAAAGCCAGCAGGTTTTAGGCAGGCAAGATATCTAATATGAAATAAGCTGATATCAGCTTTCTCCACTTTGATTAGTATGTTGATAATAGATGACTTTAACTCTTCATCTTTCATTACAAGTGATACAGAATCAAAGCAAACTAAGTTTATTATTCTCATGAAATCATTCCAAACATAACAAAGATGAAGTTTAATTTTCTTTTTTCTATCATCAGATCCAGAGAATGAAAGTAAGGAGGGATCTCTCCAAATTTGAACACCATCTTTATTTTTATTATTGACAAGATTCAAAAGCAATTTCAAAATCATTGTAAATCCAGATTTAGGGTCAGGTATAGATGACAATTGTCTTCTGTATAAAGATATATGTCTATTGAGCATTGATAAACAAATAACGACATATGCTAAAGACTGATCGACTTGTAAAGTTCTTGTGGTGCCATTGTTCAAAGTGCCGATTAGTTCTTGAATAGTTATCAATGAGCTGTTGTCATTGTACCCAAATTCTGTAGAGCATATTTCTGATGGAAAAATACGTTTAAATTCCCTGGCTAATTTATCATCGTGTCTGTCCTTAAGATTTAAACGTAAACAATCTAGAGATTCTTCCACTATTATTCCGAACATCGATATATAAATTGCTTTCATTTTCAAGAAGCCAGGAGTCTCAGCATCCAGCAAGACATTTGAATCCAAGCCAGAATCACGTAAAGTTGCGTTGCTCATATTTTGAAAATTATCATAAACTTCATTTTTGAAAATCATAAGAATGTTTTTTGATTCTGCGTCAAAAGGTTTATTGAAGTACACATCAAATAAAAATTTTAGCTGATTGATATTCATCCTTTCATTCCCTTTAGTATTGTGAAGAATGTATTCCCAAGTTGTTCGTATTTTTTCATATAGAGATCTTTCACTTTTTCTTAGTGACCCGTACGTCACTTTATCGATTGAAAATTCAGACTTTATTACTGGTTTCGTCACGTTATTGATTGACTCGGCGATATTCTTCTGAATAGACATTGATGATTTAGGAGTTGAAATGTTGTTTATATCATCTGTCATAAAGTTCAAATCGCATTCAACTACTGGACATTTTGATATATCGCCATTTTGTAAAGAGGATTTGCCAAGGGTATACGTAAAGTCAATTTCATTGACTTTGTAATTTGATTTTTTGGGTACTGAATTCGATTTTGCATTTCCACTGGAAGACTTATTGCTAATCATGTTCATTTTGTACAGATGATAAACTTTTTGTAAGTTTGTAATTTTATACCATAGGTTAGTCAAATAGGGGTCTAATTTGATAATATTTAGCCATGAGTATACTTGCAATAACTGATCTGAGGAACCAGCAGTATTATTTATGTTTTTGAACGTGAAGTAGTGATCTTCTAATATCTCTGCTTTTTCCGTTGATTCATCTATACTCGGAATCAACTTATGAAGTATTTTGATAGTTGCATTCAGCACGTCATCTGCATCAGCATATAAGTGTTTGGGAGGAAAATTCTTCAAAGCAGAAAGTTGACGTTTGAGGTCTTCAATTTCTTTTCTTTGGTTTAATATAATTATATCAGTACTTGATTTGAGCTGTGAATAATCTGTAGTGTTTGTAGCGGTTGCCAGGGTGTGATTATTCAAAGATTCACCATTACTGCTCCTGTCATTAACTGCCCACGCCGGTTCAACATAATGACACGATTCAGGAACTTGATTCTTTACGCAACCACCACAAGCTGGCTTTCCTTTATCGCATTTCACCTTTCTCTTTTTACAATTAAGACAACTTATTGGAACTCTTTTTCGCTGTTTTCTTGGGGCAGTATTTGTATTCAGACTCATGATGAGATTTGATACTGGATTCATACTATCTTTTGGGTATACTATGCATGTTATGGGGTATCAATATGAAATAATTACTACAACTACTCAAGTTGTGGTGTATTCAGGTTTTTGTCATCAAAAATATAAATATAGAGGACCTGATTATAGACCCCTCGCACAAATTCAAATGTTACATCAAAATTGAAAAAAAAAACTGATGTGATTAATATAATATCATTTACTATTCGAATACATCATTTATATATATAAGACTTAATAGTAATGTCAGCTGGTATCCCTGTCAAATTGCTTAATGAAGCACAGGGTCATATAATCTCTCTTGAATTGACCACTGGGGACACATATCGTGGGAAATTGCTAGAGAATGAAGATAATATGAACTTATCACTTTACGATGTTACTATAACGAAAGGAAGAACTGGTGCTACATCATACATGAATCAAGTATTCGTAAGAGGATCAATGATTAGATTTATATCGGTTCCTGACATATTGAAAAACGCTCCTATGTTTTTCATGAAACCTTCTGACAAGCCAAAACCTCCTGTGAGAGGCCCACCACCCAAAAGAGCAAAATATTAGTCCAAGACTAAGAGCTCGATGCATCACCTGTATTATAGACCCACCAACTCTAAAAATCTATATTTTCAATTCACTTTATATATGTTGAGACTTCGCACAATTGCATACATTTTACTAAATATCACTAAATATTACAATGTATATTATTATTATTACTATTAACATTTTAGCTATTATCATTATTTCTGTTATTAGTATTATTTGTATTATAATCATTTACTTTTCTTGAAAGTTATTTAATTGTCTGATTGATGAACTGAGCTCATCATAGTGAACTATTAACGTAAAGTAACAAGTTCTTCAGCTGAAGTTGGGTGGATAGCAACACAGTTATCGAAATCTTGTTTAGTTGCACCCATTTTAATAGCAACACCAAAACCTTGTAAAATTTCAGCACTTGAATCACCAATTATGTGTAAACCAACAACCTTTTCTTCAGTACCGGCAACAATGAGTCTATAAACTGTTGGAACTTTCAAGTCATCAGAATCCATCATGGCATAAAACATAGCATTGAACTTTGAGTTATATACTTTTATTTGATTTTCACCATACTTTTCTTTTGCTTCTTTCGTAGACAAGCCAATTGATCCAGCTTCGGGATGTGAAAATACGACAGAAGGAACGTTAGAATAATCTAACTTGTCTTTTGCAAAGACGTCATCACCAGAAAATAATCTATTTGACAATTTACGACCAGCAGCAATTGCGACAGGAGTTAATTCAACCTTACCTACAACATCACCTAATGATAATATTTTTGGATGCGAAGTTTGTTGATATTCATCAGCAATAATATAATCCTTTGAGTCGGTTTCAACACCAACTTTATCTAATCCAACATCGATAAGTGCTCTTCTACCTACTGTCCAGACCAATGTATCAACTTCCAAAGTTTGACCATTACCTAAGGAAACTCTTTTCAAGCCATTACCAATGTCTTCAACTTTTGTAACACTACCAGATTGTTTAATGACATTGACACCTAATTTATCGGTATAATGATCAGTGATTGTATTTTGGATTATATCATCGAAATTTCTTAAAACTGTGTCACCTCTGATGACTAAATGAGTTTTTGATCCAACGCTAGCAAAGACACCAGCCAATTCAACACCGATATAACCAGCACCGACGACGGCAACCGATTTTGGTTGTTTTTCTAATTCAAAAAATCCATTTGATGTTATACCTAATTCACTACCTTCAACTGAGGGTGGAACAATCGGATGACCACCAGTAGCAATAAGAACTTTGTCAGCAGAGAACAAGAATTGATCGTTCTTTTTGAATTCTTTTTCTTTATCACCAGACAAGAATTCAGCTTTTTGATCACCAGATAAAGTAACTTCAACATCAGCGTCAGAATTGGCGAACTTTGCAAAACCATATAAATAGTCAACGCCCTCCTTATCTAAGTTTCTTTCATATATACCGTTTAATCTTGTAACATATGCATCTCTTTTCTCTTTAATCGATTCCCAATTGAAATCACCAAATTCGACTTCTGCATCATCATTTGATAATCCATAAGATTTCAATTGATGTTTCTTGTGAGCCATATCAGCTGCATACCACATAACTTTTTTTGGGACACATCCAACATTGACACAAGTACCACCAAACTTTTTGAAATTTGATTCGATGATGAGGACCTTTGCTCCATATGAAGCAGCACGTCTTGCAGATGCAACACCACCTGAACCACCACCGATGACTAAATAGTCGTAATGTTTTGTTGATTGTATTGGAGCCATTCTGATTGTAGATGTAGTTAAATGTCTATTAATTGTGTTCAATCTATACGTTGTTTGTCTATATAATTGATTAGTAGAAGATTTAATCATATTGAGCAATTACGATTATGTCAATCAGCAGCACTATTATAAATCATTATATATTCCACACATTTTCAATTTTTTTGTCTCGATTTGCATTGCTGATAAATAATACGCGCATTGCTGATAAATCCACATTCACATCAATTCTCAGATTGCTGTTAATAATCAAGCCATGCACCATTTATAGCGCCATTACAGGTTCCACCTCTTGCGTTTGTTCCGTAGAAAGATTTTCAAAAAGTCAGATGATATCCGAGAAGTCTTTTCGTATAACAAGTCATGGTTGGATTAAGTCGAATTGGGGTCAAGTATATTAGTCAATTGAACGTGTGAAAATCAAGGTATATAATGGCAAGTATTTAGTATATATTGAGCATCAAAGCGATAAACGTGATTGTAACACATATTAGGTGGTTGGAAATGGTATCAATTTATATGACCTCACGATCAATGTCAACTTTGAATTCATTGTCAATTTCTTGTTTAATACAGCGTTTTAGATAAGCTGTTGTAAAACTTTGTAGTTCCTCATTCACTTCATCCAAATCATGAGAATCATCATCATTATCTTGTTGAATTTTTTCAAAGTCAATTTTGTTATCATAATTGTAATTAATCAAGTACTCATCGTAAACTTTACTTAATTTTAATCTTGTTATTTCATTGAATTTTTCAATATCAAAATCATTCAAATCGATCTCGTTATCAAGCATTTTCTTATTCAATTTTCTTTTTACATTAATTCCAGAATCATCATTTCTTAATATATTTAAACTCTCTTTCGTTTCTAATAAAGATTCATGATAAGCTTTATCTTCATCTAGTAAACATCCTATTTCTTCTTTGTCTTCGTGGAATGCTTTTTGAGTATTCAGAACATTATCTAATGCAGAATAAGATGTATTGTTTGTGATATATTCTTGATTCATGTTATTACTATATCCAAATATTTTATTCAATAAATCTTTCTTTTGGGAAATTTGTATTTTTCTTTTACCTAATAAGGTTTGAAATGAGGCAAACACTTTCTCTTGTTGAAGTTGATGTTGTTGTCTATAATTCCATAATAGTTTACGTTCTTTCTCATCAAATTTTTCAGAATCAAAAGTACTTGATATTTGTGAGTTACCAAAATTACTTAATACAATTTGTAATTCACCTTTAGTAAACCCAGGAATCGATTGAATAATCAGAGAGTTTATTGACTTTTTTGATTTTTCATTATTTTTCAAATTATCGCCACCTATGCTTTGTTTAATCTCGTCAATGGAAGAGTCCATATCGGCATGAACTGGATCACCAATATTAACACTATCAATATCGTTATCATTAATTTCGTCATCATCATCATCGTCATCATAATCATCACTTGAACTATCGAATATCAAATTTTTTGTAACTTTTTCTGCAGATTCCCAAGCTTTTATTTGTGATTCTTTGACAATTGGTGGTAGATTGTAGTTATCATCATTAGTTTGATCATTTACAGGAAAGCTTTGCTGATCATAATCATGATGCAGGTTTTCGTAATCAGGATAATTTATGAAAACTGAATAATCATATTTATTCATATTTAGAGGCTTTCGAAGAACAAAATTTCTTTCAATGTTATTAAGATTAGGGTTATTGTTGTTATTATCATTATTGTCATTAAGATTCTGGTTATGATAATGATTGGTATTATAATAACGAGATTTATCAAAGTTTGAATTCCCATTAGGACTACTATTGAAAGTATTCATGTTTTGATTTGAGTCATTGAATTGTGCAGAGGGTTGAGTTGGTGATGATAAAGGATACTTTTTCTTCAGAGATTGTTGAAGATTCAATAACTTTCTTTTGATATTCAAATTATTCATGGGTTTATTAGATATTGGTTTTCTTTGTCCATGTTGAGATTGCTGCTGTAGTTGCTGATGTTGTTGTTGTTGTTGATGTGGTTGATTTGGTTGTTGTGCTTGTTGTTGCTGCTGTTGTTCTTGTTGCTGTTGTTGAACTCTTCGTATATTATTACTTGGAGTACTTATCATCGAAGTTGAGGATGATGATATTGTTCTTTGTGTAGTGTTATTATTGAAGGTATCATTGGGATTTAAGTAGCTATTATCAGCAGCTGAGGCATGCGAGGGTATCCTTCGAAATATGGGCAAATTGTACTTATTTTTGTTTGAGCTCATGGATGCTGTGATTGAGTTTGGATTAGTGTGATTTCATAGACCATGCTTCCTTCCTATAATATCATCTATACAAACTGATAAACACTGTCATTTTGTAAACATCATCTGCTATCTACCACCCGTACACCACCATGATAACCAGATCCAAGTCTAGTTCCGTACACCGCTGACTCGCGGTCACACCTGTGATTTGTGTCGCGTGATGTCTTTAGGGCACATACCCTACTAGCTGAGCAGAACGCGCGCCTTTTTTATATGCACACTGGTGTTTTCTCGACCTGCACATACGTCGCTTTTCCCATCCACTCCCACTTCTCTACTATCAAACAATTCTCAAATTCTTACCACCTCACAGAGACAAACATTGAGTGGGAAGAAAAAAAAATTTTATATATATAAAAATTTCACTAATTAATATATAATCTTTTTTGAAATTTAATATAGCATAGCATAGTTAAGATCCAAGATGGCTACTGAATTAACTGTTCAATCTGAAAGAGCTTTCCAAAAGGTTTGTAATGAATCACCCTTCGACATGAATAAAATATGAACGAAAGAATCGATGTCATCAGACATCAAAATAAGAAATCCAATTTATACATAATAATCAAGTGTTTTCATATATGAGATTGAAAACTTATACACTATTTCAACGTCATTTAATGCCAGTCATGTTTTCAATTAGTAGAATCATCCACCAGGAGATTTCTTAAATTAAAGTTATAATAGCTTGGGGATTGAAAAATTGCATCAAACAAGAAAAGCTATAACAAGTCTTCAATATTTTGTCAAAATGAAATGCCCATCACCTTATATTGCTATTCATAGCTTATCGATCTTTCCGTTCATCTAAATTATTCATGAATCTATACAATATTCAAGCATTATACTAACATATTTTTTATAGCAACCACACATCTTCACCAATCCAAAAGCTAAAGCTAACAGAAAAACCAAAAGATGGGTTAAAGAAGTTGGTTTAGGTTTCAAAACCCCAAAATCTGCCATTGAAGGTACTTATATTGATAAAAAATGTCCTTTCGTTGGTGACATTTCAATTAGAGGTAAAATTTTAACCGGTACTGTTGTTTCAACCAAAATGCACAGAACTATTATTATTAGAAGAGATTACTTACATTATGTTCCAAAATATAACAGATATGAAAAAAGACATAAGAATGTTGCTGCTCATGTTTCTCCAGCTTTCCGTGTTGCTGAAGGTGATGTTGTTGTTGTTGGTCAATGTAGACCAATCTCAAAAACTGTTAGATTCAATGTTTTAAAAGTTGCTGTCTCAGTTTCCAAATCCAAACAATTTACCAAATTTTAAGTTTAATCCATTTAAAGTTTATAATTGAAAATCAAAATAAAATATTTAAAATAATTATATTATGAATTAAACTGTTGAAATTAATTAAAAACTTTGTATTTTATAAATTCATGTAGTAAATAATCATGTTTAATAGTGATTCGTTTTATAAATATTTTCTGTTTATATTAGGGTAATTTTTTTCTCCTTTAATGTTACATTAGTTATATAAATCTTGGCCAAGCTAAATATCTAGTAAAATTACAATGTTGAGAATGATAAGTAAACATTGAAGAAGAATGAGTATTTGTTTATAAGAGTTGCAAATTTAGTAAGTAGGATCAAGTCCTTGAAGGTTGAAAACAAACTTTTTCATAGTGAAAGTTGGTTTACCAGACAATCATATAATCTATTGCTTGTTTCTTCAAAAAAAAAAAATGATATAGTATTAGTTATAACATAGATACATTTATCTACAAAAATTTAGAATTAAACATAATTACAAAACATTTATTAAATTACAATATAAACAAAAAATATTTAGACCAGGTCATTTTATAAATTTGAAGGAGCTTCAATTTTTTTAACATCTAATTCTTTATTACCCCATTCATTTAATAAATTTAATAATTCACCTTCTTCATGTAATTTAACAAATTCATCAGCTCCACCTCTACTTTCAGTTGAAGTTGAACCAACCAAAATATTTGGAACAGTTTTTCTACCAGTTAATTCAAATAAATAATCTTGTAATTCAGAACCATGACTATGTATATCTAATTCAACAATGGCAGGTTCAGGAGTAATTTGATAATTATCATGTAATAATTTTTTAACTTTTTTACTAAACGGACAAAAAGATTTGGAAAAAATAACCATTGGAGAAATTGATCTTATTTCAATTAATTCTTTTGAAGGATCAAAATCATTTGAGATTTCTTTATCATCAGAATTAACAGGTTTACTCAAATGATCATTACTTTTACCATCGTCTTGTTTACCAACATCTTCTGCTGGTTCTCCGATTCTATCCGCTTCATTTAAAGTTATTTGAACTTGATCTTTTTCTTTGGATGTAGATTTTTCTTTAGTAATTTTTGATTTTGGAGTTTCATCTTCAACTCCACTATTATCGGTTTGTCCAGTTCCTAATTTTAGAATTTCATTATTTATTGCGGCATCTAATTTATCATCATTATTTGAATCGATTAAATTATTGGATGTGATCAAGGTTTGTTTTTGAGCATCTTTTATTTGTGAATCCAATACAGCTGGTGCTGTTATGGCATCATCAGCTTGACTTGATTTATATAAAACTATAATTATTATTGTAGATAATATAGCTACTCCTATTAATCTAAACTTTCGAGTACTTACCATTATGAAATTTGTTTTCTGTGATGATTCGATATAAGAAAAAAGGAGTTCAAAAGTATGTAAAAAAACGGGTTTAGTTCGATATATATAAAAGTTTCAATTTATATATAGATTATTTATCATATCCGTTATTCGTATAATAGAAAGAAACACATTGAGCAGTTTTTTAATCTTCTCAGGCGAGCTCTCTGATGTGCTTTCTTTCCTGTATAAAACGCGGTGCTTTTTTTATTGTATTTATTTCTGTTTTATTTTTTGTCTACATGAAGATCCTTTCGAACGCCAATGATAAGATTAGATTATGAGATTAATTGGCTGAAAGAAATAATAAGTGAGATGGATGTGGAAGATTTGCCATACCACTATTGCTGTTCACTGAATGATACAATATATAATTATCGCCTAAAGGAGAGGTATAAAAACGGATACGCTCGTTTGAGTTCGAATTTAGATTTAGATTTGCATTTGCATCGAGATCTGAGTTTCAATTACTATTGACGCAATAAAAATAAATGAAAGTCTATTTATACTGGGCAATTTGGTTTGATTCAAATAGATTTTAAATACTCTTTACGTGAGAATGTAATCATTATATTGTAGAAAGGTAGATAAACATAACATTTTTAGCATTTTTTGTAACAATATTTCGATTTTTCGCAATTTTCATCATATTTAGCTGTGAAACAGCTACAGATTTTGAAAATCCAAGCAAAGCTATACACATTGCAAGACCATTTCCTCACACGTATTACATCTACAAGTACGATAACTTGTCCATTTCATGTAGTTTCTTTAAAGAAACCACATTTGGTCATAGGGATACAATCAGATGGACTCTTTACATACGGCGAGCAAAGCTTACTGGATAACATATCTTGGACAATATACTTAAAAATCGACTCACCTACCTTTTCATTAAACATCGAGGTAGTTGGTATGTTTCGTCAAGATTTCTTTAAATCTGAATTACCTTAGTACTACGACGACTCATCAGATAAAGTTGCATTATTTAAAGATTGGGAAAAATACGTTGCCAGTACTGATAATGGTGGAAATTCTGTCTTTGGCGAAGCTGAACAGAACATTACTAAAGAGTTGAAGAATTCAAAAATTTTTATGATTCTGTTGTAATTCTTTCTCTAGCAAGTAGGATGACTTCATGTTATGTTATAATTAATATCTTTGCAAGTTATAAGTTAAACGATTATTTTTCATATATTCTGCTTATCCGAT
This sequence comes from Soucietia sequanensis, assembly GCA_030557975.1. Classification (NCBI taxonomy): domain Eukaryota; kingdom Fungi; phylum Ascomycota; class Pichiomycetes; order Serinales; family Metschnikowiaceae; genus Soucietia; species Soucietia sequanensis. The sequence continues at coordinate 464,797 of JANIJN010000004.1, forward strand.
AAGGGGGATATCAAAATTATACCTCATCATTCACAGGTATGTAGTTAGCCCTTTTTTTTAGTTGAATATTTTCTCAGACAGCAAGTATCAGTAGTGTATTTCAAATGTATCTGATATACTACATCAAAATACATCAGATTGTTATGCTTCATGACTAATTAGATTTTATGTTTACGCTTCAAGACTGAAAATGACTGAGTTAGAAGAAAGTAGTTTTTCATCAAGGGAATATAAATTGTTCTGATCAAAATCTATGAAAAGAACTATACCAACAACAAAATGAACAGCAAGAGTTAAACACGATAGTCAATGATTTATAATATATTTGAGTTTATTGTTCAATAACTCAGCGTCAACTCATAAAACCATCACTCTTGAAAGAATAACCGTATCCGATAAAATATAATCCAATAGATCTATGCAAATCAATTAGCTGATTCATGATTACGATCTTCAAATTTTCGAGGGGTGAAGGTGGGGTTTACAGTACTGTAAAAATCATATCGTAAGTATTTACTTGCAACTATATAACCGTACTACCCTTAAAACTGCGATAAACAATAGTCCTTCTCTTTATCCACAACAAATCTACATGTAAATAGTGTAATGTCTATAAATAGAGGGGTTTCAATGTAGAATTGACAGATGACCGTATTTCCGACCATGACTAAATGATATCGAGGTACACCTCTTTACCATTATAAAAGGTTGCTATACTCCTTCTGTCCAATAAGAACAAACAAGTACCAGCTAGTCTTACAAGTAAAATATAAGTCCAACTAATGTGCCTCCACCGGTTTTCCCACTTCTTTTTCCGTCAATTTTTTCCTATTGTTACTAATGGCGTTTAGCTCTTGGTGGGTTTGTGTTGAGGTTGTGTAGAGGGAGGGGTTTGTGGTGACATTTTTCCACCTCACCTACTGCTCGAGGTGCCCCACTTGTGCTCATCTGCGTTTGCTTTTGCAGCTAGTGTTGTTTGGGTCAACTGAAAATTCCGAATACAAGTTAATCCGCAATACATTTAATAGCGGGTGACAGCTGCCGTACCAAAAATTCGATCATTGAAATATTGACATGTATTTTCGTATGGGTAAGTATCTTCATACCATCCCATACAATATACTGTCATATACTGTATGCTTGTATTCGCCATATAAAAAACATTTCGTATGAAGTTACGATTGAGGTGGGTGGTGACAATAGTGACAACTGTATTATCGTAACCGTATTATATAGGTAACTGATTCCGTCACACTACCAAAAGTTCCCACTTTTATTTTTTCGAATTCCATATTTTGAGTTTGAATTTGGTTTTGAATGTGGAACTTCATTGTTGACCCCCACCTCTTTACAAACAACTTTGTACAAAATCGGGAACCATCAAGAGTTAAAAATTTGGCAGGACTATTTTTTTTTATTTTCTATGATTTTTATTTTTGATTGTTAATTTTAATTAATTTAATTTTCATATTTATTTTAATTTTTATTTTTATTTTAATGTGAACTAAATTATTTTCGTTCCTTAATGATTGAAATAATTTATCCTTCTTATATATAAGGTTTAATCCTGCCTTAAATTTTGATTTTGACGTGATTTTTTTTTTCTTGGTTTTAATTTTAGTCTTGGTCTCAGTTTTAATATTGTTTAATATTGTTTACGGTATTCTTCATATATCTATATAATCATCTTCCTCTATGGCATCAATCCATAGTAACGAATCATTATCCAATGATTTAGAAGTTCAAAAATCACATGAATCATTTATTCATACAGTAGGTTTAGAACCTCCTGTTTTCACAAGAGAAGCAATCAAAGAATACTTTAAATTAAGATTCACTGATTTATTACCTACTAAAGAATACATGAATGCAAGTAAACATTTATTGAATCCCTTACCTGCTTTAAGAGAAATATCTGGTAAGCAATGGAACTTTATCATCATTGCTTTCTTAGCTTGGTCTGCGGATGCTTTAGATTTCTTCAGTGTTGTTATGAATGTTGATTCATTGGCTGAAGAATTAAATGTTACAGTTACAAAAATTACTTGGGGTACTACTGTTGTTCTTATGTTAAGAACAGTTGGTGCTTTTTTCTTTGGTTATCTTGGTGACAAATTTGGTTCAAAATGGCCTTTCGTTGTTAATTTATTATTAATGGTTGTGGTTCAAATTGGTGTTTCTTTCATCAAAAACTATCAACAATTTTTAGGTATGTTTCATTTCATTCACTTTCTTCCGTATCTTCAGCCTTGAACTTACCACCTTCACCTGGTCCACATTTTCAATTCATGGATGAATTAATGTGGTGGTAAAATTCTTTGTGTTAGAGAATAGCTCAATTTTAGCCGCTCAAAAAAGAAACTTGAGAAACCGATTTGCGCGTCCTTTTCTGGTTATTTTTTGGTGGTTTTTTTTGTTTTTTTCCGACGGAGGTTTCCTATCTGATTTTATCTTTTTTACTAACATTAATATTTTTTAGCCGTAAGAGCTTTATTTGGTATTATTATGGGTGGTATTTATGGTAATGCCACTGCAACAGCCTGTATGTATAATCATCATATGTCTTTCATTCTAGTTTCATAAAACGTTAGACTCAATTTAAATTGCATTAGTCGGTCTCGGAGTTTTCCCAAGTCGCAGTTACGAGAGTATTACAAAAATGTGTAAAAATCATCGGAGTGGTTTACCCGATGACTCAATGTTTTTTTAAAAATTTTTTTTTTCCACTCTGTTTTTCATCGTTTTCGGAGTACGGCTAATTTACCTTGAGTGCATGTCTTATTGATTTTACTTTCGGAGTACAATTTTTAGAATTCGGAGCAGCGGAGTTTCATATCGTTTGACTTTTCTTTTTTAAAACCACTTATGCAATTTAAATGACGACAAACAATTTAAACAAACAAATTTGAAATTTGATACTAACAATAACCTCATTTTTTAGTGGATGATTGTCCTCCAAGAGCAAAAGGTTTTATTTCGGGTTTTATGCAACAAGGTTATGCATTTGGTTACCTTATTGCAGTTGTTTTCACTCGTGCAATTGCTGATACTCAATCTCATAAATGGAGAGCAATGTATTGGGTTCAAGCAGGTATTGTATTTTTAATTGCTGTATCTCGTCTGTTGTTACCACAAACAAATGCTTTCTTAGAAAGTCAATTACAAAAAAAACTTTTAGAATCAAGTGGAGTTAAGCAAGATTCATTCGAGAAAAAAGCAGGTATTGTTTTCAAACATTATTGGTTACTTTTCATTTATTTAATTTTATTAATGTCAGGTTTTAACTTTATGTCTCATGGTTCTCAAGATTTATATCCAACTTATTTAAAAACTCAATTAGCATTTTCAAGTGATAGAGCTACCGTTGTAAATTGTTGTGCTAATATTGGTGCATTATTTGGTGGTGTTTTAATTGGTCATTTTTCAAATTTCTTAGGTAGAAGATTATCAATTATGATTTGTTGTGTTGGTGGAGGTGCTTTAATTTATCCATGGGCTTTCATTTCTAATAATGGTATTATCCCTGCTGCCATATTCTTACAAGGTTTTACTCAAGGGGCATTTGGAGTTATACCATTATATTTAAGTGAATTATCTCCTGGATTTCATAGTTTTATTGTGGGTATGAGTTATCAATTAGGTAACTTAGCCAGTTCCGCTAGTTCCACCATTGAATCAACCATTGGTGAAAAATTCCCAATAAAAAACCCAAAAGGTGGAGCTGATATTTATGATTATGGTAAAGTTATGGCTATTTTCATGGGTTGTGTTTATGCTTATGTTTTAATTATTATCTTTTTAGGACCAGAAAAAAAATCAACCTCAGGCAATAAAGAAAATAATAAACAATTCGATATGATATCTGATGATGAAGATGTGAAAAAAGATGACATTAGCAACATTGAAAAAATAGATAATTCAAATAAATCATTTACATAGTTAGTGTATCGATTAAATCTCTTTATTTTACCTAATATACTTTAATCTTTTACTGCAAAAAAAGAAGAAAAAATGCGATACGATCGCCAAGAATTTTTTTATTGTAAAGATACGAGATGTTATTTTCTATTTACGATTAGGCAATTTGTATAATCACAGTTAGTCCTTTTACTTTATTGTCGTCGTTGTCCGTAGCTACTCGTGTTTTGTTTGCAATGATATCTTGTACTGATTCATATGTACATGTAAGAGAGAAGGTTTCGAGAGCTTGGTGTTCATGTCATTTAATGCATTTTCATCAATTTCATCCAGTTTGAGCTTCGAAATCTGTTGAAAGTTCTTTTAATGAAAAGTTTGAATTTGAATTGATACAGTTTTATAGAAAATGAATCGATATGTGAATATCAGCTCATCAAAGAAATTAGTGTTCTTTATGTTTTTTTTACGTTTTTTGATGATAAATTTGTAAAAATTTCAGCTTGAAAGGAAGGCACAGGAAATAAAATGCAATATCTTTTGATGAAATGTAGTTGAGATTTTTGTTGTTCTGCTTAAAGTCTTCAGGTAACAACGTATTGGGAGCTTTTATAATTCATCATTCCGTCATGTTTTTAATAATGCAGAAATCTGTTATTAATTCTTCCTTTATTAATTAATCAGCCTATTCTATCTTATGAACGACCTCTTTTCAAGTTACATTTTGGACTACACCTACTGTTTCAGTAGCTTACTTTCATTTCAAGCTCTCTCAGAAGCTCTTCAATCTATGTTTGTTAAATGGGAGTTTTTTTTTTTCGATTTTCCACCCTGCCTTTCAAAGAGAAATATGGAAGATAGTTGAGAAAAAGACAGAAGAAGAAATGAACATTGAAACAATCATTTGCAGGGTTTCAGTTCAATAAAATATACAATCAAATTCATACCATCGAATTTAAGCTACAGTGACATGTCAGGCCTTGGATCAAAACTCAAAGGCTGAATCGGAAAATACTCATTTTTTTTTCTAGTGAGTTCTTGGTATACTTTTCAATTTTTTGATAATTCGCAACCACATGCCGCAAGTTCAAATTACGCCTCGGTTTATACTATGTAAAAGGTTATTACAATAAAAAAACAAAAAAACTTTAATCAGTTATTTGATTGACGTTTAACGATTCATTTCATCATATACATAGAAATTAAAATAAAATAAAATAATATAAATACTAATAGAGATTGACAATAACATGTGATATAATTTGATTTTTTTTTACTTTATTTTTAAATTTGAGGTTTCATTAATGTAAGCCAACCTATAATTTTTCAGCAGCAGTTGGTCTACCAAGAGTTGTAACTTCACTATAAATTAAAGTTGTAACAAAATCAGAATATTTTTCACCCAATGCTTCAGGAGTGAAATATTCTAAAGCACGTTTAAATTTATTACCTGGTTTAGCAGATTTAACTAATTTTTCATATTCTTCATTTAATAATTGTTTTACAAGATCTTTGGTGATTACTTTACCTTCATCGGTTTTAATACCATGAGTAACCCATTGCCAAATTTGAGTTCTTGAAACTTCTGCAGTAGCGGCATCTTCCATAAGATAATTAATTGGAACACAACCAACATTACGTAACCAAGCTTCGATATAAGATACACCAATAACAATGTTAGCTCTAATACCAGCTTCAGTTACTTTTGCACCTGGAACGTAAGGACTTAATAAATCTCTTGCAGTAACTTCTTTATAAGGAACTCTTGGAGGAACATTAATTTGATTTGGACCCTTCATATGTTCATTGAAAACTTTTAAAACAATTGGGACTAAAGCAGGATGAGCAACCCAACAAGAATCACAACCAGCTAAAACTTCTCTTAATTTATCTTTAGCAACATTCTCCATGGCAGCTTTGTTTCTAGCTTCATCAGTTTTAATTGGAATTTGAGCAGCCATACCACCTAAAGCATGAACTTGTCTTTTATGACAAGTGTTAACCAATAATTTAACATAAGATGACATAAAAGGAGCAGACATTGTAACTTGAGATCTATCAGGTAAGATAAATTCAGGATGGTTTCTTAATGATTTAATATAAGAGAAAATATAATCCCATCTACCACAATTTAAACCACCAATATGTTGTCTTAATTGATAAATAATTTCATCCATTTGGAAAGCGGCAGGTAAAGTTTCAATCAAAACAGAACCTCTAATAGTACCTCTTGGTAAACCAATATAATCTTGAGAGAAATTGAAAATATCATTCCATAACTTAGCTTCTAAATGATGTTCCATCTTTGGTAAGTAAAAGTAAGGACCAAATCCTTGTTTAATTGATTCAACAGCATTATTATAAAAATAAATGGCAAAATCAAAAATACCACCTGAAACGGCTTCACCATCAACCAAAACATGAGCTTCATCTAAATGCCAGCCTCTTGGTCTAACAATAAGAGTTGGAATATGTCTTTTAGGATCCAAGTTTAATTTATATTCTTTACCATTCGAACTGAAAGAAACATTACGACGAACACCATCATATAAATTAACTTGACCATCAACCAAATTTGACCAAGCAGGAGTTAAAGAATCTTCAAAATCAGCCATATAAGTTGCAACACCTGAATTAAGAGCATTAATAACCATCTTACGATCGGTTGGACCTGTAATTTCAACTCTACGATCTTCCAAACCTTTTGCTAATGGAGGACCGGTCCAAGTTTTATCATTTCTAATATAAGAAGTTTCAGGTAAGAAATCAGGTAACAAACCTTGATCTCTTAAAGCTTGTTGATCTTTACGATTGGCTAATAATTCTTTTCTTTTAGCTTGGAAAGAACGATGTAAAGTAGCAACCAAACCAAGAGCATCAGCATTGAAAATGTGTTTTGCATTGGCGGGGATTGGGGCCAAAATTTGAACCCCCTTTAGTTTATCAATGGTTTGTGGAAAAGGAGATGACATTTTAGAAAGAAAACTGAATCAATTGACTTAGGATAAGAGATGTATACTAAAAATATAAGGAAATTGATAAATATAAAATTAGAAAAATCAAAAATTAAAATAAATCAAGTTAAATAAAGGTGAAAAGAGAAGTAAAAGTTTATTCAGGATACAGCAAGCTATTTATATATGATTGAAAATTTAAACACACCCATGATTTACCCCAGATAATAGCACAATTGGCAAATGGCAATGGAGTTTAAACTACATGGAAGCGGCTCCGGATAGGTGGGGGGTGTCAGCAGACTGAGACAACAAAACCACTACAGACTCCGACAGGGTCAACTTCGTGCAAACGGAAGCAGAAGTTATAGCTTGTAGATAAGACCTAGACACACACATCCGTGCACCATCCACCCAAAGTACCCCACGGTCGGACTCCTCCACCAGTTAGGGCAACAAAGACCATGTGGTCCGGAGTCAGACTAGACTCAGCCGGAGTCAGACTTGCTGCTATTGGCCCGAAACAAAGATAACAGGAGCATCAGTGCGGATTACGTAACACGAGCTTGTTCATACGGCTCAGCGGATGTCGTTGTGGCCCGAGGTTCGATTGTATCGGGGACATGGTGGCTATGTGCAGGTCGGACTCTCATCTAGACAAAACGCATAGAGCATACAGATTTACTTTGCCGTGGATAATACAAGATAGCTAATATGATAATTTGGTTGCAAATGCAAATTAATATACATTTGAAATTACTGGTGATAGTAGTAGCATATATATAGTAGCATATAATACTAGATATTTATACTGGCATATACTTATACACATATATATATGGACATAAAACTTATTCTTGTTATTTGTACAAGGACAATAATTATATGACAGTCTATCTAATGGACGTTACATGATTAACTTATAATTCACCTTTAACCCATTTGGTACCTTCTTTAGCTGGGGATAATAATCCCTTTTGAGCAGGAACGTAGTTAACTCTGTGATAAGAATTGATATTCTTTCTCATAACGAATTGATAACATGTTGCACCACCTTGTCTTGAAGTAATGGTTGATGAAGCTAAGAAATATTCCCAAATTCTATACCATTTAATACCATATTTATTGACGGCTTTATCTTTGTTACCTATCCAATTTCTATACCATCTCCATAAGGTACCTGAATAAGAAACACCAATGTTATCAATTGAAACAATTTCAAATCCAACTGTTTCTAATGCATCAACAACAAATGTAAGTGGTGCTGATGCATCTGCACCTGGGAAAATATATTTATTCATGAATAAACCCCAGATTAAATCTTCATATTGCCATGATTTTCTTAATCCAGCATATTGTAAATAAAATAATCCATCATCTTCTAAAGCATCATAAACTTGGGTTAAAAAGGTTTTAAATCTTCTAATACCAACATGTTCTGCCATTTCTAAACAAGTGATTTTATCATATAATCCATTTTCTTTTTTGGATGTTGGAGCTTCACGATAATCACAACAAACAATTCTTGATTGATCATTTGAAACACCATAATCTTCTAATAATTGAGTACCCCATTTTGTTTGATTTTTACCTAATGTTAAACCAGTAATATTAGCACCATAGTTATATGATCCATAAACTGCCCAAGTACCCCAACCACAACCTAAATCTAAAACATGATCATTTTCATTTAATTGAATTTTATCAGCCACGATTTTTAATTTATTATCTTGCATTTGTTCTAAAGTTTCTTCTTTAGTATTATCAGTAATAACACCTGAAGTATAAATCATTCTTGGACCTAAGAACCAAGTATAAAAATCATCACCTCTATCATAATTATCTCTAACTTGTTCTTCATCTTGTGATTGAGAATGCATAATAACTTCAGGAATCATACCTAATAAGAAATATCTGAAAAGTGATAAAGTAAATCTAAAATTAGCCCAATCATGTCTATATTCCAAGACATCAAGACAATCACCTTTGAAACTAACTTTACCTTCGAAATATAATTCATGGAAAGTTTCAATTGGAATTTTAGTACCTTGACCATTATTTGATTCAACGTATTTAGCCTTTAATTCAGGAGTATGATATTCTAAATAATAACTAATTGGACGATTTGGATATTTAACTTTTTCATTAAGTCTTGGACTTAATGAACTTGCTAAATACCAATAAGCCATTAAAACAGGAAAGAAAAATAAAACAACAAATAATAACCAAGTTTTAAAACCACCACCTAATTTACGAGTAACAAAGTATGGAATCAAAGTTAAAAATCCACCAAGGGCATAATTACTAAAATGTTTTGATCCTGGTCCATCAGCTGGTAATGGAGCATTATGAATTGCAGGTGAATCAGTAGTTAAAACACCACATTTATCTGAAGCAGGTTCAATTGGACCGACTGGAGGAGTCTTGATAAACTCAACATTAGACAACATGATATGAAGAAGTTTGTATGAATAAACAATCAATGAAGAAAAAACAAAAGAAGATTGAAATTTATATTAAAATTTACCACATTCATTAAAGGACAAGTATTTAATATCTGAAAAGTTGGACAATGTCCAAATTGTGTGCAGGTGTATAGATTTATATGAAAAACAGAACATCCGTACCACAAAGTTCTATATTCGATAGTTGGTGATACAATAGAATATAGCATATACACACGCCACAACATGGTGGATCAGACCACACTAACCAATGCCAAGTGAGTGGTACACGCGGCTTCAGCATTGATGAAATGTGATGTAGAAATGTCAGCTTAGTAACAAATATTTGCATCAATTGCATCTCTCAGAATACGCGTTAAGTGGAAATGCGCCAAAATAAAGAGAATAAAAAAAGAAAATAAAAAAAACAATTAAAAAAAAAAAAGATTGAAATTAACAGAAAAAAAAAAGACACAATTGAACCAGACAATCCATCCTAGCTACATCTCTACCGATTGATCAAAGCGAAACGTTAATCTTCCATCAAGACTATACGCTGAAAAATATACGTGGGTTAGATAAGCATATATACCATATTTCGGATCTCTTTAATCTTCCTGTTAACTGGTGGTTGTTTCTCGTCTAAAAGTAATAGTTTTTGTGTGTGTATCATTATAATCCTTACTATAAACCACAAAACACGTCTTTAAGTAAACAAGTTTAATTTAATTTGATTTAATTCACGTTCCTCAATTTTTCAACTTCAACTTTCAAGTGAGATACGTTGATATCATTTGACTTATACGATAATCATAGATATACATCCTTGTTCAATTAGATTTAGACTTATCTAATCAATTAGTCTAAAACGGTATTGCCGCCCCCTAAATTCAATAACCCATACAAATATACATACATACACCATATCATATACCAAGTTCACCCCCGCCAAATATACACATTCAATAATCAATGGCTTCAATGCAGAATTCTCATGATATCATACTAATTGATTCAGATGATTCTTCTTCTTCTGGAACAGATCAAAGTAATTCTCGTCCAAATAAAAGACTTAGATCAAGCACAAGGTCAAATTCAAGATCAAACTCTGCATCAAATTCGAGATCAGTATCAGGATCTCCCATTCGTTCTAAATCAAGAAAATTGAATAATATTACACCCATCGCAAATGGTAATGATCAATTGAAACCATTTAAAAAACCTTATATGAATAGTTCATCATCATCGGCATCTTCATCAGCTTCAACAAGTCCAACTGCATCATCTACAAGCTCATCTTTAAAATTGAAATCAACATCAAGCTCAAAATCAAAGTCAAAATCAATAAGTAGTTCAAAAAAGAAGTCAGAATTAAAGTTACAAAATTCATCATTTGTACAAAATTCGCATGATTTCGATTTACATTCATCATCATCATTAAGTGAATCCGAATCCGATGATGAAGGTCATGATAAATCATCTCATTTGCATCCATCTAACTCGATTTCATCCAATACAGAAATACCTCATAACAACAACGATAACAATAACATTAACATTAATAATAATGATAATAATAATAATAATCACCATTCAAGAACTCTGTCTATGTCTTCCGACTCAAGTAATTCTACCGTTTCAAGCTCAAGTGATATACAACAGTTGACTCTTCATGAATATGCATCACTTCGACCTTCTCCAAATGAAGTCGGTCAAGCGGTGTCCCCCAATCAATCAAATAACATAGATTACAATGCATCAAGAAAAAAATTAGCAGAAACAAGATCGTATTTAAAAACTTACGGAACTATCCCATTTCTTGAAAAATATTTAAACGCTACTGCAACAAGTGAAGATATATCAAATTTAATTATGAATTTAGGTTATTCTACAAAACAATCACAATCTACAAAAGATGATAACTTGTTGGATTTAATTAAAGTTTTACATACAGTAATGAACAAAGTCAAATCAACGAGATCACAATTACCCGAATTTCATAATATTGATCATGTTTTAAATAAAATAAAAGATGCCAAAAAAATTTTGGTAATTACTGGTGCTGGAATATCAACAAGTTTAGGAATACCTGACTTTAGATCATCAAAAGGTTTTTATTCAAAATTATCAAGTTTAGGATTAAGTGATCCTCAAGAAGTTTTCGACCTTGAATTCTTTCATACAGAGCCAAATATTTTTTATTCAATTGCTTATATGATTTTACCACCCGAAAATCTTTATTCTCCATTACATTCATTCATTAAATTATTACAAAGTAAAAATAAATTATTAAGAAATTATACTCAAAATATTGATAATTTAGAAAGTTATGCTGGAATTGATCCTGAAAAATTAATTCAATGTCATGGATCTTTTGCAAATGCTTCTTGTGTTACTTGCAAATATAAAGTTAAAGGTGAAAAAATTTTCCCAGCGATTAGAAATAAAGAAATACCGTACTGTCCAAAATGTACTCCAAATCGTAAGAAATTATTAAGAAATGATAGATTGTATATTTCAGAAAGTTATGGTGTAATGAAACCTGATATAACTTTTTTTGGTGAACCTTTACCTTCAAGGTTTCATGATACTATAAAAAATGATATAAATGAATGTGATTTATTAATAAGTATTGGAACTTCTTTAAAAGTTTCACCCGTGGCTGACATAGTCGAAAGAATACCAGGAAATGTACCTCAAGTATTAATTAATCGTGATCCAATTGGACATTGTAACTTTGATGTTAGTTTATTAGGTTACTGTGATGATGTTGCTAGTTATTTAACAAATAAACTAGGTGAAGATTGGGCCATACCTCATTCACAATATAATTCAATAATTGGTGATAAACAAGGCTCAAATTTGGAAGTTGATAGAATCAGTGAAGATGATGGAATTTATAAAATTACTAATAAATCAAGAGAGTAATTGAATTATTTGGTCTTTTGAAATTATATACACAAAGAAATATCAAATATTGAATAACTACGACCATCAAATATTGAAGTATGTAAATATCTAATAGACGACGACCATAACTTTACCTGACATAGCAGCATATACCAATCATCACTTTACTGTGTATAAATATAATATACCATCGTATGATAGATCAAACTAACTATACCTCTTGTAGTATATGAAATAGAAGTTCCGTACACACACTTGATATCTTGTGAGCAGCTTTAATATTTTTTTTTTTTTTTTTTCATCTTTTAATCGGTTTATGGTTTATCTAAAACTATAATCTCCACTAAGTCAAAGTAAATACACATCTTCCTCGGTGTGATATGTTTAGGCTATCACGTTTAGTAGCTCATGCACCAGTATACACATACAATACTTTACCATCTACAAGTCACATACGAAGGGTCAATAATGAACTACTAAAAACTATAAGTAGATATAATAGTAGTAATAGTAATGGCAAACCAAGAGATATCCTTGATGACTTACTAGATACCAACGAAGATAATTTGGTGAGTTTCGGCAAAGGTCATTTCAAAGCGAATGAAAGTGGTGATAAATCATCAATATTGAACGATATTGAATCATATGCTAACGATAAATCAAGTGAAGTTGATCAAAAAATACAACAAAGTGAAGAAATACAACAACTGAGTGAAAAACATGTTGGAGCTAATAACGACGATGACTACTCCATCGATTTGTTGAATTCACTTAAGAATATAAGTATGATAGAAGAAGCTAGGTTACTAGCTGAAAGAAAAGATTCAAATGACAGTTTCGATAAACTAGCACAAGATTCTTTCGATTTTCTCAAACTAAGTGGTAAAGCTAAAGCAGGAACAGGTTCAAAAGTCAATAATAATTTTAACCCTATCGATAAAGATGACGAAACGATCGTCAATGAGTCAGACTATAGTGGCAAACAAGTTTCAAGTGATAATGAACGTAAAACATTTTCAAACGTTTTTGCCAAAAATTTAAATCAACCAAGTAAATCGTGGGATGGTAAAAAGGCAAAATCAGATATTGATGAAATTTTAAGGTCAACCAGGAATACACAAACTAAAAATTTCTTTCAAGTTTCCCATAATTTAAAACAAGAGTTTTTTGATAAGATGGAAATTTCGCTAAAGCCAACGTTTAGATACATTGACGATGAACTAAACTCAACTGAAAAATTATTAAAGTATTTTTATGGTATGATCGAATCTTGGAATATGGAACTTAAAAACAATAAAGACAAGGAGAATAATATTTATTTAAATCATTTATTCAAAAATTCATTGATTGATTTTACATTAGATCATGAAAAATATATCAATTCAATCTATAAAGAATCAATACAATCACCAGAAAGTCCAATTTTAAATGCATTTACAATGCCATTGATTTTTAATAAAATCATTCACAATTTAAGCTTTAACTTCTACGATGGACAATTATCTCTTTCACTATTCAACTCTTTGAAAAATGATCTCGAATTATACACAATCATGGTTAATCAAAAAACTTTTAATGAAGTTTTGAAAATTATTTGGATTTTCAATGGTAAGTCAAATTTATATGGAATCGAAATGACGTTTGTTGAAATGTTGAATAATGGGTTCAAGGGTAATCAAATAACCCTTAAAATCTTGGAGAAAATCATTCTCGATTATAGAGATTCAGAACATGGTAAAACATCCGATCATTCAAGTAGTGCTCTATTACCAATTTGGTCAAAAGAAGATTCTAGGAGAGCCAGTAACCTTGAAAAACATCTCAAAAAATTAGCTAGTCATCTTAGAAGCGCGAATCGTAGATATTGATTTCATTGACTCTTGTATGTATATCTGTATGTATATCTGTATATAATTATGTTGCAATTGCAATCAACTCTAAAACAATTAAAAAAACAATTCACGTGACTTTCGCGAATGTACTGGTCTTTTTTATATTATTATTTCCTTGTTTTGAACCTGGTTTCGCTAAAAAAACCCACAAGTAAAGGTTATCACATTTTAAAGCTATTAACAAGTGTAGAAAAACTGCAACATAGCTCACCATGTCTGATTTTCCCGGATTCAATAGTTCTTACTTGAGTTCCAATCCTCAATCTCCAAGTTCTGGAGGCAATTCAGCTTCTCCATCTGCTAATGATGATTTAACTAAACAAAAATCTTTGAATATTCCTAGCATTCAAATAAAACGAGAATCATCCCCAGCTAACGATTTACTCAGTAAGTCAACAGATATCAAAAAGCAATTGTCACAGTCATTTGGCGGTGGTGGTGGTATAAGTGGGAGTGCAGGAGGTATAACGAAACCACAATCTAGAAAAAATTCTATAATTCCAATAAAATCTAATAATGCGAGTGATAATGAAGATGATGATGATGAAAATCAAGGTAACGAGAGGAAAAGAAGAGACAATATAAATGAGAAAATCCAAGAATTGCTAACGCTAATTCCCTCCGAATTCTTTCAAGATGTAAATGATCACAATAACAACGTCAATAATAATAATAATAATAACAATGCTAAGACATCCAATCACAACAACCAAGAAGAAGATAATGATGCAGCAATTGCGGCAGCCATGAAAAATTCAGGTACGAAAGACGGCAAACCAAACAAGGGACAAATATTGACAAAATCTGTTGAATATTTACAATTTTTACAGAACTTGATTGATGAAAATAATAGAAGAGAAGTAGAATTACAAATGAAGTTGAATAATTTAAAGTTACAAGAAGCTGGAAAGCCCACAAATACACCTGTCAATTTGGGTAACACAAGTGCAGAATTTGCATTAGGTGAAATTGGAGTCGGACCACTATCTGATGACTATTTCAAGCTGGTTTTAGTCAGTAGTGTAGGCACAAATAAATCAGGTCAAAGAAGAGCTAGTTTAGTATAGTATACTAGTATATCATTATGTCGATACATCATATTCGGTTTGATAAGACAATACCTTTCAATTCTTTTATTACGTTATTCGTAAAATCGTTCTTTTTAATCATACTTTTTATATATATATGTATAATTGTTCTTATTATTTCAGCCTATGTTTTTGATCTACCTAATCTTTCCCTTTCATCAGCGTCTTCATCTAACATGTAAGCAGGTAAGTAAGAGCCATCGTTTTGCTTCAAATAAGGATTAGGTAGGGTATTATTAACACCACCCAAACTTGTATAACCTTCATCATAAACTGAACAATATTCCAAATCACAACCGATCAAAAAGTCCCAAATTTCAACATAATTCCAATGCAAAATTGGATGTATTCTCAAAAACTCGGGCCAATTATGATCAGTCATTTGCTCATACGTCAAATTTGAGCCATATGGATCGGAGTGTCTTATACCGACAATGATTGATTTTATACTAGGATTTATTTTATCGAGATAGTGAGTGAAACCATTCTTCAACGAATCTTTTATCATTATTGGATTTAAATTGTATTTGTTTGTTGACTCTTCAATGAAGCTTGATAATTTTGGGAAAGGTAATTCAGAATTTATATATATGGAATCAAGTTTATAATCATGTGGTAACATATTTATGGATGGATTGGAATTTGGGTTTGATGAAAACTTTTTATGAATGGTTGCTAATAGAATTATCAACATTACTAGACAGTCTTTACCGCCATTATATGATATTGCGATTTCTTCTAATCTATGAACATTCAGCCAAGTTAGTATATAAGTACGATTGAAAAAAATAAAATTTTTTGATTAACATACCCATGACGTTCAATTGCATTTGCCAAAACCTCCATCGTTTTTATGACTTTTTCTTTCACAGTGTTTCTTACTTCCGGGTCGAAAGAATACCCTATTTTGGTTTCTGGTACAGGCCCCCAGGGAAGCGAATCATTAAGAAATGACATTACTAAGTCATATGATTCTTGGCATCTCTGTAAAAAATGAGTTTGATGATCTCGTTGAGTTTGACTCATGTTAGACGCTATTCAACGGTAAGATATGGGATCTATAAACTAAATGGGATAGTTTTCACTTGATGTTCCATTGATGGATATCGAATCGGTTACTTTGAAACCTGTTGATATTTCGAGATATTTATTAAAGGAAGCCGTAAATACTATGTGCAGGACGAGATATGATACAATTTTGATAATGAATATGGGAATATGTATGGAGCACTATAGTAAAGCTATAGCTCGAATTTTACTTGTATAAGAATTGAATATAAAAGCTCTTGGAGTCTTTATCCCAGAACCACCAGAAAGTTTTGGATATTTCCGAAATTTCTTGTGGTTTATCGATCTCTTTATCGTTAGGAATGGCAAATGCAATATTTTCATAAGGTTCAGCTGATATGATCAAATATTGCCATTTATTATTATCGATTTCTTCTTCTTCATCATCGTTGTCCCTGTGTAGAAAGGATGCGGTTACATTCTGGTTTTTTGTTGATAATTCATAATATGACATGAATCTAAAAAATGGTTGCTTAACTGTTATATTAGGACAATCAACACTAATTAATAATCCCATTTGTAATGTGTCGGGATCTCTTATTTTAGTAGCTTTGTAAGCGGGTTTCCCTATCTTAGTCCACTGTCTTTGAGCGGTGTTATTAATTGATATTAGTGAAGAACGATCTTTAGAGTTATCGTTATTATTATTATTATATCGTTTGTTATATCTCTCGTCCAAAACCTTCCTCTTCTCCAAGTTCATACCATGTTTCTTACCCCCCAAATGAGATATATATGACGATTCACTAACGTGCGTCGTTAAGCATAGTTTACATTCTAGTAGTCCCAAATGATTTCTAAATACGTATGGATCATTATCGATATCGATCACTTGACTCGTGAGTAATTCTTTAAGTCTTCTTTTGGTGTGAACATTTGTTTCCTGAGCATCTGCAACTCCACCACCTCCTTGCTTTGCATTAACTCTATCTGAATAATCCATTACTTTTTACAATTCAACTATTTGATGTTCGATGAGCTTTAAATTGTCTTATATTTTTATATTAATTACCATTTTTTCATTAAAGAAACACCCGTACCCCATACACTTAATTTGATTATATCCGTACATCACGACTAACGCGTTAAATAAATCCGATTTTAGACAAAGCTAATTTTTCTTCATTGGAATTGAGATTGAAATTGGTAATTGGTAATTGTAATTTACAACTCATTCATTGTCATCATATATTCCTATTGCATACGTCCTCTTGTTAACTCATTTGAACTGTTAGTACTGATTCTTCCATAGTGCTCCCAAAGGTTATAAGCATTTTTCTTTCTTTTATTTCTCTCGTTACGGTCTTCTTGTCTTGTTGCTAGTTTCATTTTTCATTCAAAAACTGCAAGTCTTTATATTACGGGGTCCAGTCATCATATCTTTCTTTTGCAATTTACTAAAAAATTCTTCCATAAACCAAAGTTCATTCAGCGGTTGTTGTCACCATCACTTTCGTTAAGTCTTGCTCTAGTCGGTATCATTTGTTGTTCACCAAGGTTATCTTTACTCGCCCGCTAACGCGTATTACTTGGTACAACCTGTTTCTACTACATTATGGAATCTCCTCTAAATATTGGTGATATCACCACTAATTCTATTTCGAACAAACTAAACGATACTCATTTAAATCCTTCTGTGTCATCTTCACTCAACTCAGTCTTCTATTCTGGTCAAAAGTTCATTCAATTGACTTTACTATTATCAAAATTAAATGGCAATACAAACCAATCGGATATCGTCAATTCAATTATAATATTAAGACGTGTTCAAGACGCTTATGTTAATATCTCACAATTGTTTCGAATTCTTGTCAAGTTAGGTACATTTACTCAATCTCAGGTAGATAACTATTTATCCAATGAAATTTTGACAAATTCTCAATATATTTCAAGTTCACACTCGTCGAATAATGACAACAACTCACAAAACTCTACAAAATATCTCGATTTAAGAAATCACGAGCTAAGCGTTTTGAAGGGTTTATGGATTCCTTACGATAAAGCTGTTTCATTATCCTTAAAGTTTGATATTTATGAATTTGTAAAAAAAATATTTTTAGTTGACGTTCATGATTTTGATCAGTTACCAAAATACAACGACAGCCAAAATAACAATACGCAAAAAAGAGGGTTATTTGAGGATAATGATAATGACTCTAAACCAAACTCTGGTAATGCAAGTTTAATGGGCTCTCCAGCTAAAAGACAAAAGCTTTCTAAAATTTCAAATGATGAAAATGAAAATGATAAAGATAAAAAGGATATCAGTGGAAAGAACAACAGCAAAGACCTTATACAAAAGATCAATAAAAGTAACATTAACTATCCGTTCACGTTACCACCAATTTCAATAAATGATAAGAATGCTGATTTAATTTCAAATGCTAAATCAAAATTTAGTGCAATTTTCAAACAAGATGAAAATAACTCAAAAATATCATTCAAAGAAATAAAGTCTATTTTTGACCCAATCTTGAATGATAAGTCAAATCCTTTTGAACCGTTATCAATCATTGACGTTTCATTAGATAATCTGGGTAAAACCGCATTACACTTTGCGGCAACGTTGGGTTCGTTAAATTTGGTTTCAACTTTTGTTAAGTTGGGTTTATGCTCACCAATTAGGGGGACACTGAATGGTGAATCACCTTTAATTTCAACAATTCAGGTGACTAACTCAATGGAACGAGGTAACTTCAGTTCGTTGTTAGAAGATTGGTTATGGCCGAATTTATGGTTATTTGATAATTCCAGAAAATCTTTTCTTCATATCTTGATAATTCAATCATTGAGAAATTATAAATCCTCTAAATTTTATTTTGTCAAAATTATAGAGTGGATCTTATCAAGTGAAAATTCTTCCAAAAACATCAATAAAAGATTGTTTAAATTTTGCTCACAAATCTTAAATGGTAAAGATGAGATCGATGGTAATACTGCTTTACATTTAGCTGCAGAAAATGATTTGAGATGGTTTGTTAATATTCTCGTGGAATTAGGTGCTGATATTAATGTTGAAAACAAAAGAGGTATTAGACCAGTTGATTTTGATATTGTTAATGATACTTTACTCGAACAACATAAAAAGCGAAGTGAATCAATTAATGGCAACACTAAAACTGAATCTCAAAAAGATTATAAGAATGAAGAAGATGATGATACTAATGATTACATAACCGAATTGGTTCATACAAGTATTGAATTTTTAAATAAATCAAAAGATTTAGACTATTTAATTGATCAAGCCGATGATGAAGATAACGCAAATCCAATAATTAAAAATAAAAATTTAAAATCACTTTCAGCAAATAATCAAAATGAAGAGAATACTTCATCATCGAATAGGATATTTCAAAGCATACAAGATTTATTGATGAATGCTAATAAGGAATATGAAGCAATACTTAATTCTAAAAAACACCAAATTAGTGAATTGAATAAAGAATTACACGATTCTACCTTAATTACTGCGAATAATAGATTCATTAATAAGAAAATTTTGGAAAAATTGTCATACCTTGATAAACTAAAATTACAAATGTCAAATTTGAACGATAAATATGAAATTTTGAAAAAAGAATTACCCGAAGAAGACGAGAAACATGAAAATGATGAAGAAGAAGAAGGTGATGATACAGTTATATCTGCAGATGAAGCTTATATAATCAAACCGATTTATGAAAAGTTGATCAAGAATGAAGAAATTGATAAATCAAAAATTGATATAGCATCATTACCGAAAAGTTCAGTATTAAAGTCAAGAATTAAAGCGTATAAATCCATCAATGATAAATTAACAAATGATTTAAATGATTTGTCGAATTATGATGAATTAACTTCAAAATTCAAAAAGGTTGTTAGTTTTTGTACCGGTGTTGACATCAATGAAGTTGATCAATTATTAGATGGTTTATTGGAAGCGGTTGAAAGTCAACAATAATAATAAAACAAATCAAATAAACCAAAAACAAAACAAAATCAAACAATATTAATTATAATGTATTTATGTATTAATCATTTCCTTTCTTACGCTAAACTTATTCTCTTCCAATTCTTCCCTTTTGTAATTTTAGTATTATAGTTTTCCTTCCTTGTTATTACTAGTTATTTTTTTTATTCTCTTTTATATAGTTATACGAACATTTACTTTCACACTATTTTCAAAGTGTAACAGAAACCTTAAGATGTAAGGAAAGAACTTTCATATTGATTAAATTATATAATATACAGAAAATGAAAATAAAAATAGGAACATAAGAATCATGAAACTTTCTTTATATAAACATTGCGGAATGACAATTGTGAATGAAGACAAATTTAACAAGGTGATTGCAATAGGATGTAAGTAAACATGTAAGAATTGAAATAATGAATGAAATGAATTGTGACAGTATCGTAAAGTTAAACCAACCCATCATATGCATTCAAAGAACTTATTAAATTAGGATCAACTTTCGATAATTGTAAGTATTCATTATAAGTTATAGTTTCATTTTCAGGATTTTTATCCAATAATTTAAACAATTTAACTGCTCTTAGCTCGGGAGTCTTTTCATCTTCAGGTAATGAAACCATTGGTCCAATCATTTTATAAATTGCCTTTATTATAACTAAAACATTACTATATGTCAATTTACCATTTTTATCTAAATCATAAATTTTAAAACTCCAATTTAGTTTTTCTTCGATTTGCCCTCTACTTGTCACTGATAATGCAATTATAAATTCTTTAAAATCAATATATTTTGAATTATCAGTATCAAAGATTTTGAATAAAAAGTGACAATATTCAGTTGGATCACCAAATGGGAAAAATTGTTTGAAAATTTTAGCAAATTCTTCTTCTGATAGTTGACCTGATGGACAATCTCTTAAAAAACCTTTATACCATTGTTGTAATTCTCTTTTATCAAACAACGTATTTTCACGAAGTTGTTTTAAATCATCCTTTGATAACTTTGATACGGCTTTACCCATTGTATTGTGGGAACGAAGTGTTTGTTTCTTTCTTTCGACCAGCGACAATGAATCGTATAGTGTCTCTTAATTCTTGAGCGCTTTCAAATCAACAAATATCTATAAATTCAGAGTATTCGCTTTATAGTATAACAGTTGATAGTTTTAAGAAGCGAGTTTTGTACACGACTGCACCTAGATTTTTATGTTTTGTTCTCTTTTCTTTTTTTTTTTGGTTTGAAAATGTTTAGACATATTGAAGAGATTAGACTATCGCATATTTAATAGTTTTCTTAGATATATATACATATTTGAATATATAAATCACATACAAGATGATGAACAAACAGCTAATGAGTAAGAGAAATTTTGCTCAAACCACCAAAACTTTACTTAATCACGGTAAACCGCAAAATCCCGCTCATAATGCATCATTATCCATGAAAATTGAACCAATAGTAAGAACAGGAGAAACAAGAGAAACCAAACAGGCAAGATTAGTTTATCAATCACGTAAAAGAGGTATTTTAGAAAGTGATTTATTATTATCAAGATTTGCTAAAGCAAATTTAGATAAATTTAGTGATGCAGAATTAGAAGAATATGATAAATTATTAGATGAACCAGATTGGGATATTTATTATTGGGCAACCAAAAACTATGATGTTACTCCATTACCTGATAAATGGAAAGATTCCAAGATACTTAAATTATTACAAGAGTCCGCTAAAAATGAAGAGAAGGAAATTTTAAGAATGCCTGAATTACATTAGGTTTTATTGTGGCAAAACAATTTATTTCACTATACACTGGAAATCGTTTCAAAATTTACCAACATGTCAGCAACACAGTACCATACATCTTTCATGTCTTTAATATGCTTTACATTACTTATTTATTTATTATTATTTGTATATAGTTTCAATTCCTAAATAATTCACTTCAAGATCAATTGTAGATTAAATCGCACACCCTGAAGAAAAAAGCCATTTTTTAAATTTGATAACGGGATTAAAATTCGAGTTTAATTAACTTTATAAAAAGTTTATGGTTTATCTCCAGAATCAAGTAAATTATAATTCAATAAGATGAGCATACCGATTGAAGCAATTCCAGAATCACTTAGATCTGACAAAACAGTTACAACATTTATATCAAGATCAACTGAACTAGAAGAAATCAATCCAATAATAAGTTATTATTGTAAAATATATGTGCTTGAATATATACTCACGAATAAATTACATACAATCAATAAAGATAATGAAGCATTTACAATCAATTTATTAGATGTTACTGAACAAACGAAAAAAGCAAATGAAGATGAAACGTTAACTAAAGTTCTTAATGATAAGCAATTATCAATAAATATGGTATTTTCATTTAGTTTTAGAATCTTCAATTCAAGTTTAACAGTTTTATCAAAATACGATGGTAGTAATGAATCGAAAAATTCAATATTATCTAAATTAAAAGCATCAATCAATTTCTTATCGTTACTTTCAGTGTTTTTTGATAATGAGGATAATGAATCATTGATTGATTATGAGAAATTAACAGGTGGTAATTGTAAAAATTCAAGTGACTTTAATAAGTTTATTAAGGATAAAATAAAGATTTGTAAATTTCAGTTATCACAATTACTCAAAGGAAATATTCCAATTCTGAAAGATGTAATCAATGATGAAGAATTGGAGGATGAGTTTGATAGAGAATTGAATGAATTGAGTAAAGCGAATAAAGGTGGTGATGAATTGAATGACGAAGATGACGTTGAAATGGAACAAGACGGAGAAGAGTCAAATGATATAGAATTACCATCAGCACCAAATTATATCGAGTCATATTCAAGTAATCAAAGTCCTACAATGGATGAAGAGAAAGATGAATTTAAATTACCAGGAGCACCACATTTTACACCAGAATCAGATGCAAGCGATAACGATTCAAGTGAAGATGATGGTAATTTAAAATTACCGGGAGCACCCAAATTTTTACCTGATGATGATCTTTCTCAAATTAATAAAAAGTCATCCATTCAAGTATATCCAAATGACAATAGTGGGAAATCATCATCTAATGATAAGGAAGCTAAACCTAAGGAAACTAAACCAGTGGAGAGAGCAAGAACAACAACTAAACATAATACAGTAAATGTCACCAAAGAGAACATTGGATTAATCATTGATAAATCGGAACATATAACGATTATACAAAAACATGCAAAATTCGCAATCTCAGCTCTTAATTATGAAGATTTAGATACAGCAGAGACTGAATTAGTGAAAGGGTTGGAATTATTAAGAAGTTTAAAGAATTGAAATGCAAGCAGAGTATATAATTTTAAACAAACAAATTAAAAATACATGTCAAGTTTGTGAAATGTATTGTTATAACAATATGTGTCAAGCCTTTCTATATATTTAGATTATTAATAAATGATTTCAAGTAAATGACACGGTTTTCCTGTACCACAAACAATTCAAATGAAGAGAGTCGAAACTTTGACATTATATTTCTACATTTAAGCCACCAGACAGAACAATTAGCAACCAAACACGTATATTCACTTCAGTTCAGCAGTACAACATTGTAACCTGGGGCTGTACTGGAACAACCACAAACCACAAACCAAAAACCAAAAACCAAACACTAATAAACCAAAAAAGCATCACAGTAAGATCCGTACACATGGCAAGGAAATCAAAATCAAAATAAAAAAACCAGATAATTTTTTACGAGTATTATTGCGTCATAAGCGAATTGAGTGAAATGAGTGATTCGTCCATCAGAGACCATCGACACCGTTCACTCAAGTGGACCAATCTGCGTATTGCAAGCTGTGATAAATAATAACTGCAGCCATGACTGGAGCAGAACACCAGAAGGGCATCTGAAAACACCGATGCAGTAATCGCTGATGTTATTATTATTGTTATGATTATTATTATTATTATGAATATTTCCAATTTTGTTATTGTACATTTACTATTCTTATTATTGTTATTTGTGTTATTATTACATATTTGGGTAGCCAGGCCCTGATCTGCATAGCCTAATCTTAGATCTCAGTTTCGTTCTACTCGGTTCACCACCAACACCATAACCATCCAATGTTTGCTCACCCCCATATGTCAATGTCAATGTTCTACTCTTCTTCATGTCTTATAACGTGCTCGTAATCCAGTTCCGACCGTCTCAAAATCTACCTTTTTCTTGTTTTTCTAGTTTGGCATCCTCGGAAATAAACCCGACCGTTGAACTTCGAAATCATAATAACCTCATTTTCACCTAATTTTATTTTTGATTGTACAAAACAATTTTCTGATTTTTTTATTTTCTTGATTCTTGATTCTTGATTTGGCTACTTTTTCTTATTTTTATCTTCATTATTTTTCTTGATCTTGCCTAGTGTTTCAAGATCAAAATAGTTTATAATTTATATCTTGTCGTATCCTCAAGACTATTGAAGTTGTGTGTTGTCTTGCTACGTATAGTACTGTCGATATATAATCCTCGTCATTCAAATCTAAATCCCCACCCTTTGTCATTCCTTATACTTCGGTCTCATTCATTAGAACCAGCTAATCCCTCTTTGATATAAGTTCATTATAAATATCATCCGTTGACTGCCTAATCGTAAACCTGCTATTGATTATTCATATATATAATAACCTTATTTCTCGGTTACACACACATACACACACACACCCAAAATGAATGCTGTAAAAAAATTTGGTTCAGCTCATTCTTCTCCAAAGAAGAAAGATATCAAATCTCCTCCTCAAAGAGCATCAACCACGTCCAACATCGATAGTGTTATCGATGAAGTTTCTCCAGAGTTGGTGCCCATTGTAACTCTTTTAACCTCCCAATCTCATCGTCGTTACCATGAAGGTATCTTTATGTTATATTATGATTTAAACGGTGACGGTAATCCTGCTGATCGTGAATGGAAAGAAGTTTACGGTATTCTTACAGGTAATCAATTGGCTTATTGGGATGCCGCAAATTTAGCTCAATTTAAAAATAATCCTGAAGCATTATTGGAAACGTCAGCAAAACCAAATTATTTAAATTTTACCGATTCTGTTTATAATGCTATGAAAAGTTTACCCGCTGCCAAACAAAATCTTGAAAATGTTATCATTGTTTCAACAACTTTAAAAAATCGTTATATTATTCAATTTAAATCTTCAACAGATTTATCTCAATGGTATTTAAATTTAAGATTATCCAATTATGAATATCAATCATTACAAGAAGCTTATACCGGTGCTTTATTAAGTGCAAGAGGTTCAAGATTATCTGATATCAGAACTGTTTTGGCCGAAAAAAGATTCGATCATGAAGATTGGGTTAGTATAAGATATGGTTCAGGTATGGCTTGGAAAAGATGTTATGCCGTTGTTGAACCTTGTGTAGCTAAAAAAAAATCATTTACTCCAGGTAGAATACTTTTTTTTGAAAGTGATCAAAAAAAGAAGAAATCTTTAATGGCTGTGGTTTCAAATGCTTCAAGTGTTACTGCTGTTTATCCTCAATCTCCTTTGTTAATAGATCATAGTACAATGTTAAAATTAGAATGTTCAATAAATTTTAAATCTCCTTCTTTATCAAATAAGGCATCCAAGAAAAGTGATGACATTTCGAATACTTCTATTTTCTTAATGCCAGAACAACATAGTTCAGTTCCAGGGTTTGATACCTTAATCAGATTCATGATTCCATTATTAGATTCATTTGGTCTTTATGGTAGACCAAAAAGGTTAAAAGCTGATAGAGTTGATCCAGAATCTTTGTTATTTGGTTTACCGACTTTACCCTTTGTTCATTATCTTAAATTCGATGATATTAAACAATTATCCGATCGTTCAGATTGGTTAGGCTGGGATGTAAATCAATGGACTCAAAATTTAAAAAATATTATGAAATTAAAATTAGATCGTGGTTATGAAGGTTGTGGATCAGCTCGTGGTGTAAGTGGTGGTGTAAGCTCTTTAAGTAGTCCAAGAGTAAATGGTTCAAGAGGTGCCAGTCCACTTACTTCGACCATGTCTAAATCAGCTACCGGTAATGAACAATCAAAAATTCCACCTTTGAGAACTGGTGCGTTATTAGCCAGTGGTGAATTACCTGATAAAAATCTCCGCATATCAAATCCTAATGAACAATTACCACCACCAAATGGTAATCATCAAAGAGTAGATCCATCTAATGATAAAATTGATAAAAACATTAATAACTTAAGTGTTCAAACTTCTCTTAATCCAAAGGAAAATCATAAATCTATTCAACTAGCAGATATTTATAATAAATACAAAGATATTGATTCACCATCAGATCAATTTCATATGAATAGAAATATGTTGTTGAATGGAGAAGCCGAAGATTTTAATGAGGATGAATTACCATCGGGTATCAAGAAAACAAACTTATCTGAAGGAGTTTATCCAAGAAATGATAATGAATTATTTAGTGATGATGATAGTGATTATGAAGATAGTAATTCAATACCGAAACAAGTTGGTGGTTTACCTGGCTTACCACCTCCAGCAAGTGGTGGATTAGCAGTACCAAATTATAATGAACGTAATGCAAGTTATGCATCTGTTCAATCACCAATGACTCAATATACTGAATTTAATCAACAATTTCAAAAACATGTGGCTCCAAATAAAGCTATGGTGAATAATTCTGATAATGATACTTCAGGTACTGATGATAGTGACAGCGACAGTGATAGTGATAGCGATAGTGGAAATAGCTCAACATCAACTCCACCTCCAGTCCCACCACCTCATAAAAACACATCGCTTACAAAGTCTCAACCTTTATATAATTTAAATCAAAATACCATGGCAAATTCCAATAAACCAAAGTATATTACATCACCAAATAGTTCTCAGAATCAAATTTCAAAATTCCCAAACCAATATCAACATCAATTTCAACCTCATACTCAATCTCAACAGGAAAACAATTCTATTGCTCCTGGTCCTCAACAATCAACAATTGCCCCAACTAGTGCTTATCAACAACATCCTAATCAAGGTCAACCACCCCAACAAAGGATGATGAGAGGTCCAGCTCCTCCTCAACAGTACGGTGGACCACCTCCTCAACAAGGACAACAACATCCACATCCACATCCACATCCACAACCACAACCGCAACCGCAACACCAAAGATCAGTTCAAGGTGGGCCAGGAGGTGGTTCATATCCTCAATCTCTGCAATTTGGCTATCAAGCTCCAACAGCTGGAGTAAATCCAAATCTAAATGCACATCCGCCTACAAATCAACAACAATATCATCCAACTTCTGGACATCAACAATATCCTCCCAATTCAAATGGTGGTTATCCTCAAGGACCCCGTCCAATGAATGGTCAACGTCAACAATATCCACCTGCAACCCAACAAAAGGTAACTTCTCCCAATGGTATGATTCCTCGTCAACAAGGTGGTGGTATACCACCATCAGTGAGTATTAATGGATCAATGCCACATCATCAACATGGTCCCCCAGCACATAATCAACAAGGACCTCCATCACTTCAACAACAACCAAGGTCATACCCTAAAAAGCCACAAGGTTACGGTGGAGGCATGCCAAGGCCTCAACCTCAAAATCCTTCTAGTTTAAGATCTTATGGAACAGCTAGACCAAATGCAGAACTCGGTGGTAATTTCCAATATCAACCACAACAAAGTTCAAACCAACCACCAATGGGAAATGGTCGTCATCCACAACAACCAAACAGTCAACCTCCATCAGGAAATTATACAAGAAGATATTAGTTTTCATCTATATAAATTGGATTTCTTTTTTCCTCAAACTAAATTTAAAGGATTTAACTTTGAGAAGAAGATAAACTGAGGACTGTGCTTTTCTTTGATTATCTATTGTGATAATTTATTCATGGCTTTTTATACAAAAAAAAAAATTTCATTTCATACATACTGTATACTTCATCTTACTACTTTCAATTTTCAATTTTCTTTTTTATTCTTTACGTTGTGCCAATAATACCCCACCCTTATTCAAAGTTTTATTTATATTTAGGTTTCTTTGTGTTACTATATTTCTTACATATTTTTTTGTATATTACAATTCAAAACATATATTCATTCATAAAGCGAGAGTCAGAAGAGATGTGATAAAAGCTTAGAGACTAATATCTATTGTTATTTGTTTTTCTTGACACAGAGTGAAGGTATCATTCCTTGTTGACCAATTTTATTTTTATTAGTGGTAACATAAGTTAATGTTACCAAACACCAACCATCAGAGAATTTTTTATCGATTTTAACTTTATCACCAATATAAACCGTTAATTCATCTGTCAATTTTTTAAAATAATTTCTTTCAACTATGCAAGTGGAAACATTACTGGGCAGAAACGGATCTAATGTTCTTCTAATACCTTCATTTCCATTTCCATTTCCATATCCATTGTCATTTTCAATTTCACTTTTATTCTCATATTTTACGGGGATTTTTTGTTGAATTACAGTATTTTCAAAATCCTTTAGTGAATTTGAATTTGTATATGTATTTATAATTAACGGTAATTTTGGTAAATTTTTATTATGATTTTTTCTAATTGGTGGTGAGTTAGTAATTGTTGAATTATTTCTAAAAGTTGGTGAACCAGCTGGAGAATTATGTAAATGAAATTTTCTTAAAAACATGGGAGACTTAAAATTGGTTGATAATGGAGTTGTTACTGAGTTTAAATTAACCTTGGCCGGGTTAATTAGGGTACTTAATCTATTTAAGATAGTTTGACTCTGTGTTGCTCTTTGAGGTACTGTTTGTGATTCCAATCTATTATTATCCGCAGATATTGAAAGTTGATCAAGTTCAATATCTTTCTTAACTTTACTTTGATTACCATTAACAAAATTTGATAACCAATTACCAGATATACTTTGATTCAATGTATTATTGGCAGAGTTAGAATCTTTCCTTTCAGTAAGTGTTTGATCATCATGATCACTCATATCTTGTGAATTGTTATTCTTACTACTTCTACCATGATCAACAAATTCAAAAAAATCATTTTCAAAAGGTAAAATTGTTTTCTTATTCTTGGTGAATGATTTTTTCTTTTTCTTCAAACAAAAAAACCAAACTAATATAATAGCAGATACTAGAAATATACAAGCTATAGGAAGACCAATCGTTAATCCTAGCTTTAATGAACTACTCATACCGCTACTACCACTTATATATCCATCAATTGAAGCGGCTGTATTTGATGTAACTGACGTTTTCGTTGAAGTAGAATAAGTGTTTGACGACTCAATTGAAGTGGTAGAAGATGTATGAGATAAAGTAGATAATTTAGATAATGTTTTTTTAGTTGATTTAGATGATGTAGCTGAATTAGATAATATATAGTCTGATGATGTAAATAATGATGACGTTTCTGAAAATAAATCTGAAGTTTTACTAGTTAGTGTATAAGTTGAAGTTAGAGTCATTAAAATAGTTAAGTCTGAATCATCACTCAAATCTTTTCTTTCGATAAATCTGACTGACATTTTTAATTATAGATGTTTAAAATAAATGGCATTCATAGGGATGAATGTTGGTATTTAAATAATCTCAGTGGTTTGTTTCAGATTTTTTTGCAGTTAAAATTGAAGGTAATAAATTTGTTTCAAGAGAAAAAAAAAGCAAAAAAAAAAAAATATTGAATTACGGAACACTATGAAAACTATATCAATTGAAAACAATGTCTAGTTTCATGGTTGTTAGAAGATTATATATAGGATTTACTGGTGGAATGGTCTGGCTAAGGTCGTATACATCTAGACATTGATGGAAATAATATAGTTTGAGAACAAGACTTAATCATATTTTATAGTCCCATAGGCATACTTCATTTATGTTTTCGAATTATTTATCTTCAGAGTAACTGGAATTTAATTTAGTTATTATTTTGATGAAGATATCAACTATGATACAAAAAAAAATGCAAGTGGATGAATAACAATTGACGCTTTAAAATGCGATGGTATACTTGAAACTTGTAGTGAAAATGAAGAAGGAAGTAAGGTTAATAATATCTAAATTTTAAAAAGTCAAGTGAGACTATGATGATAATCACCTTTCATTTCAAGTAGTTTACATGAATAGACGAATAGGAATTATGACCATAACGGTGTAGCTGAATTCCTCACAAACGAAAACTAGGAATTATATTAACGTTTATCAAATCATGATTTTCTTAATTAGCATTAGCATTAAAGTTTTAAATATAAACTGATAAATGCAATTGATAAATGAGATGATTTAATTTATAAACAATGTAAATGTAATGTATATTATTTATTATAAAGTACTAATAAAAATTAAGGAATAGAATTAGATGAATTATAAATAGGTAATAAAGTTTCAATTGAATCATCTTCATAATAATCAATTGATTTATTACAAAATTCATGAAATATTGAATTAAAATATTTTAAATAGAATAAACATGAGAATGAAATTCCGATAAAACTACCTAATATAATATCAGTGAAATGATGTCTATAATCTTGAACTCTTGATAATGCAACGTAAAAACATAATAATATTGGTAAACAACAAAGAATGTATTTATAAATTGGATGATAAATTAATTGTCTTTTATTATTATTGGAATTATTGGTTGTTGTTGTTGTTGTAGTTGTATCAATTTTACTAAATAATTTAAATTGTCCAAATAACCATAAAGTTAAATATAAACAACCACTCCAAATAATTGAAGAATGACCTGAAGGAGTTGATCTCATACCATCCAATAATAAACCATCACCAAAAGGAGCAGTACAAATACTTGCATCAACAAATACATCAGGATCAATATCAGGTAATGGACCACATCTTTGTAAAAAATCAGGTCTTGGTTTAGCAATCCAATTTTTTAAAATATCGGTGAAAACTCCATTTATTGAAATTGATGAAATTAAACCAAGAATTGAAATTTGAAATAAATGAATTAATTTATATTTTGATAATTTACCATTTACTCCATTATTATTACTATCATTTAATTCAATTCTATATTTTATAAAAATTATGATAAATATTGTAATAAATGGAATTAATGAAGCTAATAATATACATTGTATACCCGTTACTCTTTCATTAATTGTAAATGGATGTTGAATTGTATAATCATTTAATTTAAATTGTCTTTTAAATGGTTTGGCCTTTTCTGCAATTAAAAAAAAATAAATTAATGTTATTATTGATAATATCCAATCAGGTAAATAAGTTTTGAATGGTTTACTCTTTAAATATGTTATCATCATTTAATTAATTTAATAATTGAATTGTTTAATTGACTAATTGTCATTGACGTGTCGTAGAATAATTATTTTTATATTTCGTGTTTCCCCAGAAAAAAAAAAAAAAAAAAAAAAAAAAGAGAGAGAGAAAGAAGTATTTTTGACATCTGATTATTTTATCACGCTACCATATAAAATTACATTAGTTTAAGGAAATTATAATTACCAGTTATAATAATATACGATTAAATAAAATTTATTTAAAGTGTTGGAAAAAACTTGATAAATTAGTCATAATGAACTCATGTAATAGATGCGCCAATCTATTATAGTACATCCCTATTAATAAAGACACTATTGTGGCCTGAATCAATGGAGTTGTAATAATTGTGAACCTCAATGATCATCATATTTTAATTTTATTATACTTTTTCTACTACAAAACACAAATTTTGCTACAGATTGTGCTACACCGATATTACTACAGATTAAGTTATCTTGTTAAATTCAGTTTATTAATGTAAAAATGTCATTAAGTTTTCTATAATTTTAAAGTACAAACTTATTATATGAATGTTTATTTATAGGTTCTATCATTATTATCCCCCTTTTATATTTTTTTTAAAAATGTCTATATTGGTAAATTAATTAATTATAACTTTTGAAATCTATTTTACTTTATTTTGGTTTGTTTTATTTTGTTTTATTGATTTATGTGATGTTGTCATCTCGTCATGAACATGACAAATTGTTATTAAAATTTTAAATGTTTCATCATCATCATCATTTATAATTTTCAAAATATCTATAGTTTGATCGTGATCATTTGAGTTGGAGATTATTGTTTTGATACATAAATTGATACTTATAGATTACAACGAATCATAAGATTGGAAGTAAGTCGACAGATCTTATGAGGATGAAATTATTATTTGATAAAGTTAATAATTTATCATATTCATTGATTATTAATTATTGATCATCATTATCATCAAACTCACTAATATCAAACTCACTAATATCAAACTCACTAATATCAACATCATCATCATTTATAATTTCAAAAAGTGTATAGTTTGATCGTGATCATTTGAGTTGGAGATTATTGTTTTGATACATAAATTGATACTTATAGATTACAACGAATCATAAGATTGGAAGTAAGTCGACAGATCTTATGAGGATGAAATTATTATTTGATAAAGTTAATAATTTATCATATTCATTGATTATTAATTATTGATCATCATTATCATCAAACTCACTAATATCAAACTCACTAATATCAAACTCACTAATATCAACATCATCATCATTTATAATTTCAAAAAGTGTATAGTTTGATCGTGATCATTTGAGTTGGAGATTATTCTTTTGATACATAAATTGATACTTCTAGATTACAACGAATCATACGATTGGAAGTAAGTCGACAGGTCTTATGAGGATGAAGTTATTATTTGATAAAGTTAATAATTTATCATATTCATTGATTATTGATTATTGATCATCATTATCATAAAATTCACTAATATCAACATCATCATCATTTATAATTTTCAAAATATCTATAGTTTGATCGTGATCATTTGAGTTGGAGATTATTGTTTTGATACATAAATTGATACTTATAGATTACAACGAATCATACGATTGGAAGTAAGTCGACAGATCTTATGAGGATGAAGTTATTATTTGATAAAGTTAATAATTCATCATATTCATTAATTATTGATTATTGATCATCATTATCATCAAACTCACTAATATCAACATCATCATCAATAACATTCCCAAATCCATAAAACATCCCTTGATCATCATCACCAATTTCACCCTTAATGAAATTTATCAAGTTAATTAAATTTTTTGAATGAAAATAATTTATATTTTTAATATTATTAAAATTAACGTTAGAAAATTTTAAAATTTCATCGTTTGATATATTATATTCTGATGGTATTGAATTATCAATGATTTCAACTTTATTTACATCAGCATTATCAACTTTCTTGACGCTATCAACTTTATCAATGGTTGGTTGGGGATCATCAGTCTGACGAGTTTCAGTCTGACGAGTTTCAGTCACTGGGTTAGTCACTGGGTTTGTAACTGGTTTCGTAACTGGATCATCAGTCAGTGGTGGATGTGATGGGTCATCAGTCAGTGGGGGGTGTAACGAATCATCAGTCAGTGGGCGGTGTGATGGGTCAGTCACTGTATGATCACTCATTGGATCACTCACTGGGTTAGTCACTGGATCATCACCCAGTGGCAACACAGCACATAACCAAATCCTAGTTTTAAAAATTTTAAATAATTCTTTAATTAAATTTCTAAAATCACATCTTTTAAAATTTGCAAAATAATAAAAAATTAATTTTTTAAAATCAAATTGCATCTCCACATTAATTAATTTTAATTGATTTTGTAAATTACATTCAATTATTTTATTATGACAAATAATGAATGATTTACGTTCGGTTAAAAAAATTTCACTCAATTTTTTAATTTCAATCGTGGTTGCAAAACGAAGTACTTGTTTTGTGGGTAATGATATTAAGAATTCATTATCTTCATTAATTTTTGAATTTATAATCGTCATGTGATTTATGTTTGTTGAATGACAACCATTTTTTTTAATTTGACTTCGGTGATCATCATCATTAGAATTATCATTAGGATTATTTATGGTTAATGATTTTAAATGTTCAATTTTTTTAACGAAATTAAATAAAATTGAATAATTTATTGAAACTTGTGGTTTTAAAATCATTACTAAATCTTTTCCACGATCTCCATCAATTATAACCAAATTATTTCTTTGTAAGTAAATGTTAGAATTTTTTGGGTATGAAATTAAATCAATTTTACCATTTTTATTTAAAACGAGACAGTAATTCTTTCCTCCATTTCCACCTCCATTTCCTAATCCCCCACCATTTCCTAATCCCTGAGATTGTCCCTGTCCCTGTCCCTGAGGTAAGTTATTCAATTTTTTAATAAAATTAATTAAATTAATAATTTTTGGTCTTTTCAATAATTCCCTTAATTCAACAAGTATCAAATTTGATAATTCAACATTTTGAAAATAATTTATAGTCTGTTTTGAAATTACATTTAATTCATTATTAATCATAATTTGTTGATTTTTTAATATCAATTCATTTTCAAGATTAATTGATCTTGTAATTGATGGTTGATTGAATGATGATTGTTGATTGAAAGATGGATTCGATTGTTGATTGAATGAACTTGATTGTTGATTGAACGGTTGTTGATTGTAAGATGGATTCGATTGTTGATATGATTGTTGATTGAATGATTGATTGAATGATGGTTGATATTGTTGATTAAATGATTGATTGAAAGGTTGTTGATATTGTTGTTGATGCTGTTGATATTGTGATTGATTCCATGATTGACCTAATGATGAATTTAATGAATGTCTTGATTGTGATTGATTGTGTTGATTTGATTGATTCGATTGATTCGATTGATTCGATTGATTCGATTGATTTGATTGATTTGATTGATTTGATTGATTTGATTGATTCGATTGATTCGATTGATTTGATTGATTTGATTGATTTGATTGATTTGATTGATTTGATTGATTTGATTGATTTGATCTAACTAATGGTGATATTAAAGATTGATGATCTTGATTTAATGATGATTGATTTAATTGATTTTGTTGATTTAATGGTTGTTGATTTAATGATTGATTTTGATTTTGATTTTGATTAAATGGTGAATTTGATTGATTTAATGATTGATTGGGTTGATTAAATGATGATTGATTTAATGATTGACTTGGTTGACTTAATGAATGTCTTGATTGTAATTGATTTAATGATTGATTGGGTTGACTTAATGGAGAATTCAATGAAAGATGATTTGGTTGACTTAATGAAGAATGTCTTGATAATGATTGATTTTGTTGATTTAATGGTTGTTGATTTAATGATTGTTGATTTAATGGTTGTTGACTTAATGGTGAATTTGATTGATTTAATGGTTGTTGATTTAATGATTGATTTTGATTTTGATTTTGATTTTGATTAAATGGTGAATTTGATTGATTTAATGATTGATTTAATGATTGATTTGGTTGACTTAATGAAGAATGTCTTGATTGTAATTGATTTAATGATTGATTGGGTTGACTTAATGGAGAATTCAATGATAAGTGATTTGGTTGACTTAATGAAGAATGTCTTGATAATGATTGATTTTGTTGATTTAATGGTTGTTGACTTAATGGTGAATTTGATTGATTAAATGATGATTGATTTAATGATTGATTGGGTTGACTTAATGGAGAATTCAATGATAAGTGATTTGGTTGACTTAATGAAGAATGTCTTGATAATGATTGATTTTGTTGATTCAAAGGTTGTTGACTTAATGGAGAATTCAATGAAAGATGATTGGGTTGATTCAATGGTTGAATTGGTTTATTAAATGGAGAATTTAATGATAAATGATTAATTGTGGGGTGATTAATGGGTTGACTTGATGTTGGTTGACTTAATGGAGAATGTTGATTCAATTGATGTGGTTGACTTGATGTTGGTTGACTTAATGGAGAATGTTGATTCAATTGATGTGGTTGACTTAATGGATGTGGTTGACTTAATGGAGAATGTTGATTCAATTGATGTGGTTGACTTGATGTTGGTTGACTTAATGGAGAATGTTGATTCAATTGATGTGGTTGACTTAATGGATGTGGTTGACTTAATGGAGAATGTTGATTCAATTGATGTGGTTGACTTAATGGATGTGGTTGACTTAATGGAGAATGTTGATTCAATTGATGTGGTTGACTTAAAGATGAATGTCTTGATTGATCATTAGATAACTTTAATTGATCATTATTAATTAATGATTGATTAATTAATGAATTATTTGCATTAGAATTAGAATTAGAATTTGAATTAGAATTAGAATTAGAATTAAAATTTTGATAATTTAAATTAATTAATTGACTTGGTCTTCTTTGTTGAAAATTATTAAATTTTGAAAGTGAATTATAATTATAATTATAATCATAATCATAATCATATTCAGTATTATTATTATTATTATTATTATTATTATTATTATTATCCATATTATTATTATTATTATTAATTGATAAATTATTAAAATTTTCATTAATGGCGGCTAAAGTATTAGCGACATCAATATTAGTGGGATCATTTATATTTATAATTGTATTTGAATTCTTCAATCTTATGAATGATTCAGCGGCATAACTTGGTCTTCTTGAAGATATATTTGTAATACCACCTTGTAATTCAATGGGTAAATTAAAAGAATTGAAAGAATTAAATTGTAAATCGTTATTATTATTATTAAGATTAGTATTTGTATTAGTATTAGTATTAGTATTAGTATTAGTATTAGTATTAGTATTAGTGTTATTTAATTGATCAAATTCAAATTTTGATAATTTATTGAATAAAATGTCATTAAATTTTGAATTATCAAATATATTGTTATTGTTATTGTTAGATGTTATATTATTGTCATTATTTGATATGTTATGGTGGTTGGTTGATATATTAGATGGTATATCATTATTTAAATTCATAATGTGATATATGATGTGATATATGATGTGATATATGATATGATATGATATATGATGTGATATATGATATGATATGATATATGATATGATATATGATATGATATAGTATATTATATATTATACATTGATTTCAATGTGTATATATAGTATAACTTATTGAATAAAGTTAAAAGAAACAAGAGTGACGAATACGAATAGTGACGTCAAGAAAAGAGAAAAGAGAAAAGAGTAAAAAACACGAAACGAGAACGAGGAAGAGAAAGAGAAAGAGAGGAAAACTGGGGAATCACAGTATCACAATATAATCAGAAGATATTAATAAATGACTCGATCAGAAAGAAACGGCTTTATTAACACTATATTATACTATACTATACTATATTATACTGTACTGTACTATGTACTATAGTATACTATTACAGTGATACTTCATGTGATATTGTACAGTATAGTATATTATAGTATAGTATAGTATAGTATGTATGTATGTATGGGGTAGGTCGTGTGGTGTCTTCCATATCGCATGTTCCCCACATTTACCACTCTATACTATCTACTACTACACGGTTCTTCACTTAAATATGTATATTATACTCATGACTATCCTATATCACTATATCTACTGACTGTACTATCTTATTATATGTTATACTATCTTATTATACTGTAGTATAGTAAACATAGTATATGTTATAGTAAACATAGTATATGTTATAGTAAACATAGTATACTAGTAATAATACATTATACTATCGTATAATGTATTATTAATGTATTATTATATTGACCTCCTGGCAAATCCAGTACCGGCTTTGGGAGGATATTCACTTTCTTCTCCATCTAATCCTTCACAGGTACACCAATTTACTTTTGGAGTTGTATCCATTACTGATGATTTATGTTGTCCACATCCGGTCCAACTTTTATGATGACATATTCCACATATTTCTGATTTGCACATATTATATTATATTACTGATTATTGATTATTGATTGATTATTGATTATTGATTATTGATATATTAATATATATTAATGGATATAGGAAATAGTAAAGTATATATATATATATATATATATATATATATATATATATATATAAGTATAGATATTATATGCGGGTTAATCGGGTTAATCATACATCCCGTGCTATCGGCATTACACCCTTCCATTAATCCGAGATCACCAATAACTCACACTATATACAATAATATACAATAATATATACTATATACAATACTATGTCATACAATACTATGTCATGGAGTGTATACAGTGTTGTATCCTCGGATCGTACTCTATTTGATTTGTTATCACCTTAACTATAACATAATATAAACTACTTATCTATTTAACTTAATATAATCAATTCAACCTTACAAATCACTATTCTGTCAGGATTATCTTAGTATACATTTTCACGTCACTCATATCAATGTTTCAATTGTTTAGCCAATTTAACAACATTCGAACAATCAATTGACTGTTTAATGAATCAATCAACTATACTATACATAAAACTATTGATGGAGATATGAGGGTGTATAATTGATGGAGATAGAGGGTGTATAATTGATGGAGATAGAGGGTGTATAATTGATGGAGATAGAGGGTGTATAATTGATGGAGATAGAGGGTGTATAATTGATGGAGATAGAGGGTGTATAATTGATGGTGCAGAAACCAATTTATCAAATGCTGATAATAAGTTATTCAAGTGTTTGAAAGATAAGATTTATTGGTCATATGTATTGGCTGAAGGTGGAGGTGATATGATGAATGGAGATATATGAGTATAAACAATTGTATAATACTACGATTACACCATTGAGTAACAATCCATACTACTATACCATTGCTTATGGATTAGAGACAGCACCATATATTAAGATATAAATATTTAAACATATGGAATCATACATCACCATATGAAAGAATGATCAGTCACTGAATATATATATCAGTATTGTAAAGTAAACACTAATTATTTGATTATTTAATTATTAATTATTAATTATTAATTATTTAGTTATTTATTTATTTATTTATTTATTTATTTATTTATTTATTTATTTATTTATTTATTTATTTTGTGGGGAAATACTAATGGGTGTGTGGGTGTACGG
This sequence comes from Soucietia sequanensis, assembly GCA_030557975.1. Taxonomy (NCBI): domain Eukaryota; kingdom Fungi; phylum Ascomycota; class Pichiomycetes; order Serinales; family Metschnikowiaceae; genus Soucietia; species Soucietia sequanensis. The sequence continues at coordinate 504,041 of JANIJN010000004.1, forward strand.
GTGTGTGGGTGTACGGGTGTGTGGGTTTACGGGTGTATATCTCATTTGGATGTTAAAAATAACAGTGGCAAAATAACTATAACTATTTTTCTGTTTATAAAAAATTATGAGGAACCTAAATTAAATTAACTACAACAAACAACGCTTTTCTTCATTGGATGAATGACAATGAAATTAAGAATATGAATTAAATGTATCCTATACTGAATTAAATTCAACAATATATATGCATTCGTAATTAAATAACTATTTACGAACGTTCTTCACAATATATAACCAAAAAAGCCAACACGAGAACAAATAAAGTGAAAACAACAGCAAGTGGGAAAAACTATATACCAACACAATTGAGATCTTATATTCCTTCAATGAAAGTGACTCTTTTTTTTTTCTCTTATAGAATTAACTTCGTTAATAAAATCAACAGTTTTTTGTGCACCAACAGCCATTCAACATCCCATAAGGGATTAACAATGAAGCAACCTTGATGTCTAATTTATCCTGAATATCTTTTAAATTTAATACAACTCATCGATAATTCACTCACGTTAATGCTTGATGCATACACCAAACATTCCACTTTTTCTTCATTTCGTTCATTCTGTTTAACTATTGTAATAATTAATTAAATCTCAAACCACTGAATCCCGTAATTAAAATAGAAATTTTTAAAATTATTGATTTTAACTGAATCCCGTAATTAACATAGAAATTGTTAAAATTATTGATTTTAACTGAATACCGTAATTAACATAGAAATTTTTAAAATTATTGATTTTAACTGAATCCTGTAATTAACATAGAAATTGTTAAAATTATTGATTTTAACTGAATCCCGTAATTAACATAGAAATTGTTAAAATTATTGATTTTAACTGAATACCGTAATTAACATAGAAATTGTTATTGATTTTAACTGAATCCCATAATTAACATAGAAATTGTTAAAATTATTGATTTTAACTGAAGCCCGTTATTAACATAGAAATTGTTAAAATTATTGATTTTAACCATTGCATTTTATTGAAAGCTTTTGCATCTGTGTCAATAGTAGGAGGTATTTCATTAGTTAACTCATAAGTAGGAGGAAAGGAAAGAAGAAGGGATGATATAAAGAGACCAGAGTTAATTTTAGAGCATAATTTCAGAGCGTTAGCGATGGAATTATGTGATGGGATTAACGAATTAAGGAAAGAAAAACGAATTATAGTTAATTTTAAAGCGATAGCGATGGAATTAACGATATAAAGAGACCAGAGTTAATTCTAGAGCATAATTTCAGAGCGTTAGCGATGGAATTATGTGATGGGATTAACGAATTAAGGAAAGAAAAACGGATTATAGTTAATTTTAAAGCGATAGCGATGGAATTAACGAATAAAGGGAAGAAGAATTTACAACAGTTATTTCATCGCTATCCCTCTAAAATTAACGAATAAAGGGAAGAAGAATTTACAACAATTATTTCATCGCTATCGCTCTTAAATTAACGAATGAAGGGAAGAAGAATGTACAACAGTTATTTCATCGCTATCCCTCTAAAATTAACGAATAAAGGGAAGAAGAATTTACAACAATTATTTCATCGCTATCGCTCTTAAATTAACGAATGAAGGGAAGAAGAATGTACAACAGTTATTTCATCGCTATCGCTCTAAAATTAACGAATAAAGGGTAGAAGAATTTACAACAGTTATTTCATGGCTATCGCTCTAAAATTAACGAATAAAGGGAAGAAGAATTTACAACAGTTATTTCATCGCTATCGCTCTGAAATTAACGAATAAAGGGAAGAAGAATGTACAACAGTTATTTCATCGCTGCTCTAAAATTAACGAATAAAGGGAAGAAGAATGTACAACAGTTATTTCATCGCTGCTCTAAAATTAACGAATAAAGGGAAGAAGAATGTACAACAGTTATTTCATCGCTATCGCTCTAAAATTAATGCACTCATAAATGTCTATCGACCCATTGATTTATTTCGTTTATATTTTTTCACATCCTTTGCAACCAATACATTATAATTCTACATTGTAAGGCAAAAAAAAAAAAAAATTGAACAAGGTTCAAAGCGTTAAAAGAACAACCCCTCTACTAATCTTATTTGCTAATACAGGTTCAATTTGACAATTTGACAATTATAACATAGATTGATTATGAAATACGAAAAAGTTAGATTTTCTCATCTTCCAAACATGTACACCACCCATTTTCAATTATTTGATATTTACTTCTCAGTAAATCTTTGACCTCTGTTTTGTATAATAAGTGAATAGTGAATAGTGAATAGTGAAGTGGGTAATTTTTTCTTTTTTTTGGCCAAAGACATCATATATAATTATTATATTATCCTTGTTAAAAAAGCCAATCAATGAATGGCTCAATAATGATAATCACATGGATGGCTCAATGTGATAGGGTCAATTGAAACACCTTCACATTTTGCAACATCAATTGCATTGGAATACTCATCAATAGGATTTGAATTTGTTATAGACATTCTCAATATAAGGGCGGCTTTTTAATGATATTTGGATTTTTGTTACTATGACTAAAGCAAATTAAGTAAACCTCCTCAACAAAATGATCCACAATAATATAAATTATCAACCAAGATGATGAATCTAATTTGGAAGAAGGAATTAATTTGTGCAATTAAACAGTACTCAAATATTTTAGAATAGTATATGAGTTTTTGCGGTTATATTTGTGGATGTTAAAATTTAGTCGCAAAAATGAGAAAATAATCATCTTAATTACAGAGCGATAGCGATGGAATTAACGAAGTAACGGAAGAAGTAAAGATTATTGTTAAATTTGGAAATACTTATATGCAATCACATTCGTGCTTGTTCAAGTAGTCCCTTTTATTACTCTTTCAAGTCGGTTTAGTAACTTGAATGGTTAATCTATCTATTCTCTATCTATTCTCTATCTATTTAACTGTAAATTAACTATATACCGTTGAATTAGCGGGGATAAAAGGATATATCCTTGTCCCTCACTAATCTCATCAACGTCCATTTTAAATGTTTCACCTTTATATTCTGCTGGTGTTTATTTCAAATTAACCGACGAATTTTAATCCCCTCGCTAACTTATTATACATCTGAATGTATGTATAGTTCAATATATTATATATTACCTACCGTATCCATAATCTAACCAATGCATACTCTTCACTAATCGAAAATATACAAGTATATCGCTACTACAATGGGGTTAAGAATTTCACCACCAGTGACATTGGTGCAATATTTATTTTTGATTATTCAATCAAGAGCGAAACATATTGGAGTTGTTAGTTTACGAAGTTCCTTCACTAGATGGTTTAATTGCATTTGATTTGGAATGATATATATTTTGCAGTTAAATTTTGTATAGAGTTAGATAATGTTAATGTCTTATAAAATTTTGAATGATCAAAACACAGAATCTTATATTGAAAAAAACAAGCGAATCAAATTAATCTTAAATAATATCAAAAATTAACTCCAACATAAGAAATATACTTGCAAAATAAACACTATAGCAAAAAATAACTAAAATAAATAACAACACAACTAAGAGTCCAAGTTCCCTTAAAGTAAGTGACTCTTCTTTAGACCTAACTTCTTCAACTAACTCAGCACTGATATCTAAACCAACAGTCAGTCTCAAAAATAGGCATGGTAAAATGAATATAGATAATAAACAATTCATATTTTGTTTATGTTTGATATCTTGTAAATTTTCAATGCACCCCATTGATAATTTAGTCAGAATCATGCTGTAAGCATCCAGAAAACATCTGACAATGGATTCATGTCGTTGATTATGGAGATAATGAGCTTTTGTAATTGTTTTATTATCTAAATAAATCATTAATAAACAAAACCCACCGAGTCCCGCAATCAGGATAGAAATTTTGAAAATGATTGAATTTAACCATTGCATTTTATTGAAAGCTCTTGCATCTGTCTCATTAGTTGGAGGTAATTCATTAGTTGGAGGTAATTCATTAGTTGGAGGTAATTCATAAGTAAGAGGTAATTCATTAGTTAAAGGCAGCTCATTAGTAGGAGTCAACACGTTAAGGTGTATTGAAACATCTTCACAGTTTTCAACGTCAATTACATTGGAACACCCATTACTAGAATTTATTGTAGACATTTCTATAAGATTTGTATGAGTTTTAATTTATTCAACAATAATCTAATATAAGGGCTGCCTTTAAATGATATTTATATTTTTGTTAGTATGAGTAAAGCAAATTAAGTAAATCCTCCCCAACGATGTAATTCACAATAATATAAATTATCAACCAAAACGATGATTGTTTTGTGAATTAGGAGGAAGGAATTCAAATATTTTAGAAGTAGGAAATAATGCATTTTTGCGGTTATATTTGTGGATGTTAAAATTTAGTCGCAAAATTAACTATTTTTATGAGTTGAGAAAATAATGGAAGAAATAAAAATTATTGTTAAATTTGGAAATACTTTTATGCAATCACATTCGTGCTTGTTCAAGTAGTCCCTTTTAATACTCTTTCAAGTCGGTTTAATAACTTGAATGGTTAATCTATCTATTCTCTATCTATTCTCTATCTATTCTCTATGTTCTTCTATATGTTCACCTTTGGTGTAACACCTTTCTCTGGAATAAATAAGTAGTAGGAATATTCTATCTCTTATAATACCCAGCTTCCTTTATCCTATTATATTGTCCGCCGCTCATTTCTTATATAATAATCTAATTAGTCTATACCTATCAAATACACCCAAGTATTATTATTACACTACTATATATTTAACCACTTTATATTTAACTATAAAACTATAAATTAACTATATTCAACTATAAAACTATAAACTAACTATATTGAACTATAAAACTATAAATTAATTTATATTTAACTACTATATATTTAACTATAAAACTATAAATTAACTATATACCGAAACTTCAACCATGTGGCCCCACATGGGCTGACAGATATTTAAGGACGCCTAATCCCAAGGTTATTAAAAGGATTTTTATTCTGGAGGATAAGTTAATTCCTCACAAGTTAGATACTATTATTATTATTATAACTAAATCAATAAATCACTCTCGTCAAAAGTTAATCAATTCCATTAAAGCACTTAGCCTCTGAAACCAATACATTCCTCTACAAAGGGACAACTGTGCTTATACATCCCTGTTATAGTGTGTTACAAAATATAAACTCTATCAAAACAATTAAATTAAACTAAATCAAACACCAAACGTAAACGAAAACGAATTAGGATTTAAATTCATATATTAAATATAGACTTTATCAAATAATAAATTAAATTAAACAACGAATATTACAAATTCAAGCTTACAAACTCACAATATTCTAATAGGATTACAAAATAAATCAAAGTTTATACAAATACTATGATCTCATTAGTGTACATTTTGGCTTTATCTTTATTCATGCTGATCAATCATTCAATTGTTTATGCAGCCATCTTAGCCAATTTAACAACATTCGAACAACAATCAGCGTTTTTAATTGACTGTTTACAAAATGAAGCAGTCAACTATGCTATAGACAAAACAATTGATGGGGATATGAGGGTGTATAGAATTGATGGATCAGAAACCAATTTATCAAATGCTGATAATAAACTATTTGAGTGTTTGAAAGATAAGATTTATTGGTCATATGTATATGGTAATTTGGCTGAAGGTGGAGGTGATATAGATGATGAATGGAGAGAAACCGATGAGTATAAACAATTGTATAATAGTACCGATTGGTACTCAAATGTCTATCAATAAATGAAGCGAGATGGCTTAGAGAGATCAACATCATATATAGTGAAAAGATTGAATGATCAGTACGGCATCGTAGGGTATAAAAGCAATGGATGTACAGGCAATATTGTGTGGACTGCCAATGTTGACTCATCTAGCCAGTGTCATTCTGTAAATCCCAAAGCATACCTGATTAAAATATACAATCATACTAAAACCCAGTTAACAGTCACTGCGTATCCTAGACATTTGTGTAAACAAATAAGTGAAAAGTACATTGTCAATGGTGGTAAGGATAAGTGTGGTGAACGTAACACCCTATCATACACTGCAAAGAAAGGTTGATGGTAAAGGATTCTTGCAAGAACGTCATATGAACGAAAACATTGCTCAATTTCGCAACATTGCAACTTTGATCAATACTTCTTATTCACATCAATCTGCCTCAAATGACAGTACACTTTCTCAATGAAGCAAAAAATACGTCAGTCTCGACGAGCGCAAATGCAGGAGTCTTTCCTGATTCCTGCGTTGACTCGTAGGTCAGCTCTTTCTATGGTATCTTATATCTTATCTACTTTTAAAATGTAGGCTAATACTAGCCTAATTTAACCTTTTTTTCAAATCTGCACCATTATTTTCGCAGCAGACTTTTTCATTTAATTCTACATTTAATTCTACGTAAGGGTGTTTTGCAACCTTTTATCCCCGATAATTCAACGGTATATAGTTAATTTACAGTTAAATATATATATTATAGTAAAAATAAAAAAAAAAAAGCCTTGGATTCCATATCCCATCAATATATTACTCATTTGTTGTACTCATTAGACCTAGGTCTTTACATCACTCGAACAATATTAACCATTCTTACAAATCAAGATGCACGCATCTACATTAACATGCAATACAGTAATTTGTTCCACCTCCAAGTTGGAACAATGCAAGGAAAGCCATTTTCCCCGTTCATTTTCATCTTGGCGGTTGAACCTAGTAAATGAAAACAAATCAAATATTTACGATTTTAATCACCAACCACCCCAAGCTCGTCATGATATTTTGAATTATCCAGCTCATCATTATGAGGCAAATATAATTTTGATCATTCTTATTACTGGTGAGTGGTGATTGGGGCGAATTCTATTTATTAAATTTGAAAAAATTCATTATTATAAAGATAACTTATGATCTATGTATGATTAAAATAGTATATTCTACCAATGAGCAACTCAATTAATATGTAATTAAACAAAATTGAAAAGCAATCAACTCACTATATTCATATAGATATGCATTGCTAATTAATTCGTGCTATAATTTCCCTATTCTATTTACTTCTCGAATTATATCATTTCTTCGCATTTTATTGTTGCAAAAAAAAAATAAAAAAAAAATTACATAAATAAATGACAATTTTTTATAACCCTCCTCATAGTAAATTTAACCTAAATTAATTATACTATATCAAAATGTTAGCGATTTTATATGCTCCTAAAATACATGATTAATATATAAAATGTAGCTGTAGTGGAAATCTGTAAGTTATTCCTGTCAGATGTCTAACATAGTACGATTTGGTTAGCTACCGAATTTAATTCTATGTTACTTTATAAACGTTATGTTTATTTTATTTGTTACCCGGATATGTATGTTTTCATGGGGTAACTACTGATAAGCTTATAATATTTATATAATTTGTTATAAATATATCCTAATCCTTTTTAAATTTTCTACAGTTTTACTTATTCTAATTACTTCAATATGAGTTCTCAAACTACTCGACCTGGTGAATCATCACTACCATCCTCAGGTTTCATTCAATTACCCGATCAAGTAATACTCAAAATTCTTACTTATTTATCACAAAATGATGTTAAAAGTATGATGTTAACCCATAGACTGTTTCTTCAAATAGGTAGAGTCAGATTATATAGGAATATTTTGGTTACTGATGATTACGATACATATAGTCCAAAATATGAAATTATATATGCAAGAATCAAAAATAATTTCGACGAACATATGAAACGTTTTTATTCTGAGTATTCACATCAACTTGATTATACAACGGTGGATGAAAAAATACTTAACAGAACAATTATTAGTAGTTTTCAATTATTAGAATTTTTACCTGGTTGTAAATACCTTGATTTGATTAAAAATATTTCATTTGATGGAAACATGAAAAATGTCAAGAATGTAAATTTTAAAATATTAGGATTTGATAATTCTGAAAATGATGATGAGAAGAAGTCGTCTACTTTGAATACTTTGATTAATTGAATTCGTTGCTACATTTACTACTGAAATAAATATATACTTTCATAAGTGTTTTTCTAATACTTTTAAATATCTTACATTGGTTGCAAATAGGAAAAGGCAATTTACCCCAACAAGACAATGATGAATTTTTTCTTTCCTACTTCATGTGTGAACGAGATAATTGGAATAGAAATAATGAACATATCCCAAGAAACAAGTCATATTAAGATGAAATAAAAAAGTACTAGAATGTAGAATGAAGAATTGAAAAAAAAAAAAAAAAATAAACAAAACTATGATTAAGACATTGGTAGATATGAAGAGTATAATGAAAGTAAGATGAATACATAGTAATAATTTGAATGTCATAAAATGAGTTTCCCACTCTTTAATTTTACGAACCACAACGCGAAAACTTACTTTATATAAAATTAACTCTTACATCATGAGTTTGAGTTCTTGGTTGATAATGAGGATAATTTGAACCCTTTTACTTTGACCAAAATATGAGTGGTTTGTCAATGATCTCAAGCTAGTTACTTCGAAATAAACGCATTACATATTCATATACTTAAAGTATTTGTATATGATTCAAGTAACAATCATTTATGCAAAATTAACGTTATACCTCAATTTAATTCTCCAATTGACATTAATAACTGTAATTTTATTATGGATATAAAAATCATTGTAAAAGTTTATCTCATCAAGAATGATCACAGACATTAATAATTTCAAAACCTTCAATTTCTAAATAGAATATTCAAGTTCATGTAATGTTATGCTGATTATTTTGTAGTAATTTTAGATATCACTTACAAACAACCCGTACACCACAAATACGCTTCCTGCTTATAATTTCTTATCTATTAACACATTAGGAAGTAAGATTGAAAATAATGATTACTTAGGGAATCAGTATTGAATAATATAATTACAACAAAATAATCAAAGTGGTAAGTAGTGTACGCTATAGGATGTAGTATTTATGACTTGTCCTCTGTGTATAAACTTTTGTAAATGGGTATCAAAGGCTACAAACAATTATCATTAATCACCTTATTTATACTTATTTTGATTTTATTGCTCTTCATTTACATAAATCAATTATTCAACTAATTGAATTGTATGAAATGTTTACTTATTATTAATAAGCTTGCTTGTTTACTATTTTCATTAGTTTTATTTATTTATTAACTAATACATGAACATATATCTTACATAATTATAAATTCTTAATATAATCTCCCTCTCCTTGATAAATTAGAAAGAATAATTCATTGTTAAAAATAGATTAATTCATCTATCTTTAGTTTTAAAATAATTCTTCCCCGTTTGTTAACTTAATTTATCTTTATCTTTAGTTTGAACCACCAACTTGTTCACGATGTGCTTCAATAACATCACCATCTTCTAAATCTAAATCATCAGGAGTATTATCAGGACTGACTCTGGTACCATCTATTAAAAATCTTAATGATTCAATTGGTTTACCTTGTCTTTTACAAAATGCTTCCATTAATCTTTTCATTGGAGTTGATCTTTTAATTTTGAAAAAGATTTCGGCACTACCGTCACTAACTTTTAAGTTGATGTGAGTGTTATCTGGTTTTTCATCTTTTGGTTCATCAGACATCTTGAATTATATTTATAATTTTGATTGATTGATTTGAAGTATAATAAATTTATAATAAATGTGTGTGTTTTCAATTGCTTGTTATGATAATTCATTTTTTAATTTTTGAATTTGTCTTTCAATTTCGCTCACTGAAAGCAGTAAATTTACTCATTTTGGGTGCGCCGGGTCACGTGATCAGCCAGCCACATGCGACATCTCGATATCCCGACATGACAAATGCGACATCCCGACATGAGGAATTCTAAACTATTACAATCAATAGAGAATACTTTAAGCTATCCCAGATGTATAATGTAATTTGAGCAAACTGATTAAACATAGATTATTCTGCTTTGTACTCATTAAATTTCAATATGTGCTTTTTTTCTTTGCTGAATCAGGATGTTCATGCGCTTTACTATAGGTTAAATGCCGATAACTAGCATCATCAATCGTATCAAATCACAAAACCAGATACCTTTTTCAAACTTACTCCAAACTCTTCTCAGTCTCACTTAAAGCTGTGCTGATTATATACTATTTCATGCTTTATCTCCTGTGCTCTGTACAATTCATTGGGGACCTAAAATGTTTCAAAGATGTTTCAGTTTTACCTATCAAATTTGACTGCGAAAAAAACCAAACAAAAATACCGTTCAATAGTAACCAATATAACACACAATAATTCCTAGCATTTGAAATTCAAATTGAACTACTTCATTCTGATTACACATTACCTAAGCATGCTACCATCCATACCTACTCGTCGCATATACCTAAATCCATATGAGCGAATATCACAAGTTTGGATTCATCAGTTTGTCCTAACTTTGGTTATACTAATGCTCAAAATTTATTTTTTCACCAAATCTCTTCAATTTTCACTATTAATGAGTAAACAAGCATCAATAACGTTATGTGAAACCATCAATACTTACTCGAATAAAGTAATTGATGAACTACCTCAAAAATTATCTAAAGCTATAAACGAAATAATTGTTGAGTTTATGTCAATTTTTTACGAACAAATAATAAAAACATTTAAATTAATAATTACCATCATAAAGTCATTAATTGTATTTTATATAGATATGTACTTAGGTACTTATGCTTGTTTATTAACTGCTGCTATTAAAGGATTTCTCAATTTTTTTATCGATGCCGTTGAAACTATAACTGATACAGTAAATGAAGCCATTAAAGGAATTATCAATAAATTAACCTCAGGTCTTGATTCAATTAGTTCAATTGTAAGTAAAATTTTAGATTCAGTTTTAAGTTTATTTTCCAAGTCAGTAAATACTTCATCTTTAACTCATTCAATTTCAAGCTTTAACTCAACCATACTGTCATTATCTAACGTCAATATTAGTACTGATTCATTCACAAATTCACTCAATGAGTTAGAAGAAAAAATTCCTGATTTTAAAAATTTAACTGAATTAACTGTGAATAAGATTGCTGAACCATTAACTAAATTGATTACAAACATATCTCAAACCAATAATCTGCTCAATGATTTTTCCTCGTTGAAAGTGATACAATCAAATATATCATCAAATACATCATTGAATTCACCTTCTTCGACATCTTCGAAAAGTGTGATCATTGATACCGATAAAATTTTAGATTTTTATGATGATTTGTCTAACGATATCCTGAAATTATCGATGTACATATTCATTACAATTTCCATTTTAATCCTCATTGTGATTCTTCTGATTTCAGTAATAAAATATCTTGATTGGCATAAACAACAAAATTTGATTAAATCAATTCAATCTTTAAAATTCAGCAGCTCGTCATCAATAGATGTGGAACAACTCATGATTGGCAATTTGATTCACACTTATTCATCCCCAATTCTTTATCGACTTAAAAGATTCAATTGGAGTAATGATACTTTATGGTTTATTTCATTTATCTCAAATAATTTGGCAATAATTCCATTATTAATAGGAATTTTTGGCTTACTAGTAGTTTTGTTTCAATTCATTATATTGAAATCCTTTTCACATGGAATATCTGACTCCTCCTTATTTGGGAATGACGATTTCGAAAAATATGTCACCGCTTTACTGCAAAATACTCAAAGATATTTATCAAATACAAATAATTTACTTATATCAAAAGAAAGTCAGTTAAATAATCAATTGTTTGGGAATATTGAATCAATTACTACTTCTTTTAATAGCACACTATTTGAATTAATGGACGGTGTTAATGATACTATAAGTGATTTGTTTGGTAATACTCCATTCGCTAAACCTTTAAACACCGTGGTTTATTGTACTATCGGTAGAAAAGTTATCTCTATTGAAAAAGGATTAACTTGGATAAATAATAACCTAAATATTTCTCTTCCTTTATTACCACAATCAAAATTAAGATCAATCATGATTGGTAACTCAACATCATCACCTATTGATTCAGTAAATGATTCAATTTCAAGTGGACTTAATAAAATTTTAGAAAGTTTTGAAAAATCTCTACAGATAGAATTATTCATTTCAATTGGTTTCATTATCGTATGGCTTACACAAGTTATAATTGGTTTAACGTTGTTATTTATCAAAAAAGAATCAAATGACGATAATCATGATTTTGGATACAAATTAGATCCTTCTTCAATTAGTGTACCTCATCCCTTAACTAATGATGAAAAACATGAATACGGTTACCCGTTTATAAACCCATTTGACCTACATCATCAATCGAATATAAATCATTCTTACTCTTCCAGTGTGTATACTACATCAACAACTAAGTAAATAAATAGTATAACTACATAAATAAATAATCTTTAAAATATCATACGTAACATAATCAAAATTTATGGATTATTGATCCATTAATGATTTTTGAACACATACATGTTCAAAATATGTTTTCAGTTTCCACATCATCTGTGTTGGTGTCATCACAATCAAAGTACTCTGGTTGATCTTCTTTACTCAAAAATTCATCATATGAGTAAGTTTGATTAACTTCTCCATCATTGTCCTCATCTGATTCTTGATTCATTTCCTCGTCTACTTGTGTATCTGAATATGAATAATCATCCCCTACATTTTGTGTCCCATGCTCTTCTTCCCTCCTTTTTTCAATTCTTTTCTTGTTGTTTATTTTTGTTTTAACTTTCTTCATTAGAAAATCAGACCTTAGTTTATCTCGCCTGAATTTTTTGAATTCTTGATACTCCTTGTCTTCTTCCATCAACTTATTATATTCTTGTCTTGGAACTTCCTCATCTTCAATACTTCCCAAGTGAGTATCTTCAATAAACTTCGTATCTTGCTCGTTTAAATCATATGGGAAATAATACTGTTTATTTTTCCCGTATTTGAAATTGGGATTGTACTTATAATTTTCCGAATATCCTAAATCTTTCATGAGTTTTGTCGGTGCATTTCTCAAATGTAGTGGGATAGGTAACTTGGTCACGTCGGGGTTTTCTTTCAATAAACTTTTAGCTGTATTTAATGCCCGATAAGATTTAGTTGATTTTAATGCTCTAGCTAATTTAATCGTACAATGGGCTAAAATGATTTCACCTTCTGGCATTCCAACAAACTTGATGGCTTCCAATACCGATAATGTAAAAGGTAAGCATGAGCTATCTCTTAATCCAATATCTTCACTCGCTATAACAATCATTCTTCTGGCGATGAATAATGGATCTTCTCCTCCTGATAACATTTTGACCAAATAAAACATCGCGGCATTTGCATCTGATCCTCTTATACTTTTATGGAACGCACTGATTGTATCATAATGTGATTCCCCTTGCTTATCGTACATTTGATGATAGTTCTTCGTACTTAGCAATGGCTTTAAATTTTCCGATGTAACCTTTATGACTCCAATTTTACCATTGTCATCGGGTATCTTGATTAATTTTTCATTTTCTTCTAAAAATTGGTATTTTATTCCTGATAAATATGCGTTAATTGACTCTAATATATTTAAGGCAACTCTTGAATCACCAGTACTTAATTTTGCAATATAGTCTATGGCTGACCTACTTAGAGCAATCAAATGTAGTTTATGAACTGAACTTCTTGTTCGATTAACTATAAAAAGTCCTTTGTTGATAATTTTAACTAAGGCTTCATGAGGTAGTGGATCCATTATAAATGTATGCATTCTTGATAGAAGTGCATTATTCAATGTAAAGGATGGATTTTCTGTCGTAGCTCCAATAACTGTGACAATTCCTTTTTCAATCACTGGTAATAATAAATCTTGAACTGCTTTGTTAAATCTGTGAATCTCATCTAAAAATAAGATCGTTTTACGTCCAGTTAAATGTGTTTCATTCTCTGCATTTTGAAATGCTTCCCTTAGTTTTTTAGTATTGCCATCAACTCCTGAAATTTCAACAAATTTATAACTTGAATTTGTTGCAATGATTCTAGCTAGTGACGTTTTGCCTACTCCTGGAACCCCCCATAATAAAAATGAAGGTATTTGATCGGCATTGATTATATTTCTCAACAAACCATTTTCGCCTACTAATTTTTCTTGTCCAAAAAAGTCGTCTAATGATTTTGGTCTTAATCTTTGTGCTAATGGTAGAGCTGCTTCTCTTTTAATTCTCATGAACTCTTGATTCTTTCTCAAAGCTTGTGATTTGGGAGGACTCTTTATGGGTGATGTAATATCAACCACATCTTGACTATTACTTTGTGGAGGGGGAGTTTTAATTATTGGCTTACTTATATTGGTTTGAGTCGATGCAATGCCATGAACCGAGTTCAGTCGTTGTAACTTCATTGGTGGGCTTTGTGAATCATCCTTTTTTTCTAAAGAGTCGAGCGCCTCTTGTTTTCTTTTCAATCTTCTTTCAGCAATAAGTATGCTAGTCAAGGTTGCCTTTTCTTTAATGTTCTTGCTTTTACCATTTTCAGATCCCTTCCTTTTGGGACCCGAGTCAAGCTTTAATCCAAGAGCGGCAAATGGGTTTTGACTGGTAGAAGGTTTCCGACTAGCTTTTTCCACTTCAATGATATCATCTTCGGGCGTAGGTGTGGTTGACTTTAACGTATGAGTCTCGTGGTTTGAGGCTCCATCAGAAATTGAATTCGGACTTGAGGTTTCTTGAGTATCTAGACAAGTATTGACATGCCTTTCTAGAAGATCAGATGGAAACTTTTTATAGCAGATAGGACATGTAGCTTGCATCAAGTTATTTGCAGAACAGAAATCTATTTCATACTAATACTCATTAATAATGCAATTTATTGATTATCAGTAATCTATCAAAACGCGTAAAGCTTTCTTTTTTTTTTTTTTTTCTTTTGATATAATTTGTCTCGAGATAACGCGAGATAAAACATGAATTGATTGCAAGTCTTATCTTATAACGCTACTGAAAACCAATGACTGCTGATTTATTGTGGAAAAAATTTGCTATAAGTCCACTTGAACTCTCTTTAAGTAAAGTTTTGAGGTGTGGACAAACTTTCAGGTGGAAAAATGTTAATAATACTTGGTCTTTCACTATCAAAGATAGAATTGTATTGTTAAAGCAAGATGATGAGTTTATACATTACTCCTGGATAATGCAAGAATCATTAAGGTCGATAAAAAATCATGCTGAACAGGCCAGCGAAACATATGACTTCATCAATGACTATTTCAATCTATCCATAAATCTAGAATCATTATATAAAGATTGGATCATTGCAGATTCGAAATATAAGAAGAAAAATCTACCATTTGAAAATTTTACAGGTATAAGAATTTTGAGACAAGATCCATGGGAATGTCTTATATCATTTATATGCTCATCTAATAACAATGTGAAAAGAATATCGAAAATGTGTGATAGTATAGTTAATGAATATGGTACTTACATAAACGAATATGAGGGTATAAAGTATTATGCGTTTCCTGATGCACCATCACTTGGTTCATCGCCCGATGTTGAAACAAAACTAAGAGAATTAGGGTTTGGATATAGAGCAAAATATATATATCAAACTGCACTAAAATTTACTGATAATGAAACTTATCCAGATATCACTATTGATAAGCTTAACGATTTAAGATCACAAGAGTATGAAATTGCTCATGACTTTTTACTTCAATTGACGGGAGTTGGTCCAAAAGTTTCCGATTGTATATGTTTAATGTCATTGGACAAACATGATGTTGTTCCTATTGACACTCATGTCTATCAAATTGCCGTAAGAGATTATAAGTTCAAGGGTGGTAGTAAAACGATGAATAAACAAACTTATCACATAATGAGGAAGTTTTTCAAGGATATATTTGGACCTTATTCTGGTTGGGCTCAATCAGTTTTGTTCACTGCTGATCTTGGTGATCTCAATAATGGTGTTAACCAGTCTGACGAGAGTGCAAACGTTATTGTAAAGCAAGAACAAGTCATCAAATCTGAAAAAACGTTAAAATCCGAAGTTGGTGGAAGGAAGAAAAGAACGACCGTTAAAATAGAAGAAGATACGGTGAAAAGAATCAAAAAAGAATAATGAAATACAACAAATGACTACATTGACCTTTATTTTTTGATAAATTTGTAAATTTTCAATTAGCTAAACAATATATATTACATCAAGACTTCAATTATTTCTTAATTGGAGCTGGTTTTTTCCAATAATACTGTTTGTGTGTTCTTCTACAAGATCTCAAACCGCCATGACCTTTAATGCTGGAAACCAATTTTTGTCTCTCAGGATCAGAATCTTTTTCAGGAACATAGTAATATTCTTCTTCTAACGGTTTGCCAGCAGCATCTTTACCTTCTCTATAAATCACTCCGATACATGATATATTATGTAAAATAACTCTCAATTGTTTTAAAGAAACTTTTGAAACAACCGCACTAATAGTATTCAAGAATGAAGCAGGTGTTGATGATAATCTTGAAAATGCAAGATGATTGAGTAAAATATTATCAATTTCGGGAATGTTTGGAATTGATAAAAGACAACTTTGATCAATTTCAACTTTTTCAATTTCTTGATGTTTTTTCTTCTTCAACAATTTCTGTTTATTTAATTGTGGTGGTTCTTCTGATATTGCTTTTCTATAAGGTGGTGGAGTATTATCAAGTACATTGGATTTGTCATTTAATGGAGTTGTTGGCCTTTTGGGTAATGAGTTTGAAATTGGTGGAGCTAAAGATCTTTGAGATTTTATATCCTCGAAAATCTTAAAGCTTGGATTGGTTGATGATTTTGGTTTAGTTGATTCTAAAGTCTTGGGTTTAGAAATGAATGATGTATGACCAATAGGTGATTTGAACTCGACGTGTTTATATTCTTGTTGATCTTTCTTTGAATGTTGTACTTGGTTCAAAGATGATTCAGTTGGTATGTTTGGCAATGATTTTGGAATAGATGAAGTTATTTCTTGTTGAACTTGAGTTTGTTGTTTAGGTTGTTGTTGTTGTTGTTGTTGTTGTTGTTGTTGTTGTTGTTTTTGCAATTGCTCTTGAACTGGCTTCTGAACTGGTTTTTGAACTGGTTTTTGAACTGGCCTTTTAACTGGCTCTTGAACTGGTTTTTGAACTTCTATCTGAATTTGTTGAGCAGGCTTTTGTTGATGTTGATTTTCATTTGTATCATAATCTCCATCTTGAGGTGCTTCAGTTGGATCCAGAGAGAACGATTTTGTTGGAGTTGGTTCTTCTGGAGTAATATCATACAATCTTTTAGCTTGAGGTGTGAATGGATTGGGTATTTGATCGGCTGCTTTCAATGGAGTAAACATTGGTTTTTGTGTGAATTGTGGAGTTGAACTTTTTAACGAAGTTTTTGTAGATTTTTCAATTAGAACTGGAGCTTCATCTTCAGTTAATTCTTCATCATCATCCAATGGATTAATTAAAAACACATTGTTATTTATTTCAATCATGATATTATTTATTCTTGGTAATTCAACTATTTCACGTCTGTTGACAGCAAATTCTGTGTGATTGAAATCAACTTTTATAGCTCTTGATGAAATTTGAAGTTTTGTTAAATCCAAAGTTTTATTTGATTCAATAACTTTAAATTTACGATCATTTTGTTTATCCTGTTCAACATAACAAGAAATTGGAATTCTCATGGCAAATCCATTATGACCCAAACAAGTAAGTATGATTTTGTCATTGGTATAAGTTATATCGATATGACTTCTTGAAATTTTTGTATCTGCTTTAGGAAAATGGAAATCACAAGATGTACTAGATCTACCAACAATGATTCTTGATTTGTTTGTCAAGAGAGGAACTCTTAAAACATTTGTATCTGGATTCAAAATATTAAAGTCACGATTTCTACTAATAGTCTCTGGTTTATACTTTTTCATGTTGGTGGAAACGGGAGATTCAAAAGTTACTTTTCTTTTTCTGTGAGCAGCGAAAATGTCTTGATCTTCATGAGCATCAAGTGCTTGGCCTTCATCTTCATCGTCTTGTTCTAATTGCTCTTCATCAGCATATTTTGCTGGAGATGAAGATCTACCAGTAGTTGAAGAAGGATTTGGGGTAGGGTATCTTCCTCTAGCCTCATCTTGAATCATTGATTTACCAGACTTATATGGCATGGAGAAAGCACCGAACACATCTTCACCGTCGTTGGAGTCATGCGCCAACGGTGAGGAAGGAGGGAATTGATAGTTTGTATCAGACATCTATGAGAACTTGTAACGATATTTGATTATAGCGCCAAATAAAGAAGAAAGAAAGAAAGTGAACTCAAATATTTCAAGATAACAATGTTTTGATGAAGATGAGATTTGACTGTTGATATTGCTTGAGTTAGTACTGTTTGTATTTTGTTTTTGAATAGGTCAGGTCAGTCATCCTCTAGTATACAACACGGACAATCGTGTGTGATAATACAAAACACACGGTGCTGCAACTTCACGCTCTATAAAACAAAACAACTGAACCAAAACTAAACCAAAACATAAACAAAACAACCTTATTCTTTTACTTTTCACGCGTGTCGCGTTTTTCAATAGTATTAACCAGACTGGTGTATGGGTGTTGGCAAATCGCTGGTGTTTGGATCTTGGTAAACTCAAGGGCTGGAGCCCTCACTGCTGAAATATTCACGTGATCAACATTGTCAAACCCGTCACTGCACACAGAAAATGCGCGCGCCTTGTATTAGTGCAGGTTGAACCCCAAACTGAATTAGTCGCTTTTATTTGCAGGTTGTGTTGTACCGATGTTTTCTGACGGCTGCTTGTGCGGTGGTTTACCATGCAAACAATGCAGTTTTGTTCCAGTCATTTCTCAAATTCTCAACTCACCTATAGTGAAAATTTTCTTTACTCTTTAAAATATTAACGTTTTTGAAAATTGAATCTTTCTTGTTTTCTTACTCTTACCAACTAATATCATAAATAAGTAAACATGAGTAGTATGTACAGATCCATATCATTATTACCATAGACATCCTCGTCATTGTCATCTACGTGTTCTGCTGTTTGATGTACCCTACGATTAGTGGAACCATTAAATTGAAAGAGTCACAAATGTTTGACATTGAACAAGATTAGATATTGAAGATTTGTTTGAATTATGAAGTTTACACATGGATATCCACAAATTGTTTTAATCATAAACTCATCAGTCAGAAAGTGTACAGAAAATGATTCGAAGCTCATTATATAATACATCATATGTTCCCAAAAAAAAACTCTTCACTCAAGGAGATGCAGATTCGAAGTAAATGACGATAGTAATATACAAACTACAAGAAAATTTGAGAAATACATCAATAACAACTTTTGAATCAACATTCTTGATATCCTAGATTCTCAATAAACCAATATATTCACATGTCATGATGGAACAAATTCAAACAATCACTCTATCTATATTGTCTAATTCTCATGGGAAATTTTGTAATACTAACACCTTGAATAGAAGGTACTCCATCTTTAGGTAAACGTCATAACAAATCTCACGTCTTGTGTAACAGATGTGGTCGTCGTTCATTACATGCTCAAACTAAAGTTTGTTCAGCATGTGGTTACCCAGCTGCCAAAATCAGATCTCACAACTGGGCTCAAAAAGCTAAAAGAAGAAGAACTACTGGTACCGGTAGAATGGCTCACTTAAAACATGTCCCAAGAAGATTCAAGAACAACTTCCAAACTGGTGTTGCTAAAAAACAAGATGCTTAAATTCATTTTATAGTAATTTAATCAATAAAACCTTATTTTTAACAATACAATATAATATAAATATAAAATTCAGCTTTTGCTTTTGCTTTTGCTTTTGATTTCATTAACGTGTAATATTTAGTCTTTTACATATATTTATGATATTATATACATATATATATAAATGTATTAACCTTTTTATCTGACTATTTACACTGTAGTACAATTTGAATGGTTACATTCATATTTAATTTCAATCACTTCATTTCAATATCTCTATTACAATATTGATAACTCTATTTCATTATAAATCATACAAACTCATTTCATTATCATCATCATTCATCATTTCTCCAACGTCTTTCGCAACATTATTGCCATTATCAGTATTTCTAACCGGATCTTCATAGTTCATATTATAATATAAATTATCCGCTTCTTCATGAGTACAACAAATACTTAAAATTTCTCTAGCTAATTCAATAGTTTCCAGTTCATAAGGAAATTCTAACCCATTGGCGAAATCACTTTCAATATTACTTAAAATCTCTCCCTTTAATTTATTTTCACCATCTGTTTTAAATTTAAATTGTTCGAAATTCAAATGATTCAATTCTCTACTTTTGAATTCACACCATTTATTGAAGATTCCCTTATTCAAAAATCCTGATTCTCTTATCTCTTTAAGTAAACCATGTGCTTCTACTGATAATGAATCAGAACCAAATGCAATTCTCATTAATATCACGAAAATCTCGTATAAAGTTTCAGGATAAATCAAATGATTAATGCTTTTAGTATCATTAATTATATAATAAAAAATTCTTATGAAATGAGATATTATTTCAATTCTAATATTAATGAATTTTGATCTTGGTGATCTCATTAAAATATTTTGTTCGAATCCAATAATTCTTATTATTGATTTGATATACTCTTTCCCATTTATTAAATGAATGGAATTTTGAATGGTTATTAATGATTCTAATAAATAAACGATTTTGATTCTTAAGTTTAATAAATGAAGTTCATGATTAGATGTAATTTCAAATTGTTCTTTGTTACTCAATTTAATTTTATTTATAGGACTCGGTATTGATATAATTGCTTGATTCAATAAATTCGTATTATGTTTGGGAATAATTTTTTCAATTTGACTTAAGTCATTATTATTTCCTATAATTCTATTCAATCCATAAAATGAAAAATCTTCCTTAACGTTGATATCAATCAAAAACACCTTCAATAGAGATTTTATGATTGTTTCATTTTGTTTATCATTATTGAATGCAAATGTTTCTTCAGTAATTGATGATTGTAACATTTCTATAACATTATATATCAAATTGATTTGTGCCGTACTCTTGTATCTTTCCGTATTCTCGGGAAGCAATTTGGTTAGCAATTCATAAGGAAATATGTTCGATGACCATATCGATGATATAAACTCTTCACCAAATTGTGATGAATAACAAACTAAATTTTCAACAAGATCACAACAACAGATAAGTATAAAGTTTTGCAACATCAAATTATTATACGGAACATCATGATAATTTATGAAATCTTCTTCATTTTGACTCGAGTCTAACAAAAATGAAAAATCTTTAATTATCGTAACCAATTCAACAATTAAAAATTTAATTAAAGTTTTATTAACGGCTGATTTCTTAAATGTTATCGTAGCATGAATCAAAGAAAGCAAGATCGGAACTGGTAGTTTATTTTGTTGGCTAAATAGATTCTTGATTAAATCAATTAGATTTTCTCCAAACTTATATAGGAGATCATCTAATCTCAAGTTTTTCTTTAACATTAGATTTTCAATTATGCTTTTTGATATAGGTAATTTTGCATATACTTTGAAATCTTGATCAATAATAAGATCTTCTTGAACACATATTCTATCCAAATATGCGAGTGATGTTCTAGTACTTCCATTTATACAGTAGTTCCAAATATAATCAGTGAACAAGGACGCGTCATTGGGAATCTTTATTAACTTTTGAATAACCTTGATCGAAGAAGGTCGTTGGTTAGTTATTATTTGTCTTTGTTGTTGATGTTGGGGTTGCTGCTGATGTTGTTCCTCGTGGTGTTTATGTTGTTGTTGGTGCCTCTCTTGTTGTTGTTGTTGTATATGAGCCGTGGCTGTATCCGGTAATTGATCAATTTCCATATACGATACATCATTATGCTTATCGTTGACCACCTTTCGTTTTTTGTAAGCAGACGAAGCATTCTTAACTTCATTATTCAAAAACTTCTTCTCATCCTCTAATTTCTCTACCGTAAACTTGAGTATTTTCATTTGTTCTTCATTATTTCTTTTTTGATAGTTTATAGAATTATTCAACTCATTGATTTCTTGTTGTTTTTGATTTTGCAATTGTTTTAATTGTGCTCTTAGTATAGCTACTTCTCCATCCGATCTGTATAGCTTTTGCTTCAACTCACTCTCAGCATCATTATTATTGTTCTTCTGTGGCTGGGTTATCGATGTACTTGGTGGATTTGGCTTGTGTGAAGTTTGTGGTTCGGCCTGGCGTGAGTGTTCTCCAATTAATGAAGATGTCTCAGGTGTATCATTATGTTGTTGCCTTTTGCTTTGTATTTGGGTTAAAAGTTGTAAAATCTCATCATCTTCATCATCATCGAAATCACTATCAGAAGACATCTTGGTCCCTCTTTACCTCTTGATGCTGTTATCACTTCATGATTCATCTTGTTTCTTTCTTGTTATAAAGATTGGTGGTCGGATATGCCAGATCTCTATGCGAATTCCGAGCATATTTTGACCAGTGAATCCATACAAATACAGGCTGACTTTCGGGAAATAGCTTCCTTTTCACAAAGGTGTACGGAGCTGCACCAATTTTTTTTTTTGTACTGTTTATTTTTTTTTTTTTTTTTTGCGTAACTCTTCTCTTTGAAAAATTGAATTAGTGAAATATCAAATGGTATAAGCTCAGCTGTTCAACCTTTGTAATAGTATTTCAAAACCATACTGCTGACATAAGACCATCCTCCTCATCTATTGTGAAGTAACATACGTGCGTTTTATTGCTAAATCATATAATAAGAATAATTCATTCAAATCAAAGTCTTAGTCGCTTTTATCAAGAAAAAGTTGCATCCTTATCGATAAAAAAAATATAAAGTAAAATCATAAACAAGTCTATATCAAATCATCATATATCAAATAATGACAGAAGTTAAAAAACAGATCAAACAAGAAGAAGAAACTTCCACAAACGCTAATAATAATACCAATACTAAACCATCAACTAGTAGTAATGGTAGTACACAAAGCACATCAAGCACAGCATCACTCGTTCCAGTTCAACCACTCGCCCTTAATTCTCGTGATAAAGTCACCAAAAGATTAATTGTTGTTTTATCACAAGCATGTTTGGAAACTCATAAAATGAATACAGGTGGACCGGGTGGTGACAAATTCGCTTTATTAAATTGTGATGATCATCAAGGTTTACTAAGAAAAATGGGTAGAGATATTGCTGAAGCAAGACCAGATATCACTCATCAATGTTTGTTAACCTTATTGGATTCACCAATCAATAAAGCAGGTAAATTGCAAGTTTATATTCAAACCGCAAGAGGGGTCTTAATTGAAGTCAATCCAAGTGTTAGAATTCCAAGAACTTTTAAAAGATTTTCTGGTTTAATGGTTCAATTATTACATAAATTAAGTATTCGTTCAGTTAACTCTGAAGAAAAATTATTAAAGGTTATTAAAAATCCAATCACAGATCATTTACCAACTAAATGTAAAAAAATTACATTAAGTTTCGACGCTAAAGTCAGAAGAGTTCAAGATTATGTTGAAACTTTAGATGATGATGAAAGTATATGTGTTTTCGTTGGTGCCATGGCTAGAGGTAAGGATAATTTCGCTGATGAATACGTTGATGAAAAAATTGGTCTTTCTGATTATCCATTATCTGCATCTGTTGCTTGCTCCAAATTTTGTCATGGTTGTGAAGATGTTTGGGGTATCTATTAGTTTATGAAAACCTAGTTCATCCCGTGTTGTTATTTATATGTTGAACTAATGAATAAATGAACAGAAGTGATATATTTCGTTTCTTTTTCATTATCGATACATTCACTATCTTTCAGTTCAATTTGCAATTTCATGCTTTGCTTTCGTCTATATGTTGTATATCTTGCCTAGCCAATAGTTTCTAATTCTGTGCATATTTTTATAGTAAACTAATATAATCTTGTATAATATAGTCTCGTTTTGTATCAATCTTGCATAATCTAAATAAACCTTGTATACTAGAATATACATTATAAATGAGCAAAAAATAAACTAAAAGATAAACAAAAAATAAACTAAAAAGTAAAAAGAGAAAAAAAATGCTTTATTTGTGGATGCAAAAAACAGCACTGAGTACCATATATAAAATATTACTAAGTTTTGATTCACACTTACACATACACACTTCTTTCTGTATACATATAAAGAGAGTTTTTTCCATTTCTTTTTCTTGAAATTTACTATTCTTCTATAATCTTTGCTTCTGTTTCATATCTTATCAATTAATCTTTTTCAATGTCTCATGTTATTCAAGCTGGTGCGGTTCACGGTTTAACAGCAGCCTTAACCGCTGGTACTTTCGTTCTTGAGCATTTATGGTTGAAAGACTTATTGGACTTGCATGCTACATCTGCTACCATCACTCCAATGACTGATTCTCCCTCTCAATATTTCGTTCGTCGTGATAGAAAAGATAAACAAAAGAAAATCAAAATCTTTAATAATAAAGGTGAACAAATCTATGCCATTGAAAGATTATCTGCCATGAATCCGGTTTGGAGCTTGTTAAGTATCCCACAAAGACATGAAATTGCAACTATCCATGCTGGTTTCCCAAATCGTTCTATTGATTTCCATACCAAAGCTGGTCTCTCTCATAGAGACATCAGTACTGAAATTGGTTTAAATGGTAGATATAGAAGTTTCTATACTAATGATGGTGCTAAATATTCTTGGTCAAGAGGTTCAAAATTTTTAGAAAAAGTCATTAACCCAAATGCTGGTGTTGAAGAGGTCAGAGAAAGAATTGCTAAAGTTAAATTAATGAGACAATTCAAGTTTGATTTCGAAGTTTTAATTGATGAATCAAAAATTGATCGTGAAATTGCTTTAGCAACTGCATTTGTATCAATGTTAACTCAATGGGGTGTTGGTGACATAACTGATACTGTTGGTCCAACTTATATTGCACCTAAATCCAATGAAGAAGTTGAAGTACCAAAGTCTGAACAAGGTAAAGTTGTCGTAATTATTCAAAATGATAACGATGCTGATGTTGAAATTGAAACTATTGAAGATTGATAAATCATTTTTTTCTCAAAGGATAATTGTTATAAGCAATTGTTTAATAATATAATACATGTTATCCTTTAAGAATTCTTGAATTGGTTGAATCAGAAACTGATATTGCTTTAATTCATATAAATTCCAATTATAATCATAAGTTCTTTTTTTCTTTTTTTTTTTTATATGTATTCAAACACAGGCAGATTTCCCTTATCTACCTGTGTTATATAGATTATTAAGATTTATTTTGTTATCAATGCTCTAAAATATACTATTGAATAATTGTTACTAAAAAGC
Source organism: Soucietia sequanensis (assembly GCA_030557975.1). Classification (NCBI taxonomy): domain Eukaryota; kingdom Fungi; phylum Ascomycota; class Pichiomycetes; order Serinales; family Metschnikowiaceae; genus Soucietia; species Soucietia sequanensis. The sequence goes on from JANIJN010000004.1 coordinate 529,471, forward strand.
CTACTTTACCAATGTATTATATAAATCTTTTATTTTTTTTTTGTTTTGTTTTTTATATATAACTTAGAGAAACAAAAATGAAATGAAAAAAAAGGAATTGTAAAAACACAAGCAGAGAACAGTTAAAAATATTTAAAATAATTATGAGAAAAAGAAACGATAGTAATGTACAGAGCAAAGTTTTTCGAAATAGAAATAAGGATTAAAAGTTTAAAAAAGGGGGAAAATAAAGGAAAGGGTATCTTGGAAAGTTTACCTTGTAAAGGTAAAATAAAAGTATAAAAGAAAAGCAAACGTTTTTTGCAAAGTTGAGAGAAGGTTTCATGAGTTTGGATAGTTGAAAGTTTATTTGGCATCTAATACACCTTCTTTACGTAAGACTTTTTCAATTTCTTTGAAAATAGTATCGGTAGTAATTTTTGATCCTTTAACTCTGGCACAAATAATTTCTGATTTTTGATTGAATTCTCTTGGATTAATTTTAATTCTAAATTTACAACTCTTCAAATCAAAAGCGTTATCTTTTGAAATACTACCAGTTATATTGTAACCAATTGAGTCATGTTTTAAATTTTTCAAACCAAAGTTAGTCCATGAACTTAATAATGCAAATAAAGCACTTGACATTTCTTGTTTTGGTAAAATGGTATTGAATCTTTTGATTTCCGATGGTGTGATAATTTCATCATGATTTGATGAACCTCCTGACAACCATCTGAAAAATGAGTTACCCTTTTTCTCTTCAACAGATCCAGCTCTTGATTCAGCAGGTGATGGTAATTGAGTTGTTGTTGATCGTTGATGATTATTATTTGTAGGTTGTTTTGTAGATGGTGTTGTTGTTGATGTAGTTGGTTCATCCATTGATTTTTTAGAACCCCATGAAAGTTTTCTAAAAAATGACTTTGTTCTTTTTTGAGGAACTTCAGGTTGATGATTTGAAATTTTATTGGTCGAATCTTGTAATGGTTTCCTGGTTTTAGTATTGATATTATTGTTCATATTATTCTTTATGGCATCGTTATGAGAAGGTGGAGTTGGTGGAATTGTTTCACTATCAGAATTTTGATTTTGATAATAATTAGATTTATTAGTACTCTTGTTATTTGAACTAGTTGAACCATGTTTATTATTATTCTGATTATTTTTACGAACTCTTTCATATGAATCTGAAGTAGCATCTTTGGATAATTTTTGCATATCAGGTATTAACATTGAAGCAGCACTAGGTTGAACTGATTTTGTCTTTGAATTTTTAGAAGTTTTCTTATTTTCTGAATTTTTATCATCAGGTAATTTAATATTATCGAAAACATCAGAATCATCAGATTTACGATCATCAAGTAAACTATATTTACTTCTTCTTTGACTATTTTTAGTAGCAAATGAATCGTCAGTTTCTTCTTCATTGAGTCTAGTACTAAGACTTGATTCACTTGTATCAGGTAAATCAGGTAATTCTGAAATTGGTCTAGATAATCTTTTATCATATTTTGAATATCTTCTTGAATTTGCACTACCACTAGCATAATAAGAAGAACGTTTATTAGCAAGATGTTCATCAAAATCCATGATTGAACCTTCATCTAAAGGTTCTTCATCTTCTTCTGCATCAGGAAGACCAGCTCTATCTAATCTATCAGCAAAACTTGTTCTCAAAAGTGGCATACCTTTACTATCATAAAGTTGTTCTTGATCTGAATCATCGTCATCATCATGACCACCAGCACCACCACTTATGATACTACTTAAATCACGATAAGATTCTTTTGTTGAACGCATAGTTAAAACAGACAATCTTTTATTTGAATTTGTAAAATTTCTTGATTTTCTAGTAACGGTTGGAATTTTAACATCACTAATTAAAGTTTGACGTTGTTTTTCAATTTGTTTATTATGTTTAAATTCATCATCACGTTTATTAATTTCTTCTTGACGAGATTTAATTCTTATTTTTTCTCTTTCTGATTGAGTTTCTTTTGATCTATGTTCACTTGATTGTCTTAATTTTGAAGCATCAGAACTTTGTCTTTGAGAGATTCTTCTCTTATCTTTAATTGATTTATCACCATTTGCAATTGCATGAACATTTAATTGAGAATTTAGTAATCTTGATTTACGAATTTCAGACATATATTCTTCACTTAAATTACCATCTTCCATTTCAGGATTTGGTAATTCATAATCAATATCATTTAAATAATCACTATTTCTTGAAATTCTGTTGTTACTTGATTTTGATTTTGATGATTTTTTACTAGCTTTACTTTGACGACGATTAACTTTTGAATCTTCATTGAAATCAACATCATCACCCATAACAGAAATCATTGATTCACGATTAGCTTTTTTATTTTTCTTATGATTATTTGATTTTTTATTATTGGAATTATTTTTAGTCGATTTATATTCTAATTCTAAAGCTTCTTGAGCTCTTTTTAATTCTTCATTTTCAAAAGCTGTCCATAATGGATCTAATCTTGAAACAGGTCTTCTTGTTAAAACAGGATTATTTCTTTCTCTTGATTCAGGTTGAGTAACTGATCTTCTCTTTAAATTTTCAACATCAGCACTTGTTAATTCATCATTTAATCCAATTATATCAATACCATTATGAGCATTTGATTCTGATTTTGATCTTAAACCATTCTTTGATTGCCTTTTTGGTTGAGATAATCCAGTTAATGCAATTTCTGTTTCACTATTATTGTGGGCAGTAGTACTATCATCATCATTTTCATCAACGGTAGTATCATCTTTAATTATAATAGCTAATTTTTTCGAAGATAATAAAGATTTTCTTTTTTGTCTTTTCTTTTGTTTAGCTAATTCTTTCCTAGCTCTTAATTCAGCTTCATGTTTTCTTCTTTCAATTTCCATTAATTTTTCATATTCTCTTGCTTGTTTTTCTTCTTCATCAACTAATTTTTCTTCATCTTCATCATAATCTTCTTGATTAAAAATTTTATCACATAATGTTGCAAATGTTGCTGATGTTCTTCTTGTTTGTTTATCCATATATTCCCAATCAGTTTCACCGGATAATTTTGCATAAGTTGATAATAATTTAACCGTTATTGAATTTCTTTTCAATCCAGTGGTCATTGAATTTCTCATTGATTTTCTTTTTTGAACATTTGATGTAGATAATCTATTTTTTGAAACACTATGTCTTATAGTTGTTGAATTTCTCTTATTATTAGTTGATGTATTACCGGTTGATTTTAATTTAGATGGTGATAAAGAAGGAGCAGAAGCTAAAGCGTTAAAAGCAGCATTATGAGAAGCACTAACTTCATCAACAATTGGATTTGAAGTGTCTAACAGTTGTTGTTGTTGTTCTTGTTGTTGATCATTATAAATAGTATCTTTTGAAGGTAAAGTAGGAGGCATTGAATTTAATGAACCATTTCTTTGAGCCGTAACAATTTCATTATAAATATTTCTTGGAATTGCAGGTGGAATATTAGAATTTTGTTGAAATTGATAATTTTCATCAAAATATTTACCGGGTGATCTACCATTCCCACCACCACCAGGAGATTTTCTATCATTTGGTGATTTAATAGGTGATTTATAAGGTGATTTATATGAAGATTTATAAGGTGATCTTCTAATCGGAGATTGACCATTGTTATTATTTGAACCAATATAAGATAATCTCATGGGAGATTTACGAGAAGGTGATTTATAAGGAGAATTATTAACACTTGAATTATTTGATTTACCATGATTATTATTTGAAGAAGTTTTAATACCATTTTTATATTGAAACAGAACGGGTCTATTACGAGAAGAAGAAGCACTCATTTGACTTAATCTTTTTGATTTTTTAGGAGTATTTTGAGATAAATTATTATTGATGGAAGAATTTGAACGAATCATACCTGATTTTTTTGGAGATGAAGGAATATTGGAACCAAGATTATTATTAGCCGCCATTAAATTTTCTTGATTATGTCTATACCTTAATAATAAAGCATAAAAAGTTTTTTCAGGATTTGAACCATTCTTTAATAAACAATCAATTATATCTTGATGAGATCTATCATGCCATAAAATAGATAAATTTTGTAAAATTTGTTTATCAATATTTTTAATTGAACCAAGAGATTTATAAGCGGTTTCAGGATGAGGTAAAGATTTAACACTTATAAGATCTTCATTTGGAATGGGGTATTTATTAAGTAAAGGATGATTTAAAATTTTACCAGTTTGAATTCTTTTTAAAGGATCAACGGTTAACATTTTTGCGATTAAATCTTGAGCTTCAAAACTTAATTCATCATTTGGCATTTCAAAATTACCAGCTTGAACTTTTAATAATAAATTTCTAATATTTTCATCATCAAATGGTAATCTACCAGTTAATAAAGCAAATAATATAACACCACAAGACCAAATATCAGAAGCAGCACCATGATATTTTAAACCACTTACAATTTCAGGAGCAGCATAATGAGGAGAACCACAAGAAGTTTCTAATAATTTACCATTACTTTCTAAAGCAGCCATACCAAAATCAGCTAATTTAACATTTAAATTTGAATCAAGTAATAAATTTTCCGGTTTTAAATCACGATGACAAATACCAAGAGCATGACAATAAGCAGTACCAAGAATAATTTGACGGAAATATTTTATAGCTTCAATTTCTTGAAGAGGACCTCTTTCTACTAATAAATCAAATAATTCACCACCTTCAACATATTCAAGAACAAGATAAAGAGCTTTTGAAGTTTCCCAAACATCATAAAGTCTAAGAACATTTGGGTGGGTTAATAATTTCATTATAATAATTTCACGTTCAATACCATAAGGTAAACCACCGTTTGAATTTGAAATATCATATTCTTCATTTAATTCTGATTTTGAAACAACTTTAACAGCGGCTTTTTGACCGGTAAGCGTATTGGTACCTAAAAGAACGCGACCAGTGGCACCTCTACCTAAAGTTTTACCAAGTTTCCAAGGACCTATTTTGGCAGGATGATTATGATTTGAATTTGATATAAGAGACGACGCGATTGAAGGTTGTCTTGAATGATAAGACATTATGTATATGTGAGGAAGATGTAATGGGTATTATGTGTATGTGAGTGAACGAAAAGGTTAAAGGGTTTACTGTATGATTAATAATAGTTGCTTGTAATGGTGATGGTATAATCGAGGCAGTATCTAGAAGAATAGAAGTATAAATATCAATTTAAAAAGATGGGTATTAATAAATAATTAGACGATATTACTCGAGGATTAAATATTGGATTGTAGCGAATGAATGGGGATTTAAATTGTACGGTAGGAATAAAGTGATTTGAATTGATGACTTTGATGCAAAGACTCAATGATGTAGTAACAGCAAACTGAACAGAATCAACGTAGAAGAAGAAGAAGAGTAGGAAGAGGAAAAGAACAGAGTGAAACAGATAAAGACGAGTTTTGAAAAAAAATAAATAAAATTAAATAAAGTGAATGTAAATTAGAGAGAATAAAGTAAAAAAATTTAAAAAACCAGTAGGTGTATACAATAACAATACTAACAATTGAAATTACAATCATAGAATAAGACACATATTGTTGAAGAGTACAGTGGTGGGACATAACATCGAGAAGATTAGTCGAATTGGGTTAAATAAAAATGTGAAATTAAACGCGATTTATTACGCGTTGTTTGCGTTTAGTTGTAAAATGTGTATTATATATTATATGGTATTTACAGTGTTTACATAGTATTTACATAGCATATTATATTATATAGTGGAAAACGACTCCTTTTTCTCGAAGGCACTTTTGTGTGGTGCTGTGTGCAGGATATATGTTTAATACGCGATTTTTTCAACACAGCATTGAGAGATTCAGAGATATAGAGATATAGAGATGGAGATATTGAGACATAAATATATACAGAGTCACTTCATTAACATTTCACTTATCATTGACATCAACACTCCATCTTGTGTTTACCAAACACCGTGCTGCGTTGACTTGACTACCGCCTCTCTCTCACGGCTGAACGTCTTCGTATCTCCTCTCTCTCGCTCTCGAGATCTTGTCTCACTTCCCATTATGCTTACTCTGTTTGACGATATAATACTCGTCTATCCCACTGAACACCATGAACCCTCCATTCTCCTACATCTCATCTGTGTCTGGGTCTGTCTCTATCCATTGTAATGTTCCACCGTTCTTCATTGTCTTCTCTACCATCTTCGTCTTTCCTTCTTCCCCAATGCAAGGGTTCTTCAATCGCCAATGAAGAAAATGTGATATTCGATATTCGATGATGTGGTTTATAATCTCTTCAACTTGACTTTTCATACTGTGAATTGTTCTCGTAATGATCAACATAACTTGTATCATGTTTATGATTGCAAAATTATACTCTGGATTACTATCAACGTCAATAATCAAGACTATCAGCAATTTTCATCTTCATAACATTCTTGATATATTGATATGAATAGAATCCACCAAGTAGATTGCAATTGTAGACTCTCCTTTGATCGCTCAATGGCATTATGCTTGTAGTATATTCTTATTTGATGATATCTAATATAGTGGGTTTACTAGATCGAATATTTAAATTTATGAAAATAGATAATCTATCAAACTACCTTTACTTATTCACTGATCCGAAGTAGCAACCTTGTTTGATAATTTTACTAACTTATGTAAATATGTAGTTTTCTGTTTTATATGATTCTTTTTCAATGAAATTTGTTTGTCCATCTGATCACTTCAGGTCAATGATCATATTTTAATATAACACTTTTATTGAATACATATTCAATGTATCTAACCTAATAAAATACTTGACTCCGCTTTATAATGTTTCCTCTCTCAATTTTCAATCTCTCTTCAATCGTTTTCTGAAAGCGTAATCTATGGATTATTTTTACTTTACTTGTCATTTCAAATCTTCCTCAAAACGTATCATTATATCAAAGATCAAAAGTGAAAATGTATTGTCGAAATAACTTAAAGTTGATAGGTATCATATTCAAAGCTTTGAATTTGAGTGTTCAAAACTAAATTCTAGGTTCTACAAAGGATAGATATTATAAAAATCAAATTCAATGACCATCTTTACATGCCCTGGTATAATCATCAAGCTGACTTGACAAAAAGTGAACTAACTTATCGTAACAGAACTTTCATTAGCGGTTGTATATTACGGGTGTTTTTATCTTACTAGTTACTCTGATAATGACGAGGTTGATAGTGATGAGAAGACTATTTATAAATTCGTACCTTTTCCATAAGGCTTTCCAAATAAGAAAGGTTATCGTAGCTGTTGAAAACAATATTTAGCTAATTTAAATCAATTTTTCAACAAAATTAATGAAATTGATGTTTTTTGCGATAAAAATGAACTTTTCTTTTGGAACCATTTTTAACTAAATCATACACTTAACGATTATACTACATGATTATTACAATAATTGAAAGATTGACTCTCATTTTTATATGAATTATATTAGTTTCATCATCTTGATTGTTATAATTAATTTATGTTATAAATTATCCTACTATATACACTATACTCATTTATAATCACATACTTTAACCTAATTTGAAACAATCTAATACTATTGGTAAACCCGTTACCTTTACTCATTCATAAGTTATAAATATACACTTAGGAAATACTTCAATCGTATATCAATATGAGCCATCTATCGCATTTAATTTGAGTTTGAATGTTAACTCAAATATTATAATTCAATACCCGTTATTAATTCCAATTGTTTACTTATATCATTTTCAATGATTTTATTAGTTGATTTCAACTGTTCATCTTGTTTAAAATCTTTTTTCAATTGTTTATAATTTAATGCACTTAATTTATCATTTTCATTATCATTTTTATTGTTATTAATATCATGATTAAATAATGATGATCTAACTTCTTCAAATTCTGATAAATTGGAATTTAATTTATCGATTTTATACTTTGTTGATTTTGATTGTGATTTAATTTTTTTATTTGATATTGGTTTTGAATTTAAATTATGATTTGATTTTGATTTTGATTTTGTTATAATTGATGATTTTACCTTATTATTATTGTTAGATTTTTTTAATTTGGAAATTTGTGAACTTACAGATGATTTACTCTGCGTCGTGCTTATTGTTGGTTTACCCATGATATTTTATGATCTTCCTAAACTGTCTTATTAGATGTTCCCTTCGAGATACCTTGTAAAAGATTCTATAATATCAAAAAGCAAAAAAAAAAAAAATGGCATCCGTATAGTGAATCCTGCACAGATTGCACACGAAGAGATAAAAAAAAAAAAAAAATTCTTTACTGAGAAGAGAAGACATGGGACTGATATAAAACTAAATTTACAGTACAAATATAAATATATAATCACATACTTACATATACATATACACATACACATACACATACACAACATATAATGCCGTCCACCCATAATCGTGACAAACCTTGGGATACCCCTGATATAGATAAATGGAACATTGAAGAATTCAAAGAAGAACATAATGCATCAGGATTACAATTTACTGAAGAATCATCATTTATGACCTTATTTCCAAAATATAGAGAAAGTTATCTTAGATCAATATGGAGTGATGTTACCAAATCTTTAGAAAGATATCATATTGCATGTCAATTAGATTTAGTTGAAGGTTCAATGACTGTTAAAACAACTAGAAAAACTTTTGATCCTGCAATAATTTTAAAAGCCAGAGATTTAATTAAATTATTAGCAAGATCAGTTCCATTCCCACAAGCTGTTAAAATTTTACAAGATGATATTGCATGTGATGTTATTAAAATTGGTAATTTTGTTAATAATAAAGAAAGATTTGTTAAAAGACGACAAAGATTAGTTGGACCAAATGGTAATACTTTAAAAGCTTTAGAATTATTAACTAAATGTTATATACTTGTTCAAGGTAATACAGTCAGTGCCATGGGTCCTTTCAAAGGTCTAAAAGAAGTTAGAAGAGTTGTTGAAGATTGTATGAAGAATGTTCATCCAATTTATTATATTAAAGAATTAATGATTAAACAAGAATTAAGTAAAAAACCAGAATTAGCTAATGAAGATTGGTCAAGATTTTTACCAATGTTTAAGAAAAGAAACGTTGTACGTAAAAAGAGTAAAAATATTAAAGAAAAGAAAATTTATACTCCATTCCCACCTGCACAACAACCTAGAAAAGTTGATTTACAAATTGAGAGTGGTGAATTTTTCTTAGGTAAAAAGGAAAAACAATTAAAACAATTACAAGAAAAACGTGATAAACAAGAAGAAATTAGTGAAGAAAGAAAACAAGATAGACTTAAAGATTTTGAAGCACCTGAAGAAAATGATTATGAAAATAAATTAATCGTTGATGATGAATTAGAACATAAAAAGGCTAAAAAGGAAAAGAAAGAAAAAAAGGAAAAAAAGGAAAAAAAATCAAAGAAGAGATCTGGTGAAGATGGTGAAATAGGTGAAGATGGTGAAAAAAAGAGAAAGAAGAAGAAGGAATCAAAAGATTAATTCTAATATAATTATTATTATTATTATGTATATTAATATAAAACTTTTATTGTACACATTTTTCTATTTTGCATTAAGTCTTGTTACTAGGTCATCTATTTGTTTGTACTTTACTAATATATTATGGTATGGATCATCCAACTCCCCTTAAACGTGTAAGCCCTTATCAGTGATTGTAGTATCGGACTGGTCCACCATAATAATAACCATCATACATCTTCGTGGCCCAATGAAGAAACAACATTTCTCTATATGAGTGAGAAAATCACCGCTACAACAATACAATAACATTTTCCACTCTAAATAATGCACCCTTCCTGCACACAAGCATATCCAGAAAAGGTAAACAATAACAAAAGTAAAAGCTTAAAAGGGAATACAGTATAGACTCAAAGGGCTTGTAATAATAAAATATTCAGAAAATTACATAAAAATTTTATAACTTTGAAGGAAGAGATTTGCAAGAAATCTTCTGGATCATATACTTGCACTGTTGGACAACAAGGTGGTCGAATAAACTCATAAGGTTGTTTCTCTGGTTGAAGTGAATAGACCGCAGCTAACTTACTCCAATATTGCATTTAGTAGATCATCATAAATTTATTAAACATAAATTCAGATATTAACTTAATCATCTAAGCATCAAACATTCCATACAAAAATATTTGGATCCACTCATGAATTAACGTTCTCATTCTTATAGACTTTCATCATCATTCATTCGCTTCTCCTATGTCAAAGATAGATCAATTATTATCCTTTGTCGATAATCTAAATGTGAAAACGGACACTATTGTAGATGGATACAAGAACTTCAACACCATCACTAGCAAAATACTAAGAATCAATGATGATATATCGTCTGCCGATTTGGATATCGAATCGATGTATGATTTGATTTACGATAATGAAAAACATATTAAACAATTTGATCATTTATATGAAAAATGTTTCTATTTAGAATCTAATTTAAAAGTAAATGATGATTTCACCAACCAAACAAGTTATGAAAATTTGGTTAATGAATTTGAATATTTATCTAAAAAATTTATGATCAATAATAAACATTATAATCAATATGACTCAAATCAGTATGATTCAATTCAATATGATCCAAACCAATATGATCAAAATCAATATGATCCAAATCAACAATATGAAAATAGTCCACATTATAATGATTCAATAAGTCAAACTCCAGTTTCAACCCCAGGCATTAGAAATTCTATTTCAATTTCAAACTTAAAATTAAAACCAATTAGGTGTAGATCAACGAAAATATCAAAACAAAAATCAAAATATAGATTGTCAAATGCATATACTTTAAATCCATTATCTCATAATATTTCATCTCCTTTCAATTCTATAAACAATACATTCTCACCCATGGTTGAAGATGAGTCAAGTGTCATTATGCATTCACGTAAATCTTCTCAAGATGTTCAATATAATAACAACCAGTCAAGATACATTCTGTCGAATGCTTTGACTGATAATACCACCATTTCTCCCGATATAATGGATTTCTCAAATGATAAAGTGTCAAGGACCACAGATGATACAGAGAATCAAGGTTTAACCATAGATGATCTAGACACTATATCTTCATCTCCTCAAAATCACTCATACGTAAGAGGTAGATCAAATTCATTACCCGAAACTCCATTACATGGTTTAGGTGTGAGATTTTTTGAAAATGAATATAACGACAATAATGAAAATAAGCACTTTACATATGATGACAATGAAGAATTTTCGAAGCGTGAAAATGAATTAGAAAAATTAAGAATTAATAGATTGAAACATTTCATAAGTTATGATAACGGATTTTTAGGCTTTCAAAATATAAATCAAGGTCATAAAGCCAACTTTCATCATCAATCATCACCAATGCTATCACCAAGTGAGCATGGTAACATTGAAAACATCTCAGTCTATTCTGATATATCATACGACTCACCTGAAAATGATCTTGAACATGATATTGATCATAGGCCAGACAATGTGTATAATGGAAAATATGATTCAGATGATTATAACTTTGATAACTTTGATAAATATTTGAGAAAATCAAGACTCGATTTGAATAAACTCTTACCCCTTGATAAACCAAAGAAACGATCAAATTCAAACGATAGTTGTTTTTCAACACAAAGACATGAATTTAAATTTCATAATCCAATATCAAGTGTTCATTTCAATTCTAGTCCAACTTTGATAAAACCAACAATTGAATCGATTTATTCAAAGCCTATAACAAAAGAAACTTCCGCTGATTATCTAAATCAAGTCATGTTGAAAAACGAACCTCAATCGTCTCCAGTCAAGAAAAGTTCTTCTCCAAATAAAAATTCTTCATTCACCTTATTCAACATCCTTAATTCACCGTCATCGAATTCGAATTCAAATCCAAAATCGAATTTAACGCCAAATTCTAACTCATCATTATCAACTTCATCTCGTCGTGCCAGTATTGATGTCATAAGCAAATCCCTTACTGAAAGTTTCAAAAATTTAGTCAACAATAACCAGTCATTAACCCAACTAAGTCCAATCGGATCAAGATCATTACCTTCACAACAATTTTATATTCATAATTCATTTAATTCACCACCATCTAAAATTAAAAAATTACTGAATAAAAATAAACAAGATCCAATTTCAACTAAAAATGATATACAATTCAAAAGACTACCACCACCAATACCAATTTCTAAAAAGAAAAGGAAAGATGGTTATCATTCGAAATTAACCATCGGTCCAAATAATACTAAAATTTTCGATCACGGCGATTCCTCTGCTTTCAGAAGACCTTTAGTTGGTAAAGTCAGTCATAATTCTTTAAGAGAAGCATTAGCCGGTAGTTTACTACTGTGATTTGAAGAAGAAAAATTTCATCAAAATGGTTGACTTCTGATAAACTCATTTTGAAATTTTTCTTCTTCTATTCTACTAGTTCTCAGTTTCTCTTCCTTTTCATAAGCATCAATTTTGCATCTCATTAAATTTCTTGCCTTGAAAGAGTCATAATTTACTTTAAACATATACTCTGTCATTCTACTTTCATCATTCTGGTCTTAGTTATATTTTCACTTCTTATTTTCTTCTCCATCGTGCATTTTTTCATCAATCATTACAGATTTCATTTCATTTCGTTTACCAATGTTACCTTTTTTGTCACTTTTCATAAAGTTTGTTACATTAATTATCTATTTAATTTTAATCGTGTTATTTAATATACATTTTAGTAAATAAGAAGTTAATTCACTTTAACCTTCAAACGCTCCACTTCTAAATAATCCTCTATTACTGTTTTTCGATTTTGCATCTTTAACACCTTTTTCAATTTTTCTTGCTTTTACACTCTTGAAATTAGATTTAGCTTTATTTGATTTTGAATTACGTGACATGAAAGTAATTGAAGCTTTTGAGCCTGATGCAACTTTGTATTGCTTACTAACTGTAACACCTGAAAAACTGGATGGGCCACTCAGTTGTTCATTCATTGATTTGAATGATTGCATGATTGACGGTCTTTTAAACATTCCCATTAATTCTTCATCCTCTTCATCATAAACATCACCATCTGTTGCCTGTGATTCTGCAAAACTTCTTTTCTTATTATTTCCAGTATTGTCGTCGTCAGATATTAAGATACTCTTTGATGACTTGGTTCGTAAATTATTAAGACTCTTATTTTTCAAAGTTTTCATATCTTCAATTTCTTCATCTGATGAATCTAAACCATGTTGATATCTTGAAAATCTTTGATTTATATCATAATCATCATTATTTTCTTTATCATTGTCTAAAAACGATAAAGTCTTTTTGACAAAGGATTCCTTTAATTTAAGCGTTGGCCTTTTCTTGACAGGTGCCTTAACTTCATTCTCTTCATCATTATCTGTGGCATTGTTTGAATCAACGAATGGACTCTCACTTTTATTATCACTATCATCGTCAGCACTATCAAAGTTATTTCCATCATCGTCTATATCGATTGGCTTATTGATGACGTCTTCAGCGAGTGCTAAAAATGCTTTTGCATTTTCATTTTGAGCTGCTAGTTTAAATTGTTTATTTTGCATTAGTCTTAACTTCTGATCTTTGACAACTTGTCTCTTCCACGCGAGTAATAAATTATCTTCATCATCACTTAATTCAATATCCAAGTTATTCTTATTGCTGATTCTTTTCGATAATTTATGATTTTTAATATCATCAATTAACTTTTCTAATTCTTTTCTATCTTTGATTTGATATTGTTCCATGAATTTTTTTCTAATTTCTTCATCGTTCAAATCCAAATTTAAATTGTTATCAATCATTCTTTCATCTTCTGAATTTGCTTGATCTGAAAACTCATTATCATCACCTCCAATACCTTTCCATTCATCTTCAGACTCTTCAGCTTCTCCATCAAGGATTCTTTTCATCCCTGATCTTTCTAATTCTTTACGTTTTCTACGTGACTTGAGTTCTTGTCTTCTTATTTTATTTTCATACATCTTAATTCTTTCTTGTATTTGCTCTGGAGTCTCTTCTTCATCGTCCTCATCATTTTCTTCCTCATCAGTATTTCCCACATTGTTCTTACGAATGAGTTCACGACCTTTTTTGAGAGCATGTGGCATATCATCTTCCTCATCATCTTCTTCATTTATTGATTTCAAAAGTGATGGTTGATCTGATTGATTTAATGCTTTTTGCGACAAATCTTGTTGCGTTGATGTATTTGAGTCCACTTGAGTTGGCAAGATGGTATCAATTTGTGTAGAGGTATCCACTTGTGTTGCTTGTTGGGTTGAAGTTATATCTTGGAATGAAGGGAGCTCGATTGGAATATTACCACCATCTTGATTATTTTGGTCATCTTCCTCATTGATAGAATTTATATTAGACGTGTTTGGTGTTCTTGATTTTAAATTGCCAAAAAGTTCATCACTTTTATCAGCGTCATCGAAAACATCATTGTTGATTCCACGTAACAGTGTTCCGTTATTTGATTTATCGAAGTCATATTCATCTCTATTTGACGTATTCTTGAAATTACTTGGTTGATGGTTTATCACCAATTCCTCATTATCATTATCTTCCAAACCTTCAGCTTTATTAGCTGCGTCATGACCCCCAAACATATAACTATCATCATGTCTGTCTTTGATTTCTTTTAAAACTTTTTGTTTTTCTGGCTCTTCATTTTTATCAGTGTTATCGTTAGACTCATCTTCATCGTCAGTAACTACTAACTTTTTATTTCTTCTAGCGTTTACTTCTTCATCCTCTTCTCCTTCGCTCTGTACTTCATCATCATCGGAACCGAATTCAGAGTCGGGTACATCACTAAAATCAGAATCAGGAACATCATCAGAATCGTAAATTTCATTATTTTCACTACCTTCGACTTTGTTTTCATTGTAATCTTCATCCTTATCCTGATTCATAGATGCCAACTTAAGTTTAGCAGCCTTTTCTAAAGCTTTTTCTTTCTTTCTTATAGCTCTAGCCCTTTCAATTTCTCTTTGGAATAACGAATCACCTTCCATCTCTTCTTTCACTGCTTCATCAAGAGCCTTATGAGGATTTAATTTTTGCCATTCTTGTAGTTGATTTATATTCGCTTTCTTCAAAGTACTTATAAAATGATTATAGTCTTTTTTATTTGAAGATGTTGAATTTGATAGCATTGTGTTTCTTAAAGCTTTAGGTAATGCCATTGTACTACTTTTGGTATTATTTAACTTTTTCTTTAAGAATTTTTGCTTAATCATTAGTTTCATCTCTTTTGTTAGTTCAGGTATTTCGTTTAAATCAGTTGATCTTATTTTATGACTATTATTATTTGAGGTTGGTGGTATAAATGATGCTGGTCTTGATATAGGTGAAGAAGCATTTCTTGCAGATAATTCATCATCTGATTCCAGGTCAGATTCATCTAGGTCGATCATTTTGGGAACAGGAGTATTTGTAGATTCGTGAGCTTCTTGCTGTTTTGTTGGTGATGATAATAATTGACGTTTTAATTTTGCTGCGTATAATTCGATTGGATTTTTATGCTTTATAACGTCTTTTGGTTTAGTTGGAGTTTTATTTTGAGTTGACTTTATGGTTATTAAATCGAGTACATTATCATCCTCAGAGATATAATGATCTGGTTGATCAAGTTTAGACTGAGTCACTTTAAGTGGAGAAGTGACAGGACTTGACTTCATATCGTCATGATCCATACTAAGTGGATTATTATTATCTGATTTTTCTTCATCTTCTTCATCACTTTGGAATGCTTTTAAAAATTGATCTTTTGTGAATTTGACTTTACTTTGAAACTCTGGTTGAATAGCAACATTTCTCTTATTGATATTCAAAAACATATCCATCTCATCAAGTTCTTTACGTGATAATTGATGATCTACTCTTGAAGAGTCGATAGTTTTATCATTTTCATATTCATCAAGTTCATTTTCTTCATCAGTTACAGAGGGTTCATTTGAATCTTTATCCGAAGCTAATCTTTGTAATCTTTTAGCTTCAGCTAATTTTGCAATTTTTTCTTTACGTTGCTCAGAAGTGAGCTCGTGAAACGGGATCGAAGTATCTTCATCTTCCAGATGAATGAATAAATTGTTGATCGAGGTCTCTTCCTTGTTATGTGATTGTGATTTTTCTTGGTCGCTATTATGGTTGATGTCGGCATCTTTTGTTTTAAAATCGTCTAATGGTGATTGAGATAAAGTTGATTTGCTCTTTATTTCAGCATCATTTATTGGTAATTGAGGTAAAGTTGATTTAGTATTGATTTCAGCGTCATTGGGTGACAATTGAGGTAGAATGGCTTGCTTGGTTCCTGATTTATTATCATGAGCAGCCGATAATAATGGCTCACTTGAGATATTATCGGATTGATGTTCTTTCTTTTCTTGAAGGTTATTGATTTTCTGAGTAGTATTGAACAACATTGAATTTTGAAATTCAAATGATTGCGTCTCAATTCTTTGAGTTTCATCTATCCTAGGAGTATCAGCAACTTTTTGAGTGTCATCTGTATTCGATTGACAATTCAAAACTTGAGTTTGAGAACTGGTATCGATTGGTTGGGTATCTTTCATGTCATTGGTATCATTGGTACCTTTATTACCGAATAATCGTTGTCTTACTTGATCAAGTATACTGAGATCAGGAGTTTCATTAGGTATTGGGTTATGAGATTTCGACAAGATAGACTTATTGATATCAAAATTGAATCCCAAAGGATTTTCATGATGTTTGTCTTCGCTTTGATCTTCAACTTCGTTGTCATCAGATTCTTCTTCATCACTCAATTGTTTATTATGAAGCTTGGTATTTATGGCAAAGTCATACGTGACAGCAGATGGTTGTTCTTCTTCAAAATCATCAACAAAATCCATTATGATCAGCAACGTAGATGTCTTTGAAATCCTATAACGAGTAGATTGAATAGTGTATCCGAAAATATGAAAACCAAAAAATCGTCCTTCTAATATCCATCGTGAAGTTTGATCAATGCTAAATCGTGAACGAGACTGTTTATGCTTTTGCAGTACACGCGTTGTTTTCTCGAGACGTGTTTTGTGTGATGAATCTGATAGACCAACCCGTACACCTCACATCACTAAGCACGTGATATAAAAGACCTTGCAAAACACACCATCAGTGCAAATTTTCACATGCTTATCCAAAGTCACGTGTATTTGCGATACATTCGTATATGGTGTACGGAGTCATACATAAAATTGACTCGTTTAAAAGAATTACGCATTATGCAGGACAGCTCATTGAAAAATTTTTGTTTTTTTTTCTCTATTTTGTTTTCTTTTGGGCCTCGTACAAAACTGTGGATTTCACTAATTTTGTTGATACCCACGAAAATTTATATAAAACGTTTTCAACATCCTTTAATTTCCAGTCAAAACTTTTCAGACTTTTCCCTTCCTCTTTCTTCCTTTTTTTAGTTTTTTGATTTCATCATTGTCGTTAGAATATTCTTCATTTTAATTACTACAACTAATATATTATAATGGCTGCTGAAAAATTTCTTTTTACCTCCGAATCTGTCGGTGAAGGTCACCCAGATAAAATTTGTGATCAAGTTTCTGATGCTATTCTTGATGCTTGTTTAGCCGTTGATCCATTATCAAAAGTTGCATGTGAAACTGCTGCTAAAACTGGTTTAATTATGGTTTTCGGTGAAATTACTACCAAAGCTAACTTAGATTACCAAAAAATTATTAGAGATACTATTAAACATATTGGTTATGATTCATCAGACAAAGGTTTCGATTACAAAACTTGTAATGTCTTAGTTGCCATTGAACAACAATCAAGTGATATTGCTCAAGGTTTACATTACGAAGAAGCTTTAGAAAACTTAGGTGCTGGTGATCAAGGTATTATGTTTGGTTACGCTACTGATGAAACTGATGAAAAATTACCATTAACTTTATTATTATCCCATAAATTAAATGCTGAATTAGCTAGTGCCAGAAGATCAGGTGCTTTACCATGGTTAAGACCTGATACCAAAACTCAAGTTACTGTTGAATATCAAAAAGATGGTGGTGCTGTTATCCCATTAAGAGTTGACACCATTGTTATCTCTGCTCAACATGCTGATGAAATCTCAACTGAAGATTTAAAATCTCAAATTAGAGAACATATCATCAAAAAAGTTATCCCAGCTCATTTATTAGATGACAAAACTGTTTACCATATTCAACCATCTGGTAGATTCGTTATTGGTGGTCCTCAAGGTGATGCCGGTTTAACTGGTAGAAAAATTATTGTTGATACTTATGGTGGTTGGGGTGCTCACGGTGGTGGTGCTTTCTCAGGTAAAGATTTCTCTAAAGTCGATAGATCTGCTGCTTATGCTGCTAGATGGGTTGCTAAATCTTTAGTTAACGCTGGTTTAGCTAGAAGAGCTTTAGTTCAATTCTCATATGCCATTGGTGTTGCTGAACCATTATCAATCCATGTTGATACTTATGGTACTTCTAAATATACTTCTGAACAATTAGTTGAAATTATTAGACTTAATTTCGATTTAAGACCAGGTGTCATTGTCAAAGAATTAGACTTAGCTAGACCAATCTATTTCAAGACTGCTTCTTATGGTCATTTCACTAACCAAGAAAACCCATGGGAACAACCAAAAAAATTAAAATTAAACTAAATTAATTAAAATTTAATTTAAATTTAATTTCAAAATAAATTTCTAATTGTTAAAACTTAATGATTAATGTAATGACTCCATGATATAAATCAACGCTCAACTCGTTGATCTAATATACCTATACATATTAAATTACTAAATTCAAAAAAACCAAAAACAACCAACTAATAAATTATTACAGTTTATTCATTCAGAATCTTTTTCATTAAAGTTTCAATTCATCTATTTTTCTTCTTTAATTATATTACTTTCAAACATCTTTTTTACACAGATTTCTTTTTTTTCTAAGGATAGAGTTTTCTTTTATTGCATTAATTAAGGGTGTCCTCAACGGACAATCAAATTTTTATTTCTATATTTAATTATATAAATCTAATAAGATATATTCGAAATATTAATAATGTTCTTCTTTATACGTCTAATTATTTCTAATTGATTGTGAAATACTTCTTAATTCAAGTTTATATCTAAAATAACTCAAAGAAGAAATCGTGATTCCAATCAAAGTTCCAAGTATTATATCTATGAAATGGTGTCTATAATCTTGAGTTCTTGATAACGCAATATAACTTGCTAAAAGTGAAGGTAATATTGAAAGCAAATACCATATAATTGGAATAAACTTTAAGTTCGTTTCTTCACGAATTTCATTAATCAACCATAAACTCAAATAGAACAATCCACTAAATGAAATCAGTGAATGTCCCAGTGGTGTTGATTTCATACCATCCAGTAAATAGGCGATTCCTAAAGGTGAAGAGCACACTGTAATATCAACGTATTCATCATATGGAGTTCCTTCAAATGGAGCACATCTATCTAAGAAATCAGGTCTAGGTCTACCAATCAAATTTTTAAGTATATCTGTGAAAACTCCGTTTAAAAGTAATGAAACCCAAAGTCCCAAAATTGATAAATGTAATTTATGATACCATAATACTTTATTATTTGAATTTGAATTGGGACCTTTTAAAGAAAACGTAAACAATTTAACAACGAAAATAAAAAGAGTCGGTACTATTGCAGAGATGACATATAATTGATTATCACTCACTCTTTCACTTGTTGCAAATGGATGTTGTAATGTTGTGTCGGATAATTTAAATTGTCTGAAAAATGGTTTGGCAGGTTCAACTATTCCGAAGAAAACATAAAGTAGTACCACAACTGTTACCCAGTCTAATAAATATTGATTGAAGTGAATCGACCTTAGGTACTGTTTCAACATTTTCCTTTAGTTTGTCTTATCGCTTTTTATGGTACAATTGATGATAAATAATGTGATTGATCTAAAGCTATTTGGATGTTCAATTTATTTTTTTGCAAAGTATCAAGGATCCGAGATTGACAACATGGTGCACGGCTGTTTTGCTAATCTCCTTCACTACTAATATAGTTACTCTATCCGTATCTTTTATAGATTTGATTGTACAAGGGCAAAACCAATCCATTTTTTTTTTACTATTATAGGAGTGTCATGGGGTCATATAAATGAGTTAAAATGCATCAATGTTAATAGCATTCAAACACTTCTTGCATAAAGCCTCCCCTCGTTGCATTTGTTGAAAAATCCGTTAGAAAATAATGATTGTCTCGAGATTATCGAGGAGAAGTTGCAACCTACCAATGATATCACATCTTGAATAACGAAACACAAGGATGGTCAATCGACTGACTTTGAGTTGTATGAGTTGACTGGCTTCCCAAGATTCTCGGCTGAACCTGCACGGCTATTCATAATTGGAACAATCAGTCAAACATTGCGAGAGAATTTCCGCTGATTTATTAGCATACACAATAGGAAAATCTGTGAGATCCTTCGATAACCAATACAAATTCATGGTATTTTTTTCTTGTTGTTTTGGAGTACAAACATGTTAGTTTTGGGAATCTGGGGAATATGCATAATCCGAACCGGTTCAATGTTATTGCTTCACATTTTATGAAATGTGGGGTGATTGCAATTAAGAGTATGATATGTGGGGGAGGAGGAGAGAGAACAATTATATAAATACGATTGATTACACCGATTGTTTTTTTCAAAAGTTGCATGTATGTTTTACTTTCACCAAATAAAAAATATGAAATCATTCACGTTATCAACACTTACGATTCTATCAACGATTACTAGTCTAGTTCATAGTAAATCATTTGATAATGGACTTGGGTTAACACCACAAATGGGATGGAATTCATGGAATAAGTATGGATGTGATATAAATGAAACGATTATAATTGAAACAGCCAAGGAAATTAAAAATTTAGGATTATTAGATTATGGATATGAATATATAGTAATGGATGATTGTTATGCATTAAAAACAAGAGATGCAACAACCAATAAAATGATTGAAGACCCTAGTAAATTCCCTAATGGAATTAAAAATATGTCAGATCAAATTCACGATCTTGGTTTCAAATTTGGAATGTATTCATCAGCAGGGAAATTCACATGTGGTGGATATCCAGGATCATTAGATTATGAAGAAATTGATGCTCAAAATTTTGCTGATTGGGGTATTGATTATTTAAAGTATGATAATTGTTATAATGAGGGACAGAGTGGTAATCCTAAATTAAGTTATGATAGATATCTTAAAATGTCAGATGCATTGAATTCAACAGGTAGATCTATTTTCTATTCATTATGTCAATGGGGTGAAGATAATGTTTGGAATTGGGGTCCTACCTTATCAAATTCATGGAGAATAAGTGGAGATATTTATGATAATTTTGATAGGTATGATGATAGATGTCCGTGTGAGAGTTATGAATGTACTGGAGTTCAAGGATTCAAGTGTTCAATGACTAATATTTTGGAGAAAGCTATTCCATTAGGACAAAAAGCCGGACCTTTCAATGGATGGAATGATTTAGATAGTTTAGAAGTTGGTAATGGAGGAATGACAACCGATGAATATAAATCTCATTTTACATTATGGTCAATATTGAAAAGTCCACTTGTTTTGGGTAATGACGTAACAACTATGTCTGATGAAGACTTATCGATCATTAAAAATCAAGATATTATTGATATTAATCAAGATAATTCAAGTCCAGGTTACAGAACTTTAAAAAAATCAGTTGATGATGGATTTTTAATGTTATTTACAAATAAATTAGAAAATAAAGATTTCATAATTACCTTATTCAATAGTGGATCTCAAACACAAGATTTCAAAGTTCAATTTAAAGATATTTTCATAAACAATAAAGAATATATGGCAATTACTTATAATGCTAGAGAATTATGGACTAATGAAACGATGACAATATCGAATGATTATAATGTAACCATTTCAAGTCATCAAACAAAAATTTGGAAGCTAGTAGCTCAATAGAGGAGCCCTTGAAATTTGGTTTACTGTCTATGTAACATAATTGTATGAATACAAGTATATTAATCAGTAGGTTAATTAAAGTTGAACGATAGTTCGATGATAGTTAGATAATAGTTCAATAATCAGTAGTAAATATAATCAAAAGCTACAATCAACAGACCAACTTCACGGTAACATGTAGTTATTCGAGAATTATCACTATAGTGTTCAGTTTCACGATGTACAATTATAAGAATAAAAGTTGCAAAGTGCAAAAGTTGCAAAGTGCACTTTTCAATAATTATTTTAGTTGTACCCGTGAGATAAAATAATATAATTAAAACACTTAATAATTAATAATTTATTTCTATAATTATATCTTTACACAATTAAGAAAATGACAGTTACATTACATTGTTTAGCAGACGTATGCTTAATTCCAATAGGAACCGCCCACTCATCCGTATCTAATGAAGTCACATTGATTACACAATTAGCTCGTAAATCTCATTTACATACTGTATTACATAGTGCAGGTACAACAATTGAAGGACCATGGAATGAAGTTTGTAATTTGATTGGAGAAATGCATGAATTGATTCATGCAAATGGAGTTGTTAGAATTCAAAGTGATATTAGAATTGGTACTAGAACTGATAAAAGTCAATTACCTCAAGATAAAATTAATATTGTTGAAAAAAAATTAAAGGATTTAGAAAAGTAAAGACACGGGAATTATTTAAGGATTTGAAAAATTTATAAGAAATGATGATTTAATGCAAAACTTAATGAAACCAAATGACGATGAAATTTAAAGTCTAAACTTAATGAAACAAACAGAAAATTTAACAAGAAGTCAGTGAAAGAAAAAGTTAACAAAAGACAGCGTTAACAAAACATTAACAAAAGACAGGGACAACGGAACAGAAGGTCACTTTGAAGAAAATAAAATTGAAGAATGAAAAGACAATGAAATAAGATAAAGAAGTCAGAGTTTAATAATAACCAAGAATACACTGAACATAAGTATCGTGAAATGTAATTATAAACACAACATCAATACGAACACGATGAAGACATGGATAAATTTAATAATGAAGAAAAATAATATTAGAGTAGTTGTTTCAAAAATATATATAAAATTGAATAACTTTGTATCAAAATAAATAACATTATTTCAGTATATGAGGAATTATCGTAAATTCAAAAGAGTGAAACATATCACACTAATGAAGAAATCAAAATATAAAAATCAAAGAATGAATAATTCTTTACTACTTCAATGGAAAAATGATTATCCTATTTCACAAGAATAAATCAATTTCAGTTAGATGATCATAGTCTAATAATATTGATGGATGAATATCAATGTTATAAAGAATGAAAAAACAAAAACGGGTTGAATCTTGCTGAAATACCCAACGTAATGGCTTGGCCTTTTTGTATATTGTAGTCTCATTATACTAAAAATTAGGTATAGCGAATAATTAACAAAGAGAATGAATAATCAAAGTAAGATTAAATAACAATAATAATGTTTGACACCAGAAATAAAGTATTTACATGAAATAAAAAGGGTGAGTTTAGCATAAATTGAATACATGTTGATGAACGATATAGTAGATTACAAATCACGATGTAATTCTAGCCTTAACATAGTTGAATTGAAATAAACGAGTGTCGAGTTAATATCATATGAGTAAAATTTAACAAAATGAAAAAGGGAAACATTATAATGAAGCCAGAAAAAGACCCACAAGTTGATAAACAACATGAAGCACGTTACATAGGTTATCAATGAAATGATTTTAATAAATAAATAATATTAGTATAAAGGAGCGTAAATAATGTTTTTTTTTTATAAAAATACAAATGAAGAATGATAAGATAAGATAAACAACGTATAAATAAGATCTTAATTGATAAAATAGAATACAAGAACGGAAAAAGTTGGATATAAGAAAGTAATAAAATATGAGGAAATTATAAAGTACAATGGAAACAGGGAGAATGAGACAGAGGGAATAAGATTCAATTAAAAACGAAAAACATGATAATAGATGAAAACTCATGAAACGATAACATGATAATAGATGAAAAACCTATGAAACTTGAAAAAGATTAAGCATTAATTTCAACATTACAATCAGAATTGTTTCAAATGAATTAATAAATTTATAAAATTACAAATAAGATCTCAAAACTGAATTAATTTTGTGATTTGATTTGATTTTTTTGCTTGACTAAAGTTTTGAGGATGTTTATAAAAGGGGGGTTGGGGAAGGAGGGGGAGGAGGAGATAAATGGAGTGAATATAAAAACTCACGATAAAATTACAATATAAAACTTATGAGAATGTTATTTATAATGAAATAATTTTAACTTGAATGAAAAATTTTGATTATTTAAATTCAAGTATTTGATAAATATTTAATTTCTATTCTTACTCATCTTCAATTTTCAAATGGAGAACACTATATTTCAATTGAAGCAGTAAAGATACAAGTTAGTGATTTGAATAGTACCTTAATATACTAAAATAACCTATACGTCGAATGAATGTATTATTTTTTGATGAAAATTCATGAGTAAATAATCAAGTAAAGTCATTCCAATTGAATTTTCCAATCCATAATCGATACTAGATCATCATCTTGATAAGCTTGAATTGAGGAAGGATGAATTAAAATCATGATTATAATAAAAAAAATGAGAGAAAATCATCAGGTTAAGGAGTTCAACACTTGTTTATAAATTTCAATTATCAAACTTCATTCGATAATTCAATTTTATTTCATTCCTTCACCACCACATCAATCTTCTTCCATTACTTTTGGAAATTAAAAGATCAATACGCTTAATTTAAATTCAATTCACGTCAAATGACATTTCAAAGAACAATGGGAAAATTCAATCTTCACATAAAGTTTAAGTTTAATAAATGACATGAAATAGGTAAAATCTTTCCATCTTTACATCAATCGATAAACTACTTATTTAAAATAGAATCAACATATTTTAATTCAATTGAATGTTCCGATTTCAAAGGATATTCCGATTTTACATTATTAACATTATCAACTTTAACATCATTTAATTTCAATCCACTTTCATTCTCTGAATTATTACCCAATCCAATCCCACCAACACCACCTTCAACATTTTCAATAGCCTTTTCTGTGATTTTTTTCTCCTTTGAACATTCAACAATGGTTTCTTCATTAACTTGAAATAATAATGGATTATCCAAAAAAATTTTTTTAATAAAATTTCGAATTTCTTTATCGATAAAATTTTTACCCGTGGCTTTATTAAATTCAATGGTGATGAATTTCCATTTTTCTAATTCGGCGGTATCTAATAATTTAGTAAGTAATGATTTATCCTCATTATTCCAAGATGATGAATTATTATTACCTTGTTGACCCACGATAACTTGATATCTATTTCTTGCAGCCAAGTATGAACCAACTTTTGTTATTTCAGCAATTTCAACCCAACTTTTACCCTTTTTTTTCAATGATACAATCATTTCATCTTGTTTTTTAGAAAATTTTGATTTTCTTTTGGCTCGTTTGGCATTGGTGGTGAAATTTATATCGGGTCGAAGTGGGGCTTGGGAAAGTGGTGGAGTTGGTAAAAGATCCTGAAGACGTTCGGTGAAGTTGGTGATGAACATGGGAGGTGGGATCATTGATGGTTGAAGAAGTTGTTGTTGTTGCTGCTGTTGTTGTTGTTGTTGTTGTAATTGAAGAAGTTGCTGCTGAGAATGTTGCTGTGAGTGTTGCGAATGTTGTTGATGGTGAGGAAATTGTTGATTTATTGGAGTATGAGAATGAGTATTTGATTGAGATTGAGAAGTTTGATTAATTGAAGTTGATTGATTAATGGGGGTATGTTGTTGAGATGAATTAGTTGGAGGAGCAATATAATTTGAATTATATAAATTAGCATTAGCATTAGCATTAGTTGAATTATTATTATTATTTGATGAATTATTATTTGAATTTGAAATTGTATTTGTATTTGTATTAGTGGGAGCAGATTGTTGTGGTATTAAGAGGTAATTATTTATTGGAACATTTTCATAATATTGATGAATTTGTTGTTGAGATTGTTGAGATTGTTGAGATTGTGGAGGTTGAGGTTGAGGTTGAGGTTGAATTTGTTGATTTTGTTGATTTGGATATTGATTAAATAATTGATTGGATAAGTGATGTATTGGTAAACCTTGTTGAGATTGTTGATTTTGATTTTGATTTTGATTTTGATTTTGATTTTGATTCTGTTGATTGTTATTATTTTGTTGAGGTTGTGATTGGATTTGTTGATTTTGTTGAGATTGTGATTGATATTGGGATGGATTTATACTATTATTGAAAGGTTGTTGAATAAACATGGAATTATTATAGTATCTCGGTTGATCATAATCTTTGATTGAATGATGAATGGAGGTGGGTAGTTGTTGTAATTGTTGAGATTGAATTTGTTGATAATAAGAGTTGGTGTTATTATTATTATTGTTATTGGTATTGGCATTATTTGAATTTGAATTTGGGTTTGTAGTATTATTTAACTGATCATTATGAAAGGAAGACATGATGGAAGGTTTTAAATTAAGAGTAGATTCAAAGTTCATTAATGTGAGAATGAGATGTATCAGTATTATGGATCAGTATTATATATCAAAAAGTGATGTATACCAAAAAGTAGATCTAAAGAGTGGATGATAAGTTATACAATAATATATTATATATTATATAGTATTATATTGATATTGATATTATAGTATTATTATGAGATACAATGGAGTAAAAATAAAATCAAACCAGGGTTTGAGTTATAAAATAAGGAATAATAATAATATATATATATAATATATTATTCCTTATATATATATAAACCATAAGATATATGTATAATATTGTGATGTATCACATAATGATGTATCACAATTATAATATTCTCGTAATTGAATAATAAATGAGCATTAATTGGCATTAACTCAGGCGCACCAGGAAAAGAAATTGGGAAGTCCCCCCTCCTGCACACAGACGCCAATTATAAGAAACACACAATAGCCCGTTGCTTTTATTGCTTTTGTTGCTTTGTTTGGGCTCCGTATATTACACCCTAGAATATGCTATGCCATCACTATATCATACTATACCACACCATACCATACCATACTAGACTATACTAGTGTGGTATGATATACTGGACTAGACTATGATATACTATACACCATGACAAGTAATACAATACAATATGGAAGTATTTAAGTGTTGTATATGTGGGTTGCGCGTTGGAAAGGAATTCCGAAGTTACTCGATCTGATGTTGATAGGATATTATTGCCTTAGCCTGGCCCATAAACTATGCCTTATACAATTCTGGCCTGATGTATACATGTACATACATTAACATCAGATACTTTCATTATTCCATCTTTCTATTATCTATTATCCATTATCTATTATCTATTATTCAATTGTACAATTGTTCTTCCATTATAACATATTATACACAATTTGTCTATTTTCTAGTTTCATTGATCATTGATCATTGATCCCGCCTTTCGTATATTGCGTCGGTCGGTTCGGATTCGGCTTCTTTTTTTAAGTTCCGAATGTCTCATATCGTACTGTGCTATTCCCTCTATACTGTGCTACACCCTTCCATACCCTTGTATAATATAGTGTAATATAGCATATAACACAATATAGTACAATATAGTATAATACAATATATGGTACACGTCGTACCCTGTGTTTACTCGCTTGTGAATCTTATTTATGAATTATAATCCCGTATATTATAGTATTATATAATATCAGGGTATTCTGTATAAGCCCGTATAACACCGTATAATATCTCACTATATGAATATTATTATCGTATCATTTTATAATATTATTATTTAAACTGTATATAATCTATTATTATTACGCTTAACCTATTTATTATTATACCATTTCCTACTATTTTATCGAATCTAAGATCTGTGGTCTTCCCCCCACATTCTAGTCCTATATAATATATTATTATATCAACTGGTGAGACGATGGATTGCCCATTGAAATAATATTATTATCACGCCTCCTATTATTCTTATATTTATTATTATCACACGTCACGTGACTGCCACGTGACTGCCACGTGACACACGTCGATGCTTGCAAATATATAACAAATCACATACTTGATTATATAATTGATATTTGTCACTGTAATATTGGCGCTGTATAAACAATGTTATTCAAGATGATTGGTCTTTACTTACATTCATATTTATAAAGCAACTATATCAATAGCTCAAGTATCCATATTTATAAAGCAACTATATCAATAGCTCAAGTATACTGTTGATATGGTTTAACTCTACATCTGACATTAGTATACTTATATCGCAACTATTAGTATACTTTTGAAATTATTATACTTATACATTTGCATACTCACATCAAATAGCTCAAATCTATTTCTTATATCTACTCATCTATTTGAAACAAATTTAATTCATTCCACAGATTGAAATATATGTTAACTAATTTAAATTATCAGTATATTTACAAATTAAATCTTTGTTCATTCATCATTCATCAATATATATATACAAGTTCAATTAAACCTCAAGTCTTTTCTACCTCGCTCACTTAATCTTAATCTTAATTGATTATTTAGCAGGGTTTTGCCAGGGCCTTTCAGCCTTTCAGCCTTTCAGCCTTTTATTTTTTTTTTTTTTTTTTTTTTTTTATTTTTCATATTTTTTTTTGGCATCGTAATCGCATTTAATACTCATGCGATTATAAATCTAACTATTGAGTGATATATAATAAATTAATCTCCAGTATAATATGTTGGCTATACCTCTACTCAAGCAAGTATAAATAATGTAGAAAATGATATATAATCATTGATAAATAATCACCGCTCTGATTTAATTTAATTTAACTTAATTTAATTTAATCACTGCTTGGGTAAATTTGGTTCAACTTTAGAAATGACAAAAGAATTTGATGAAGCTTATGATTTTTTAAATTCTAAAAAAATTGACACTCTTGAACAATGTCATTCAATAAAATCAGAAGAAATTAAATCAAGTCAAGATAATAAGCAAAATAATAATAACAGTAACAATAACAATAACAATAAAAATAAAAATAAAATCAATCAAAGTATAAATATCAATGATTCAATTATAAAACAAAAACTTGGTAAAATTTATCATAAAGTTGATATCAGAGTATCAACCATACTTTGTGGAATTTATTTCTTAAATTTCATCGATAAAAGTTTACTTAATTATTCTGCAGTTATGGGAATCAAAGATAAATTAAAACCCAATAGTAATCAATTTAATAATTTAGGTACTATTTTATATATTGGTTATATAATTGGTGAACCAATAACCACATTTTGTTTCCAAATTTTACCACCAGCTAAATTTTTTTCAATTTGTATTATATTATGGGGGTTAACCGTTACTTTAACTGCATTATGTAATAATTATATTTCATTAATGTTCGCCAGATTTTTTCTTGGTTTCATTGAAAGTTGTGTGGTATTAGGTGCAAATTTAATGACAGGTATGTGGTTTAATGAAAAACAATCAATCAGGAGAATTTGTTGGTGGACTTTACAAGCTGGTTCAGCTACTATAGTTGGTGGATTCTTATCATTTTGTTTCCAAAAAATTAACCCCGATAAGACTTCATTAGATTCATGGCAAATTTTTTTCTTACTTATGGGGTTAATCACTATTATTTTTGGAATTATTTCCTTATTTGTATTACCCGATAATGTCACATCATGTAAATTCCTCAATGATTATGAAAAAATTTTAATTCTTGAAAATATAAGATTAAATCAAACAGGTACTGAGAATAAAAAATTTAAACCGGATAAATTAAGAGAATTATTATTCTTGGATAAACATACTTGGCCTATGCTTTTCCTTACGTTAATTTCCATGATCCCCACCGGTGCCGTGTTAACATTTAGTGTTTCTATGATTTCCAACATTGGATTTAATTCTCAACATTCAGCTCTTATGCAAATGCCTCTTGGTTTAACTACCATTATAACTATAGTCATGGGCACGTACATTTGTTCTTATTTCAATGGTAAACATCGTAACTTAATTTTCATCTCCATGTTGATCCCAGCAATCGTGGGATATATTATTTTATTAACCTGTCATAATAAAGTTGGTCTCCTTATTGGAGTTTATCTTATAAATGTGGGTACTTGTGTAATCACGATGATTTATTCATGGAATAATACCAATACCGCTAATGCAACCAAAAGATTATTCCGAAATTGTTTAACCATGATTTTTTTCTCAATTGGGGCTCTTATTGGTCCTCAAATTTTGAAAAAAAATTATAATTTGGCGTATAAAGTTTTATTAATTTTAACTATTGTTTGTATACCCCTTGTTCTCCTAGTTTCATTTATTTCAAGATCGGAGAATAGGAAGAGAGATCAATTGGATCAATCGTTCGTTGATGATTGGTTGGTTGATGCAGGTACCAATTATGAATTCAAAGATTTATCTGATATTGAAAATATTATGTTTAGATATTCATACTAATAAGTTCTAAAATCCTCACTAATTTGTATTGCTGCGAAAAGCAAAAAAATATATTTTCATTGCATTTGACTAAACTCATTGATTAAATGATTCGGGAAATAACTCCCTTCGTTGAATTACTAATTAGTTGTGTTCTTCTATATATCATTAGTTAATGTAATCTCAATATCTATTTAGGGATATCGTATTCCTAAATTCGTTTAGCAAAATGTATGGTAAATATTATAGACAGCTATATGCACGCACACAGATGTATTTTAAGTAAGTTTCTTTGAATATTATTTTGGGCACGTAGCGTTAGCTTGGTGGGGTAATATCATATTTGACTATATCACTTTATATATATCTCGCTATGTACTTCTTTATCTTCACCTATGGTGTAACTCGTTTTTCTGGAACATATAAGTAGGTGGGAATATTCTCTTGAAGGATATTCCTATCTCTTAATTTCTCCAGCTTCCTTCGTCCTAGCTTACTCTCTTACATAATAATCTAAGTAGTTTGTATTAAATCAATACGTATTACTAGTTACGCTCGGTATTATCATTACAATCTTATTACAAGTTAATTTTATTTCAATATCTATACTTCAATTCATATATTTTAATATGTAAATCATATTGCGTAAATTTTACACGACCATGATATTCACACGACCTCTCATAAATTTGACAAACTGTAAATATAGTGGCAATCATTAACTAATATTAAATGTACAAAAAGCTTTATAAGGATTCTATTATTAAATTTATTCATTATTCATTGAAAGAATTACTTTAATCATATAATAATATATTTTAATAATGTCAGATATGCAAATTGATTCTCCGCCTCCAACTCAAGGTAATATTGATGAGAGTTTATACTCGAGACAATTATACGTTATGGGGAAAGAAGCAATGATTAAAATGCAAAATGCTAATGTTTTAATAATTGGATTAAAAGGTTTAGGTATTGAAATTGCTAAAAATATTGCATTAGCAGGTGTTAAATCATTAAGTTTATATGATCCATCACCAATTGAATTAAAAGATTTATCAACACAATTTTTTTTAACTGAAGATGATTTAGGTAAATCAACTGCTGAAATTTCAAAAGGTAAATTATCGGAATTAAATTCTTATGTTCCAATTTCTGTTCTTGATAATTTAAATGAATCAAATTTAACAAGTTTTAAATGTATTGTTTCAACTAATATTACTTTAGAAGAACAAGTTAAAATTAATAATATTACTCATTCTCGTAATATTGGTTATATTAATGCTGATATTAGAGGTTTATTTGGTCAAGTCTTTGTTGATTTTGGTGATGAGTTTATCGTTGTTGATCAAACTGGTGAAGAACCTTTAAGTGGTATAGTATCAGATATTGAATCAAATGGTACCGTTACAATGTTGGATGATAATAGACATGGATTACAAGATGGTGATTATGTTAAATTTAGTGAAATTGAAGGTATGCCAAAATTAAATGATGGTAATCCTCATAAAATTGAAGTTTTAGGTCCTTATGCCTATAAAATTCAAATTGATGAATCTTTTGGTAAATATATTAAAGGTGGACTTTATCAACAAGTTAAAATGCCAAAAACTTTATCATTTGAATCATTATCAAAACAATTAATTAATCCTGAATTTGTTATTTCTGATTTTGCAAAATTTGATAGACCTCCTCAATTACATTTAGGATTTCAAGGTTTACATGCTTTCCAAAATAAAAATAATGGTAAATTACCAAAACCTTATAATGATGAAGATGCTAATGAATTAATTTCTTATGTTAAACTTCTTTCTCAGCAAAATCCTCAACTTTTAGGTGAAGATGGTGAAATTGATGAAAAATTAATTCGTGAATTATCTTATCAAGCTACTGGTGATATTCCTGGTCTTGTTGCATTTTATGGTGGATTAATTGCTCAAGAAGTTTTAAAATGTTGTTCTTCAAAATTTGGACCTGTTAAACAATGGCTTTATTTTGATTCATTAGAATCTTTACCTTCAATTGATGAATATCCAAGAAATTCAGAAACTACAAAACCAATTGGTTCAAGATATGATGGTCAAATTGCAGTTTTTGGTAAAAAATATCAAGAAGTTATTCAAAATTTAAATGTTTTCTTGGTTGGTTCAGGTGCAATTGGTTGTGAAATGTTAAAAAATTGGGCAATGATGGGATTAGGTTCTGGTCCAAATGGTAAAATTTATATAACTGATATGGATTCAATTGAAAAATCAAATTTAAATAGACAATTTTTATTTAGACCAAAAGATGTTGGTAAAAATAAATCAGATGTTGCAGCTCAAGCAGTTCAAGAAATGAATAAAGATTTAAAGGGTAAAATTGATTCACAATTAGAAAAAGTTGGACCTGATACTGAACATATTTTTAATGATTCATTCTGGGAAGGTTTAGATTTCGTTACAAATGCTCTTGATAATGTTGATGCAAGAACTTATGTTGATCGTCGTTGTATTTTTTATAAAAAACCTTTATTGGAATCTGGTACTTTAGGTACAAAAGGTAATACTCAAGTTGTTATTCCAAATTTAACTGAATCTTATTCAAGTTCTCAAGATCCTCCAGAAAAATCAATTCCTTTATGTACATTAAGATCTTTCCCAAATAAAATAGATCATACAATTGCTTGGGCTAAATCTTTATTTCAAGGTTATTATGCTGATTCCCCTGAAAGTGTAAATTTATATTTAAGTCAACCAAATTATGTTGAACAAACTTTAAAACAAAATCCAGATATTAAAGGTACTTTGGAAAATATTTCAAATTATTTAAATAAACGTCCATATACTTTTGATGATTGTATTAAATGGGCAAGACTTGAATTTGAAAATAAATTTAATCGTGAAATTAAACAATTATTATTTAATTTCCCACCAGATTCAAAAACTTCAAATGGTGCTCCATTTTGGTCAGGACCTAAAAGAGCTCCAAAACCTCTTGAATTTGATATAAATAATAAAGATCATTTTGATTTTGTTGTCGGTGGTGCCAATTTATTGGCTTTCATTTATGGATTAAAAGAACCTCACGCTAATTTTAATGATTATAAAAGAGTTTTGGATAATGTTGAAATTGAACCTTTCGTTCCAAAATCAGGTGTAAATATTGCCGCCAATGATAATGAAGCAGAAGAAGAAGCTAAAAATTTATCCGGAGGTTATGATGAAAGTGATATCAAAAAGATTGCTGGTTCTTTACCTGAACCTTCAACATTGGCTGGTTATAGACTTAATCCAATTGAGTTTGAAAAAGATGATGATTCAAATCATCATATTGAATTCATATCCGCTGCTTCAAATTGTAGAGCCTTAAATTACTCAATTGAAACTGCCACTGCTTCAAAGACTAAATTCATTGCTGGTAAAATTATTCCTGCTATTGCTACTACAACTGCCTTGGTCACTGGTTTAGTTTGTCTTGAATTATATAAAGTTGTCGCCAAAAATGATGATATTGAAGCTTATAAGAATGGTTTTATTAATTTAGCGTTACCATTTATTGGCTTCTCAGAACCAATCAGATCTGCCAAGGGTAAATATAATGATAAAGAATTTGATCAAATTTGGGATAGATTTGAAATTGATGGTGATTTAACTTTACAGGAATTGATTGATCATTTCCAAGAAAAGGAAGGTTTGGAATTAACTATGCTTTCTCATGGTGTGTCATTATTATATGCTTCATTCACCGCACCTAAAAAAGTAAAGGAAAGATTACCTCTCAAATTGACTACATTAATCAAGGAAGTTACTAAAAAAGATATACCAAGTCATAGTAAGAACTTAATTTTTGAAATTGTTTGCTATGACAAAGATGACAACGATGTTGAGGTTCCTTATGTTCTCGTTAAAGTTTAGTTTAGTTTATCATATATATAATGTCAATCTGTTTGTTTGACTATGTAAATTTAAGAACATATAAAGAGATCATACTAATCTAATACACAATACACAATTGAATAATCATATTTATTCAAAAGAGAATTGAAGAATTAATCGAAATAAGAAAACAAAAATTACTAATTCAACGTATTTATAATCTCATAAAATTCACCTTTATTATTATATAATGACCAATAGTCCTTGCTTTGCTCTGAAACTCTACCATTTTTCATAACAATTAATTTGTCCGCAATTTTCATAACTTGATGAGAATGGGTAATTAAAACAATAGTAAGATTATCTATTTTAGAAAGCTTATTCTTTATAAGATCAATAATAATTTGAGTGTTTTCTGGATCAAGATTGGAAGTACATTCATCCATTATCATAATTTTTGGATTTCTGATTAGAGCTCTAGCAATTGATAATCTTTGAAGTTGGCCAGTTGATAGTTGGGAGGATATTCCACCGCCAATTTTTGTTTGTAAACCTTCTGGTAAAAGGTTAGTAAACTCATCCACATTCGAAAGTTTCAATGAATTTATGACTCTTTGATTAGATATCATTCTTGAATCCAAACCATAAACTAAATTTTCATATATGGTGCCCTCAAAAAATACTGGAAATTGTGGGACTACAGCAATAGTTTCTCTTAACCAATCAATATCAATATCTTTTAGATCATCATTCAATAAATTTATCGAGCCCGATTCAACACCATACACTCTGGTGAGTAAAGATACCAAGGTTGATTTACCAGATCCAGATCTACCAACTATAGCAGTTATTTCTTTTTTATGTAAATCGAAAGACACATTGCTCAATGCATATTCATTGTTGTATTCCAGCCTGCTAGGATATTTAAAGCTGACGTCTTTGACTCTCACTAACCCTTGAAAGTTGACTGGTTTTTTAC
Organism: Soucietia sequanensis; assembly: GCA_030557975.1. NCBI lineage: Eukaryota > Fungi > Ascomycota > Pichiomycetes > Serinales > Metschnikowiaceae > Soucietia > Soucietia sequanensis. Next base: position 564,915 of record JANIJN010000004.1, read on the forward strand.
TTCCATTATTTTCGACTGGTGAATCTTCTAAGCTTAATAAATTGACCATGTAAGTACCAGCTCTTTGTCCTCTAGCTATTTCTGGTAGCTCACCAAGTAACGAAGACGCGTTTGTCAAAGTGAAAGAAAGAATAGTAGTAACCAGTAATAGTTGCTCTTGAGTATATTCTAGAGACCCTACCAATTTCATACCAAATAATAAGATAGTACCCGATGCAATTGAAGAACATAAATCACCTAAAGCCACACCAAGCCCTGTAGCAAGTGATCTTTTAAACGCTACTTTCTTGACATCTGCCAAAGCAGAGCTAAACTGATCAATAAAATTGTCCATCAAGTCAAATCCTTTGATTGTTCTCAATCCGAGAACAGTTTCCTCATCTTTGATTTCTAATTTTGCAATCGCATTTTTATATTCATTTTCATATATTTCAAGCACCTTACCATATGCACCAGTTATCAATAGCATCAAAGGCACAAAAGAAACACCCACCAAAGCTAATTTCCATCCAGATATGATTGACCATATTACACCGACCATCAACATCGTTATCAAGTTAAGTGAAACAGATAAAAAGTCAGATATTAAGCTTCTTAAGTCTCTAGTATCATTCATTAATAAAGCCGTTAATTCTGCTGATTTAGTGGGTTCCCGACCGAAAAATGACATATCCTGATTGATGATCTTACCAAAAGCCAATTTTCTTAAGCGAACAATCCATTGTTCACTGGCATAATTCAAAAGAAACAGTGATGAATAATGTGTTATACCATCAAAAACAGATATCCCAATAACAACACACAGCCATAAAGTCAATTCTTGGTTCACATTTGATTTCTTTCCAACTGAAGTATCTATCATACTACTTAAGAGATTTGACAAGCAATATGAGTAAATAGGACCAGCTACAGCACTTAAAATTGAAACAGCTAGACCACTCGCGATCAAAAATTTTTGATCTATTGTTTTATGACAATACTTCAAAATAGCATATACTGACATCACATTTTCAGGACGTTCATCCAGATCATTATCATTGACTCGTGAATTCTTTTCAAGATCTTTCAAAATAACCGGATTCCTCAAATAGTCATAAACGGAGAATCTTTTTGAGTTTCTAATGGGTTCGCTGATTTGAAGTTTATCCATATTTATGATTGTTTCAGAGTGGGGTTCGAGTATAACAGGAATTTCAGTTTTCTTAAGGTCGATATAACTACCACTGCTTTTGATTTTACCTCCTTCAAGAATTATAGTATGATCATCATCACCGATTTGGTTTAATTCATGAGTTATCACAATAGTTGTTTTGCCCTGCCTCCATTTTCTTATGGATTTAAATAAAGTTGCCTTATCATTTATATCAATTGCTGATAATGCTTCATCTAGAATTAAAATTGGACTATCACGAACTTTAGCTCTTGCAAGTGCAATTTTTTGCTGTTGACCACCTGAAAGCGTAGATGATGAAACGCCACTGTTTAAACCTCTTGGTAGATTAGCAACAAACTCATTCAAGAGGGAAAAGTTACATGCATCCTTTACTATTGATTCTTGTATTTCTAAAAATGATGAGATGTTTTCTCCAGCTGCCATAATGATGTTGCTCCACAAGGACTGATTAAATATAGTTGTTTTGGGTTCTATAAGAGTTATATTTTGATGAACCCATGTTTCATCCAAATCTTCAAGGTTAATTCCATCAATATACACATTGCCGTTCGAAGCAGTATAAAATTTCATTAATAGTTGAGCTATAGTTGATTTTCCTGAACCAGATTCACCGATAATGAAATTCATGTCTTTGGCCTTTAGTTTGAAGCTGACATCTTGTAAAACTTTATTATTCCTGGTTTCATATTCGAAAGCGACGTTTTCAAATTCGATATCACCTTGCAAAGAAAAATTATTCAGCTCAGACAAGGCAGGTAAAGATTTTGGGCATTCTTTTAAGAAATCACCTATATCGGTGACAGCAGCTTGAGCCTTATTTAATACAGCCAATACAGCAGTCAACTCGGAAATTTCTCCTCCTAACATAACGCAGGAGCTGAAGGTAGTAAAAACTTGGTTTATTTCAAGCTTTCCAATTTGAATCATATGACTACCAAACCAAATACCTTGGACAATAGACACTAATGCCAAAGCCCTTAAAATACCAACATTTGCTGATATAGCATTTGCTAGCTTAAAAAACGCTTTGGCAGAGAGATCGACGAGCTTATTAAATTTGACAATTTCGATGTATCTCCCATTAAAAAGCTTAACAATTTCATTTGATCTAAAACTCCAATCTAAAATTTTTGAACCTTCTGCTGTTAAATCGTTCTCCATACTAGCAAATCTATACGTACGTTTTCCAAAATACCACCCCAGAAGGACCATAAAAGGAGTTGAAGCCATTATAATTAGCGTTAAGGACCATGAGTGAACCATTGCTGTGATCAATAAGAATATTATGGAAGCCGTTAATTGAACTAATGTACCAAGAACCTCTGAAGTACCGGCTCTTAACTCCTCTATGCATCTGTTTGTTTGGGTAAGCTCACCCATCAAATTAGATTTTTTATCAAACCAAGGTATTTGTCGTTTAAAAAACAGCTGGTATACCTCATTTCTTGCTCTCGACTGTTGTTTCTCGCCAAATTGCATCCATGCGTAAAGCCCAAACCAAATAAATAACAGTCTAGCTAAACCGATAATCATGATAGTACCGCACAATAAAGTCACATCCTTGATAAAGCTATCCATAACATAGCTTGAACTTCTCAAAAACAAAGCTAGCTTTTCAAATACTTTACCATAAATAATGGTTTGAGTTGGAGTACCAAGCGAAGAAATAATTATTAGAAGAGAAGCAACAAGAATATGCCAAATATCTTGCTTCTTAGTGAACATGAATAGGTTTGTACTGGTTTTGTCTTCTGCATTTTCTCTTTTATTTTCCTCGATTGCAAATGAATCGCTGAATGGTGTTAAGTGTTCAGATACGGGGGATGAAGCAGCTGTAGTTGTAGTTGTAAACATATGTTTTTCGTCCTTTGTAGGAGTTTCTTGATCCGTCATCATGATGATTATAGCAAACAAAAAGCCTTGATATGATTGAAATGTTTTAAATTTATTTTGTAGCAGGATTGATTCATCTTTGTATTAATAAATATATAGAATAGAAGAGTGAAATCACCCTACGTATTAGAAGTTTTTGTTTTAGATGCGAAATTACCGTATTGGTAGTCGACAATAGATCCCTGTGGTATGTCGCGCAACATATGCAACATCGGACTATTTGCTTCTAACTAAGAGTTTGAAACAATTTTCCGAGTCAATAGACTCTTCTATTGTATGAAAAGAATGATGTTTGTTTTGCCGTGAAAGATATTATCATGCTTTATAGCACGAAAGACGGGTCAAAATACGCTCAAAACATTAGAAGAGTTTCAAATTCAATCCATGAAAATATCGCACAGTTCAAAAAGAAAGGCTCATGCATGAAGTAAAATTTTCCCTACGTTAAAAAAAAAGCACTTCTGTTATTTCTTAAATATATACGAATGAAGCTCTGTCTTCTCACGCTACATTGAGTCTGATCTCTAAATTTCTTTTGATGGTATTGTAGATAAGAGGCGCATTGGAAAACCATCATGCCAACGGAAAAAGTTTTGTCTATCGTTAATTAGGTACTTCTTACAGTAAGATTCCACTGTGATCGAGCTAAAGCCATCTAGAAGGCTAGATAATGAGAATTCATAACTTACTTCATTGAGTTAGCATGTGGCTCTTTTCAAGACAATGCGACACAATGAAAAGGTTAATGTCTTTTAAGAGCATTACACCTTGAGTCAAGAAAGAAAGAAAAGTAGCTGATCATCTGTAACTCCGATAAGCGATCTCTATGAATCTTGAAAAAAAAAAATTCTTTCAGCCTTCAAATGAAAGCTGAGTTATGAAACACCTTTGAAATAGACTTTGAATCTTTCATATATTATTAGATGAAAAGCTACTGTTCTATGTCAAAGGCTTAACGCATATTAACATTTTGATCCCAAATTCAATTAGTATATCGCACTAATCATATATATATTGTCCAGTGGTAGAGAGTGTGCTTCAAAAACTCACATATCAAATAAACAAAGTTAGAAAGAGCGGTTCAAAACCCCGACTTCAGCTCCGTGTAAGTATTGAAAGAACGTAAGGTAAGGGATTTTGGCAATTAAATGAAATATTCACGAAAATAGCCGCTCTAACATGCCCCAATGTGCCAAAAATGCATAAAAGTCCTCATCTTTGAAATTTTTCACGTGATTTTTATTTTTGTCAATGTTAGATGTGCGGCACTCTTGGTGAATTCAAAATTGAGTAGTTTTGGTAGTCCGCTCTATTAGACAGCATACGAGATTTAACGATCTTTTATCAATTAATTTTGCTAACAGATTAGCGTTAAGATAAATAAAGCATTCAAACGATATTATTATAAATCAGCACATAAAGATTAGTAGCAAATACGTATTCATACTTGAAAATTATTAGTATAATCAAGTGAAAGGAGATGTGCCTTTGAGAGCTTAAACGAAATAATGATAAGAAAAGTACTATCGTGGTCTTGCGTGCAAATCTCATCGCTCGGTGCTTCTCATAAAAATCTTTAATGATACTTTTAATTAACTTATCAGATACCTGAAAAGAGTCCTTAGGATCTTCCTTCAACATAACTGGCCTTTAAAGATGAGCTCTGCAAGATCACGTTGCAAAGCAAAGAAACATTTTGAGAGTGGCCATACAAGAATTGATTTTTTGTTTTGAACTAAGATAAATATGTATTCAATATTTGCTAACTAGATATATACCGTAATATAAATATATCAGCCAGGGCTGTTGTATATAAACTGGGATAGAAGATTTACATATGGTTTCCCACCATACGGCTCTTTTTCGCACACGGTATCATCTGCTATATTTGTTTTTTTTTTTTTTTTTCACTATAATGAATATATATTGAATTATTTACTAACTAAATATATACCGTCGAAAAGGGAAAATCTATATATGAAAACCCGGGTTGTTGTATGTAATTCGAGATACGT